>VSDK01020953.1:42292-72991 GCA_009767595.1 Symbiodinium kawagutii
CAAAAGAAATGTCAGGATAGAATGTCAGAGAGAATGTCAGAAGATATGTCAGAAGACATGTCAGAAAGAATGTCAGAAGATATGTCAGAAAGAATGCCAAAAGAAATGTCAGGATAGAATGTCAGAGAGAATGTCAGAAGACATGTCACAAGAATGTCAGAAGATATGTCAGATAGAATGTCAAAAGAGATGTCTGAAAGAATGTCAGGGAGAATGTCAAAAGAAATGTCAGGATAGAATGTCAGAAGGAATGTCAGAAAGAATGTCAGAAGAGATGTCAGAGAGAATGTCAAAAGATATGCCAGAAAGAACGTCAGAGAGAATGCCAGAAGATATGTCAGAAAGAATGTCAGAAGAGATGTCAGAAAGAATGTCAGAGAGAATGTCAGAAGACATGTCAGAAAGAATGTCAGAAGAGATGTCAGAAAGAATGTCAAAAGATATGCCAGAAAGAATGTCAGAGAGAATGTCAAAAGAAATGTCAGGATAGAATGTCAGAGAGAATGTCAGAAGAGATGTCAGAAAGAATGTCAGAAGATATGTCAGAAGGAATGTCAGAAGAAATGTCAGAGAGAATGTCAGAAGATATGTCAGAAAGAAGGTCAGAAGAGATGTCAGAAAGAATGTCAAAAGATATGCCAGAAAGAATGTCACAGAGAATGTCAGAAGATATGTCAGAAGACATGTCAGAAAGAATGTCAGAAGATATGTCAGGTTAAATGCCAAAAGAAATGTCAGGATAGAATGTCAGAAGGAATGTCAGAAGATATGTCAGAAAGAATGTCAAAAGAGATGTCAGAGAGAACGTCAAAAGATATGCCAGAAAGAATGTCCGACTAGAAAGTTGTCAGAAAGAACGTCAGAAGATGTGCCAGAAAGGATATCAGAAAGAATGTCAAAAGGTTTGCCAGAGAGAATGTCAGAAGATATGCCAGAAAGAATGCCAGAAGATATGCCGGAGAGAATGTCAGAAAGAATTTCATTCTAAATGCCGGAGAGAATGTCAGACAAAAGTGGATTCAACAAGCGCTGTTGAAATGACATGGTGGGGATCACTCGAAGTAAAGTAATTTTTTGCGAAATCAGCTCATGTTGGTTATTGTCATGTACTATCCTATCCCTTTTATTGTCTGGATGGCGGTCTTGAACATATTGATATTCCCCTATACTTGTGATGACTGGTTCACAAATACTCCTCCAGATGACTTGTCACCACCATGCGTTATTAGCCAAGCCATCAGCCCCTGCCGTGCATGCCGTGAGACATGTCAGCCTACTCCCCAGGTCTCCCATCCTCGGCTTACAAGTGGTGGCCGCTCGTGCGCAGGGAAAGATGGAAGAAATCGCCATTGTAACAACGTTCACTGGTGGGTGGTTATTTCCATGGGGGTCAAAAAGTGGTGGGTGGATGTGGGTGGTTATTTCAATCACCAGTGGTTGGTCAAAAATGGTGGGTGGTCAATGATGGTCAGTCTGCTTACGAGCGAGCCTATAGCTTGAACCCTGGGACTTTGCTGCGTGGGAGGGTCAATAGTCAATAGTGGCTAGTACTGGTTGATTGCAGTCCATTATGAATTTTGACTGATTTTGGTTGATAATGATGGTAAACCATTTCGCAATAATGATTGATAATGGTCAATAATGCCTGCAGATGATCAAATGGAAGCATGAACAAAAAATGGAAGTTGTTCTTCAATGCCAGCAGCCAAATTGAAACAATATGGCAGGAAGTTTGGTTCAACCACCGGAATGCCAGCCTGGTAAAACAGGGACAATGATGATCATCCCCCACATGCGAATACGAATGAATGTCAACCAATCGTTCAGGGAGTGTGCAACGAAGTCGTTTTGCTTTGTTCCATTGGCATTTTAAAAGCAGATCCAGGATTTGGCTGGAAGATGATTTTGTGTAGCCATATTTCTTGATGGAACAATTCTCCCCTTTGGTCTGCACTTGTCACTTGTCCATTTACTTTGCTTTCACAAACTTCTGTATCCATGTCATGCGGTCTCGATCAAACTATACATACACAGCGTTTGAATATGGATATATCCATACATTCTGCGGGTGTGGGTCAACCCCATTCTCCCCAATCAAGCACACATATTCGTGAATATCTCGACGTCTATATACTTTGAGATAGTCGAACAGATGAGATAGTATGCTTCCGCTTCCCCCTGTGATTCTAGCAAGGAGATCCCTGTTCAGGCTCGGGCAGGTTGAAACTCAAGATTTGATGGCTGCGCATCTGATGTGTCACATTCCCACTGTTGGTCCCAGATCTTTTTTGGAAAGCTATAGATCGCCCTGGCTGGGCCATGGGGAGGTACTACGACATCTTGGAGGTGACGCCCAAGGCCAAGAAGGAAGACATCAAAGAAGCGTGACCTGGAGCGGCTGGGGGGGGCCAGCCATCCAAGCCTGGGCCCCACCTAAAGATGATCATCTTAATGCCTAGGAAACCATTAATATTGGTGTTGGGGCTACCACTATGACTTGGCACATACCCAGTTCAGTCACAGACTTTTGGGGGGGGGCTCTACTGTGTGGAGACAAAGCATCAAGCTGAACACACCGTCTACCTGAAAGCACTCCACCGTCCATGTTTTGTGGCTCGGCCAGTGGACTTCCATGCGGTGAGGTATCGACGCTTGGCCAAGAAGTACCACCCAGATCGCAACGTGGATGATCCTGAGGCGCGCTTGGAGTGGTGATGTGAGACAGCTGCCAATGCTGCACCAAAATTGATGAAAGGCCAAAGCATGACAATGTAGTTGGAAGATGTTGGAAGATGTTGGAAGATGTTGGAAGATGTTGGAAGATGTTGGAAGATGTTGGTAGATGTTGGTAGATGTTGGTAGATGTTGGAAGATGTTGGTAGATGTTGGTAGATGTTGGCAAGATGTTGGTAGATGTTGGAAGATGTTGGTAGATGTTGGAAGATGTTGGTAGATGTTGGTAAATGTTGGTAGATGTTGGAAGATGTTGGTAGGTGTTGGAAGATGTTGCTAGATGTTGGAAGATGTTGGAAGATGTTGGTAGATGTTGGAAGATGTTGCAAGATGTTGGAAGATGTTGGAAGATGTTGGTAGATGTTGGTAGATGTTGGTAGATGTTGGAAGATGTTGGTAGATGTTGGAAGATGTTGGAAGATGTTGGAAGATGTTCGTAGATGTTGGTAGATGTTGGTAGATGTTGGAAAATGTTGGTAGATGTTGGAAGATGTTGGAAGATGTTGGAAGATGCTGGAAGATGTTGGTAGGTGTTGGTAGATGTTGGAAGATGTTGGAAGATGTTGGAAGATGTTGGAAGATGTTGGAAGATGTTGGAAGATGTTGGAAGATGCTGCCAGATGTTGGAAGATGCTGCTAGATGTTGGTAGATGTTGGTAGATGTTGGTAGATGTTGGTAGATGTTGGTAGAAGTTGGAAGATGTTGGAAGAAGTTGGAAGATGTTGCTAGATGTTGCTAGATGTTGGTAGATGTTGGTAGATGTTGGTAGAAGTTGGTAGATGTTGGAAGATGTTGGAAGATGTTGCTAGATGTTGCTAGATGTTGGTAGATGTTGGAAGATGTTGGTAGATGTTGGTAGATGTTGGTAGGTGTTGGAAGATGTTGCTAGATGTTGGAAGATGTTGGAAGATGTTGGAAGATGTTGGTAGATGTTGGTAGATGTTGGTAGATGTTGGAAGATGTTGGTAGATGTTGGAAGATGTTGGAAGATGTTGTCAGATGTTGGTAGATGTTGGAAGATGTTGGTAGATGTTGTGTTGGTAGCTAACAGCGATGATGTTCGCGATGCCAGCGGCATGAGCCGGGTAGCGCTTCGCAGGCGGAGACTCGCTTCAAGGAAGTGCAAGAGGCGCATGCCACGCTCGGAAACTCGGTGAACCGGAATGGCTGGGGTCCTGAAGATGTTTCCATTAGATGGGTGAGTATTAACCAACCAATCATAGCTGGTTTCTGGTTGAGAATGGGGCATAATAAGTAACAATAGTAGGGGATATATATGGCTATGGGTGAATATTAACCTGCCAATTTCATGGTGGTTCAGTGGTAGCCAACAAACCATAGGGGAAACGAGCTGGGTAATGATAGGGGAACCAGGGGGATTAAGGGTTTTTACCCACAGCCACATGACGTTTCTCAGCAATGATGGTTTATACAGGTTTAAAATGATTGTTAGTTACAGTAATGATGTAATGATGTATTAATGATTGTGAATGATGCATGATGATGTTTACCAGAAAGGACCGCCATAGCGGTACTTATAATGGTTGTTTATTGCTAAGTGCGAAGCAGTCACTTGGATTTGGGATGCACCAACTGCGTAACAGGGCCAGAAGGGTGTTTTTATACGCTTCATTGGACACTCCAAATCCGAAAAATGGTCCAGCACAAATCTATGGGGTGCATCAGAGTTATGCTACCCGTACAAAGGTGGTGACATGGGAATCATCCAAATCGACACTATTAAGGAATGTTTGTGCAGGCTGTATTTGCCGCGGGTCAAAGTCACTGAGTAAGTATCCTGTGAGATTCTCTGATAGATTACCTTCTTTTGGTTTCCAGCGAACAAGGACCTTTTTTGTTCTCCCTAGTTGATTGATATAACTGCCATGATCCAACGATGTGATGAATTGGCCAGAGTGATGAAAAGGTTTTTAAGGGCTGGCAGAATCGCCCGAAGAAGCACTGGTTATGGATTTCCATGTGATCATTGCAATCTGTAAGGTATACCAAGCAGAGTGCGTTCTGAGAGGCCACATTCCAACCATGGCGATACTTCCCAACGGCCCATGGATCGTCTCCTCGTTGGAAATTGCTGGGCGCCCTCCATCATCTGGTGCCGAGGTTGAGCGATTCCTGGAAGAAAGCGCTCTATGACCAGGATAGCTGCCCTTCACCAGCTGATTCCACTGGTCTCATGGATGCAGGTGAAAACTCGCTCAAAAGTTACGGCATGACTAGTTTCTCAAGTCATAGGGGTATCCCCAAATCATCCAGCATCAGTCATGTAAACCACCCGTTTTTGGGGTCCCCGTGTTGCACTGGGTGCTTTGGGCGGTGAACGTGGTGCACTGGTGCTTCTCCGGTCTTCTGATTTGCAGGGTCCCGGCTTGACATTAACGAAGCCCCAGTAAAGCTGCTGATCCACCTGAGTTTCAGTAGATCAGCAGGCAGGGTAGGATGCCCCAAATGATTCGTTCAGATGAACAAAAATGTCACGGTCCATGGATAGCCAACTAATCAATATCAGCTAGTTACGTATGATTCTTGCTAATACCCATCGGGCTCTTTATGCGGAGCCCATGATTCATGGATGATTAGGGGATGTTGGGGGCCTACGGAAAATTCGAACAACTTGAGTGGTTTCAGTTTTTGCCCGTCCTGCTTCCCGTATCACAAGCAGTTTTTGAAAGGCCTTCCAAGCCATCAGAAGAATGTAGTGTGCGTTGGTTGGAAAGGGTGTAATAAGCCTAAAAAATCTGACTAATCAACACCACTAGTGTTTAATGCATTATTTTGGGCAGCTATAGTTGGTTGGCAACGATTAAAACCCATGGTGTGGCATTAAATGCTGCAGAGCACTTGGAAACACAAGAGGGTGATCCTGTTGTCAGTTACGTTTGATTGTGGGAACGACTGGTTTGAGGTTTCTTTTGCCCCAGATTTGTCCTTCGGTCAAACAGGATCAGCCTCTAGAAATCGAGATTCGCTTGAGGAGATGATATATCAAGCACATTCATCTATCAAACATATATAGCGAATCCATTTCATGAAGATATCACCTAGGGCTGGTTCTCATCTATCAATCATCCTCCATGACCAGCTTCCAGTGGAAGATGGTGGGAGGACCTGCAGTTCGGCAAGTTCGGCACCAACATGAGCCAAACGGTGCGAGACAGCCTCCGCGTTGCTGATATGGCTCAACTGTTCAGCGGCTAGAGATCAACCCCGAGATTAGTGGATTTCCCAGTGGATTTCCCAATGAAAAATGACCGATGTGCTACCGAATGTTGCCAACCACTGTGGATTGCCACACCACCAGATTGCCCAATACCTTTTGATGAACCGCTTTGGTGTCCCTGTGGTAAGGCGAACCAAACCCCAGGTCCATTTCCAGGTTTGCTTTCCCATTGTCATGGCCTGCTGTCAACAGCTGTTCAGATTTGTAGCAACTGTCATGCAGAAGCATGTGACATCCATGACGATACACTACCCTAAACCCTCAACCCCAAAATGTGTTGTATGGATTTTACAAGAGATGCAAGTTTGCAGGAGCGTGGAAGGTTTTGTCCATCTTAAGGTGGTCATGGTAGAGATCTCCCAGTACTATTCATACTAAGAATGAACCGAACCCTATGTTTTCTGGGGAGGCTTTGTTCCTCAACCATGATCTTTGAAGTCGATGTCTTCCATTTTGTCGGCAGCCGCAAAGTTGAGTGATCAACTACCAGGAGTTCATACAGTTACAGATTTCAAATAGTTACAGATAGTTACAGTATTTTACAATGTTAAAACGCACATGTGAACCATATAGATATATATATATATATACAGTTTTTCAAACATAGCTACAGTATACAAATACATATATTAACCAATTCAACTATATACATAGACACCAAACAACACCAAGCATTTGCAGTTCTTGACGCCAACTTGGGCGAGTGCAGCTGCTCAGCCGTCCAGGTGGATCGAGAGCAGTGGACAGAACACTGGGAGAAGGAGCGACCGCATGCGACCGCTGCCCTGTGGGCGTCCATGGAACCGCGGCGATGCGGGCGTCGAAAAAACCCAACACCTGGTGTTCTCTGTAGGTTTTCGCATCCGAAGACGAAGTATTATGGTGATGCCATGTGATGCCTCTGGGTCATCGAACGACCATGGACCGTTCTTAACTTGCAGCCTGTTTTTCAATTCAAATGTTTGGTACTTTCTGATCATGTTTCCAGAACTTGGAATCTTCCGCAAGGTTCTGGATCACGCATGAGAGCTCAATATGTACACTACTTGTTCACCAGTAATAGGGGTGTTGATCCAAGTGTTGAGTTCCGGCCACAATAATCCATAATCATTTTGTTCCTAGTGAATCAGCAGAGGGTCTATGTTAGTTTCCAGGAGCCATACATGTTTTCCCATGAAAGAAGTCTCAGGCGCAGATCTCAACCGCTGTTGAACTGTTGTTGGCCTCGCAACTTTCAGGTAAGGGACCAGAAGTAGATGTGAGTAGCACAGGAGTTCATCTATCAACGCGTTCTTTGAGCTGTCAACCTGTTGGTTTTGTGTCGTCTACACAGTAGTCTGTTGTAGTATGTTTTTCCCAGTTCTCTCAGCCTTTGAAGTGATGATCTCAGTTTACCCAGTCTGCACCTGCCGAAGAATTTCATGCTTCACCACGGGTAGCTCCTGGGTTCAGGAGACGCCCGAGGAAAGGCAAGCCAGAAAGGCGGCGGAAAATGCGGTGCCAGGGTGAGACGATTCCATGGATGATCTGGGGATGTTCCAAGCCATGGCACCCGCAGTCAACCAATGGTTTCCATTCGTCAAATGATCATTTGCTTTGGTGGGGCCCTTAACGGTTTCCCATCATGGCTTGGCACCCATCTTGAGATCATGCCCGGTAGATCATTGATAGCAACATGTTTCTTGAAGCAACTTGGAGTCGGCCTCGGTGGAATCTCTGGCTGAGTGGCTGCAGATGTTTGGCGCTTGAGAATGTTTCGAATGCTGGGATGCCGATCAACAACCACATCATCGACTGGTGATGTTTGTTGTTTGATAGGAATCGTGGATCAATGATGGGGACAACAGGTCTCAATAAGGTCAATGATGGGGACAACAGGTTCGATAAGGGTATTGATTCAGGTGGGTCGTTTCTGTTTCTGTTTTTCAACCATCCTTGTGATGGTTTGTGTTTTGGTGTTTCCGGGGCACCAACCTGCCCAAGTCGTCTTATCTTCTCGTGGCCCAGATGATTCTGGCGCCCCAAAGACTTCTTGGAATGAATAGACCAAGGATATCCAAGGATAGGGTGATAGCTCAAGATACCGTATGAGCTGCGGGTCAATAGTTGTGGATACTATCCATAGAGGATATGAAGATGACATGAAGATGACTAAACCCCCAATGGAGGTACAGGGGTTGTACCCCTGCTGCCTTGCTTCCCAGCCTGGCGTTTACACAGCACTGATTATCTTGTGGGAAAAGAGACTGGGAAAGGTTTTTCGTTGCTTTGGTTCCTGGTTCCCAACCGGTTCCCAACGTATCACTGAGACGAGAGCGCAAATCGACCTGGTACGCGATTTTGAAGCTCTGACCTGTTTCACAGATCGCTGAATTTGTATTCCTACTACTTCTCACGGAATTCCTTTTTGGCAGTGCGATGTTGTTGGAGTTGTAAGTTGTGACGAACTATTGTACATCATTTACAATTGTTATGGTCATTATAATCAGTATCGTCAGTAGAGAAATTATTGTCAACAAAAAATTGCAAACATCATAGTCATTTTTAGCTGCCACCAGATCAGCTTTGTTCCACCAGATCAGCTTTGTTCCAAGCAACTTGAGTGATTGGTGGCTGATTGCTCGAATTCCCCTGGGTAGTAATTAAACATAATTAAACATTATCTCTGAAAAAAAAACTACCATAGTGAATCTAAACAAAACTAAAGAAACAACTATATTAAACTCTCAAAAGTCCTCAAGAAACTACGTTAAACATTTTGAAACAATCTAAAACAAACCACGTCAGCGCGCTATCTCACCATGTTCGGCGGTCCAGTTGAAGCCCCAGGAGCGTTACGAACGCTATGCCAAGGGTGAGCGAAATGACCTGCCAAGGGACCGGGCAGCGAGCAGCGCTTGCCCCCGCTGTTGGCTGAGTTTGGAACATCCAATTGATGGTTTCTTAAGCCATGGGAGTACCTCCAAGTTATTGTTGGGCTTGAAGGGAATTTGAATGGTTGATAATAAGATCACCAACAACAGGAATGGCTAAGCAACTACTAATAACTACTATATGGTGGCACCTATATGGCTACAGGTATTGCTCAAGGCAGTTAGTCCCCCAAATTGGTTGGTTCCCTGCTCCATCAGTTCAAGCTATACTCGGGAAGATGGGTGTGCCACCATGCTTTGAGCCGCAAATCAGCGTGGAAACCCTTCGATTTGAGACCAACTGGGGTCCTCCTGGCGTGAACATTGGTTTCACCACCAGCCTTTCGACTAAGATCCAGTTGCGTTTTGGGATAACAGCTTTGGGTCACAACCTTGCACTTGGCAGGATCATTTGTACACCAACCTATGGCCATTCACAGTGTGTGGAAGCCAAGATGTTTGGACCACCCTTGGAGTTTGCTCGTCGTGACCTATCTTGGACCGGATGGCCATGGAAGTAGCCTTGCTGCTGGTGCACGACTCTTGAACAACTGTCGCACCAAGATATGTGAACGCAAAGTAGCATTGCAAACGGGGTGAGTTCATTCAGTGCGAATTGGCGTGAGCGGCTCTTCAACAGAACAATATGATCAATGACAATGTGTATAAACAATGCTGATGAAGGTCCACACCAGGCAAGGCCATCACCAAATTAAAGTTGTCCAGCTTTTACCTGTTTCTGCAGCTATGAGCATCCATGAACCGATTCTGAAAAAGGTACTGCACTCGCAGCAAACACGAGATGGGTACCTGTTTCATGATGGAAATGTCAGCGTTGTAACCTGCATGGTGGAAATGTGGTCACCGAGGGCTGTAGTTTTGGGTGGCACCTTCTACGTGTGCATCAAGGCGGGTCCAATTGGAAGCCCTGGGTGCTGGGCGGAAGACATCTTGGGGAAGCCGCGAACGGTTTGGGTACCCAGATTGGTTATATCCAACATGTTGTGCCATGCGTGTGCCATGCATGTGTCATGCTTAGCCATTCTGTTTCAAGGAATTGCTAGACCCATCAGTTGATGGCAAGGCAGCAACAGGATGGCAACCTGAAGCACAGGGTCATGTTGATCACTCCCGGGAACTATGGTCAGAACTGAGGATTGCCAGATTTGGGATGTTTTAAAGAGTGTACATAGTTACACGTAATCTCAACCAGGCAGTTCCCTCAAAGCAATCCCTTTGGTCGTGTACGCGACTGTGGTTGCTGGTGTTGCTCTTAAGGCCTGTGGGCCAACACCATAGTCACCACTCGGACTAACCTCCATAAAGAATCACTGGAGTCTTTCTACCATCCCTGCTCACCAGTGAGACAAATGCGGATCAGCAACCAGCCAACCCCAGTGTGACCGCAGGCGCCAGAGTGGTTTGACCCAGATCCACATTTCTGTGACCCTGCGCACAATGATAAGAGCGTGCCTTGACAACAGCAGTAGCCGCGAACTCGGTGAGCACCTTGACGAATGTGAACAGCCCAAGACTTTGCATCCTATCATGGCAATATCTTTGAAGATTCAGATATGGCTATGGGTCAATATTAACCAACCAAAAATTGTGGATAATAACCAACAATAATAGGGAAAACAATGGTTAATGATAGGGGAACCAGAGGTACAGGGTTTTGACCCACTGCCATATAGTATGATATAGTGGTTTCGCAAAATAGGGGACCCCCCAAATCATCCAAGATCAATCATCTATAGTAATAAACCAAGCATTTTTGGGGTACCCCTATTTGCTATCATTTGGCGTGACTGCATTGGAAAATCCTTCAATTCACGACCACATGCCCACATGCTTCCATGGCCATGCACCAACCGATTACCTCTCGCGCTTTTGATGGCCTTGAAAGGAGAGTTGAGGCGCTACCAGACCAGGAGTGGCCCAGCCAAATGGTAGAGTGGTTGGTGGTTTCAAACATTTCTTTTCCTAAGTAGTCTTTGAGAAATGATTGGTTGACTAATTTTTTTCATAGGGATTGGAACCACCAACCAGGGGAACATTTGGGCTCGAATTCACTTTTCCTCGATTCCCCGCCGGATGCAAAGAGATGCAAAGAGACAGATGCTCTGGATTGACTGCCAGAGCCCACACCTAGCATCAGTCTAACAACTTATAGTTCTTGATGTTTTTAAATATATATATATATATTAAACTTCAGTACTGCAAGGATCTATGATTGTTGGCTATTGGATCAGATTGCCGTGTTCACAACATCTATCTTGTCACAATCCGCGGGCCGAATCATAGCGATTCATTGTCATCTATCAACACTACTGTATCAACATAGCAGATGCTGCTACCAGACTATCAACATAGCAGATGCTGTTACCAGATGACGCCTGTTCACACGTGTTAACGGCAGCACAAGATGACGCCACGGCCGGTCGTGCGCCCAGGTGCCTTTGGTGCGCGCCTTCCACGATCCTGTGCAAGATCGATGGGAGCGACTACCCGAGGCCGGCGCCGGGATGGACAGCCGCCCTGGGTGCTATGGGAATGGGCACCAGTGGGATCCAAGGATCGGTGGCAATCCCTAGAGCTATTGAAGTTGACAGCCGGTAGCGATGATGGTTGGTGATTAATATGATTCATCAATTGATTGTTTAGGGCTACTATGAACTATAGTCAAAGGATCAATGGTTGATAGTCATGGTCAATGATTCAGAATACAGCTAATTGATAATACTTGATTAGTTAATGATTAATTCATTAGATATTCATGATGAAAGTTAACGATTATACTTGATCATTAACGATTCTCGATCATGATAAATCTTGGAACAGGGGACCCATGTCCATGGGATGCCATGGGTGATGTTGGTTCCGGCTCGGCTGAATCTGGCTGGTGAAAATGCTGACCTGTAGCACTGACCGCCAAAAGATTGGGGGCAACCCCCTCCTCCAATGTCCCGGAAGTGCCATACTTTCGCAAACAGACCCTATGTACAACAAAGTATTGCACGAAGATGGACAAAAGTGGAGGCAAGGCAACCAACATGAAGATATGTTTCGAAGAGATGGTAGGGGTCCAGTGTTTTGATTTGTTAAATCATCCGTGCATGGTTGGCGTACGCAGAGGCCAGAGAATTACCGATGTTCTCTCAGGTATCAAGCCATGTTGGGGAGCAATCAGAATCAGAAACCCGTAAAGTGAATTCAAAAGACAGTCGTATGTGCAACAAAAGCAGAATGTACCAATGAAAATATCAGAAACATGGACTGCAAATTCGATCACATGAGTGAGAACAAAAGACTGCTGTACATAGATGCCGCATGGCCAAACAAAGGGGAGGAAGCAAAAGATGGGACGACCACCAGCAAGATGTGGAGTGAGACAAACAAACGTCGGAAAATTAGCAATAGGAAGGAAAATGTTATTTGGAAACAGTGATGTCTCCCCATTACATGTATATTATCCCAAACGCAATGTTCAAAAGTGAGGGCATCATTTTGGCAGCTTGGAATTTGTCAGAGTTCCATGTCTCAGACTGGGATAGGCTGCTAAGTCTCAGACGCTGTTTGGTGGAGCAGACTGAGAAACACACGTGGCAGCTTCTAGGCATCTTGTTCACAACACGGATACTGTTTGGATTTGACTACCATTCATTAGCCACCATTAATCATCACTAGCAATCACCAGCTTCAAATGTTCAAAGGACCTTCTTTTACTCAGATGGGGTCCCACGATCGGCAGGGCCGAGAAGCACCGACGCCCCGGCAGCTGTACGCTTACTATCAGAAGGCATCTGGAACATGGGCCTGTCCGTGGAAATGGTATGTGCAACATCCTCCATCCAACCTCAAAAACCATGCAAAAGCATAGTCATGTTATGTCATGTTCGAGGTTGGAAAGCTATCAGTTGTTGCACTACAGCAGTTCTGGACAGTTCCATTTGGCTGTGGTGGTACCCTAACCTGCCGAGTCTCGCTGCGCAAGCCGCGCCGCATGAGTGACTACTGTAACATACTGTAACATACTGTAACATTGTGATGATGCGGAGGCATGCGACTATATTCACCACATGCTCATGATATATTCCTTACATTTCCTTACTTATCCATCGATTAGTTAAGTGATGTCCCTTGGCCACCAACTCCCATGATAGACACCTGACCCATGGCATTCCCAGTACCGGTGACCCATGTGCTTTGGCACCTGCGAGGTGAAGCCAGAGTTGCTGGAAGAGCTTGACATCCGCTTCTTGCCCAAGGTGCAACGATGACGCTGAGAGTGCTTCGTAGTGCTGAAGAATGGTTAAGGATGGTCAGTGATGGTTAAGGATTGTCAGCGACGGTTAATGATGGTTCATACTGTTTATATACTTGTCCTGCATGACGGTTAATATTGGGAATTATGTGTAACTAATAGTTTGACCGGATCAATGAGAGTCAACAGTGAGTGTTGCTCAGGTACGGCATGCCAACTGGGGATCTAAGTGGAACTGCCCAGAAAATTCCCAAGGAAGATGACCGGGAAGCTTCATGGCTCTTCCAGGCCGCGGTTCACAAGACGCACAAAAATAGCGTTTGGGATATAGTGACTTAGAGAATAATCGTAGAAATATTAGTGACTTTGAGGATAAGAGTTGCCTTCAGCTGGATCTTTGAGATGGCTTCATCCGTCAGGTGAGCTTAACGGCAGGGAAACTCAGCGCAGGAAACGGGATGGGAGGGTGCTCTTTCTCAAGTCCCCAGGTGATGGAAAGGCCCCCTCACCTGGGACTGTGAAGCAGGATAGGTTCAAGGGCTGCCCAGCGATACCTAACCGATTCAATAACCATCCGCAGTATTATGATCTCAAAATGTACGGGACTGAAGAACGACATCGCAGATATACCCTGTCTCTTTGTTCAACAACATTGATTAACATTAGTATCATCGATTAGCGAGCTTTATATACATGTATTAATGATATTAGATGATATTTGAATCTATGGCAAGGAGCTAATCCGTGAAGAATCGCTACCCTTAAGTGCAATGGATCCGGCACCGCAGTTGCGAATCCCAAATCGTTCGGCTTTCCAGACAGACAACACTTGTTGATATTGGCTGGTTGCCAAAACTCAGGGCTCGAACATGTTGAAAATAATTCCCCAACTTGGATATGCCCAGAAGATGCTTGAAGCCTTTCAGCGGCTTGGCCCGGGGCTGTCCCCTTCCCAGGTCCTCAATGTGCCAAAGACGAATGCGGTTGGCCCGGCATCAGTTGTCAGAATGGCCTGCGCCAAGCCTCTCTGATGTGTTTACACTCCCCGAAACTATGAAACTAAGATAAAACCTTAGAGTTAGGGATTGGAAGACCAGTTTCTTTTTTGGAATACCCTGCTGGTAGGGTCCATGTGAGTTTTGAGGGTCATTGTGGGATTGGTTTTTTGAGGACACCACTTTGCTAGCTGGATCGCTGATTGCCACTTTCAAGAGCCAGGCAAAGTCGACGTTTCCCTTTGGCATGGTGGCTGGTTAAGGTTGGGGAGCAGCTCCCAAGACCGCGGCCATCGCTAGAGTTGACATTGAAAGATCCACCACCAGCCATAAACGAGCTCCAAAGAAGTCAGAGGAGTCGAGCAGCACTGAGCAGCTGAAAAAGAAGTACGTGATAGTGGAGATTTTCTGGTTTAGTTGAAGGTTTTTTAATTTATGGGGAAGCCACGAACCAGTGGTGTCTGATGGGTTTTAATGGCACGGTTGCTCCTTTCTCAACCCAGAAGTTGTCCACGAATTGTCGGGTCACGCTCGGGAATTTCTCGCAGTACCTTGTTTGCATCGATGCTGCTTGTTCATCAAAGGTGGTACCACCCAACCTCCCGAAATGATGAGTTTCATGGGGAACCCATGTGAGCGAGCCAAGTGACCTAGAGAATCCAGCTCACCGAAGCTATAGAAAAACCTGCCGAATCCAACAAGAATTGGGAGAACGACTTGACACAACGTGGGGCTTATCGGGACTCATTTTGCAATCCTTGTGCTGGACGTGTCTCACAGGAGATGTCAGCGGGATCATCAAACATGGTGTGCATTTCCGTGCATTTCGGTGCATTTCCGCGCATTTCCGTGCATTTCCGTGCATTTCCCATGCTGGTCGCAACCAACAACCCATCCAAAAGTGGGATAGCGAAAGACGAACATGAAACTGGTTGGTGGTTTTAAACATTTCTATTTTCCTTATTGTTTACCAATGATTGGTTGGTCGACTAATATTTTTCAGGGGGGTGGAAACCACCAACCAGGAAAGATTCCCCCCTAAAAACAATCCCAAAGCGATGACCATTTCGAGGCCAAGCTTTGCCTCCAGGTCGGCGACCAGCGCCGCAGCTGCGCGACCAAAAGTGACCCAAGGGGCTTCCGTGGATGGATACTACATTTGGGGTCTATATCCGTAGATTTAAACTATAGTGATGGATACTTGGGGTCTATATCAAATTTGGGTCTATATCAATGGGAGTGGTAGTACATGACCAATCTGGGGTCTATATCAAATTTGGGTTCCATACTTACTTTTACACTTTAAATCAAGACTGGGAGTGGTAGTACATGACCAATCTGGTGAGAAGCGGATGTAGAATGCCAACAATAAATCGTGGCATGAGCAGTTGAGCACAGAATACATCAATTTCAGGAGCGAAGCAGTGCTCAAAGTTGGTAGCTTGGAGCAGTCCAGTGAGCCCCAAGACCAATGTTGTGTGTTGTCCCATCTGAGATACACCAATTCTTGGTATAAAAGCATAAAACATGTTAAAACCATGTCACTTTTGCATTCGCAAGTTCTTCATGCAACTGCGCTTGTAGCTCTGTAGATATGTAGGATGTTTCTGGAATTGGTGGTGCCTATCATTCCTTTCTGTTCCTCTTTGGAACAGACAGCTGGGGATGGATGTCGGGCTTCCTGCCTCGATGAGTACCGGAGTCATAGCTGATGAGTTGCCTCTTAGGCTTCATAGGCAGGCTGAAACATCACGCGCCAGATATTTTTGGAACTTGAACACATGGAACTTTTCCTCAGAAACTCAGACACTGTGGCGTGTCACTGAACAAAACATGCCACTGAATGGCGTCGAAATGAATCTGGACAGAGGTTGCTTCATTTTGTAGCAATAACTGGTTGGGATGGTGACAGAACAGGACAGAGCCATCCAATCGGCAGTTTGGGGGTCCATGGGTGACATGTGGCTCAACCACCAAACAACTGTGACTACGGAAAGACTCCTGGGCTGTGTGATAATTGCGACCTGAATTATCCCCTTGATGGGTTTGAGATATGATCAAAGGGCTTTTCATGGCCCCATGTGATTTTACCATGTCACCACAACATCCAGACGGCGCGTCTACGACCACTTCTTGCTGGCTCGGGGACTACAGAATAGTGCGGAAAGGACAAACAAATAGTGCTCAGGAGTCCTAAAATGGGACAATGACATAGCTCAGCAAGTCACAATCAACCAACTGCTGGTATGAAGCTCTACATCTCAAATGACCTCAAACGTCCAAGCCACCCGAACCGATCCCCGTGATCTAGGGCTAGGGAGCTTCAAGGATCGCCTCAGGGATTACACCGCAATCACCGTCCGATAACTTGTCAGAAACCCCCAGTGTTACGGAGCCAAAAAGCTGAGAAAATGATGCGTAAATGCGTAACTTGTCCATTGAATTTACATGTCTCTTCCGGTTTGGGGGTGTAAACATTCCTCACAGCCGTCGCGCTGGGACCTTCGCTTCGCCATGGCGAGTGCTGAGGCTCGCTTTCTGCAGGGGCATCAAGTTTCCCAGGAATGGTTAGTGGAGAAACAATCACGAACATTGGGTAGTAAAAAACAAGGTGTCCTGTAAATTTCCATGCCAACCAATGTTTTGAGTGCAGCATCATGATCCCACATGTTGAATGGTGAACCATATATGATGGTTTCTCAAAATGGGGATGCCCCCAAATCACTTTAGAAAGTGTGTATACTGTATCTATATACATTTGTTTATTTATTTTTATATTTACATACATACTGTCTATATCTTTATCAGTTTAAGCAACAAATCATCCATTTTTGCACTTCCCAATTACAACGAAATATCCGACTGTGATATTTAGCAAAGAGATGGCTGCTGTGGAGCAACGGATGGCACCAGGAAGAGGCTCCGCCCAGCCAGGCGGATGAGGCCGGGCGTCGGCTGAGGAGATTGAGATGTTCTTAAGCATAGGGTGGTTTCTCCAAATGGGGGACCCCTAAAAATGCTTGGTCTATCACCTATCAATGCCTATCAATGCGGAATAAAGGATGATTTGGGGGTACCCCTATTTTGAGAAACGTCCATATCGATGATCTGAATCTCATTGATGTCCTTAACAACGTGTTCTTCAACATCTTGAGCATACTCATTCTTGCTTGTGAAAGTATATACTGAGGACTTGTTATTGTAGAGGATTGTTGTTCTCTTCATTGCACTGGATGGCTTCGAGATTCATGTGAACGGATCAACCAGTGAGAAGACAAGTACAGTGGCTGGTTGGAGCAATAGTAGCTAGTATAGTAGACAGGTTTGATGGCGCCAGCCAAGTATATAGTAGTAGCACACTTACCTGATCGTCGTTCATGCAGTGCAGCAAGACATGGTCATCCAATGATATAACTTTTCCAGTGATGACAGCAAATGAGCACTAGATTGAAGCACCAGGGAAATCAATGACGGCAAGCAGTATGGCAGTATGAGAATCAGAAGCAATGACTGTCCGCCTAAGCACCCATTGATACTTTGGCGGACTTCGTTCCAGTACTGCCCGAGACGCTGCTGAGCTCCGTGACTGCAAAACCTCTGACAAGTGGAAGTGATATCAGAATTTTTGGGACCCCTCAAATCTCGACCACTGAACGTGAGCGTACCCAATTTCTGGATAGGAGTCACCATGGCCGCTTGTTTGGCTTCCCTTGGCGTTCTTCAAGCTGACATATGGGTCACAGAAATGCTGGGTACCCACTCAGAGACTATCATTCCTATTAGGCACATTTAAACCATCAACATTGGAGGTACAGTTCACCAGTGGGAGTCAGTGGAACCCCCTCGAGATGCTACTCATAGTAAGGAAGAGGAATAGTACTTTGTTGCAAGAAGCGGATTTTCTGCATGCGAGAATATGGACTTTCAAGAAACTCTAAAATGACCCAATAGTAACAGTAATGACTTTGTCAATCCTGTGTGAGCACGCTTCACAAGCACTAACCCCGCAAACATGTGATGGTTTTTCAGATGACCAAATGTGCTGGGTTTGCGGTACCCTGTTTGAACAAAATCCATGCATGTGTTCTCCTACCTTCTAGAACCCTGCTGGTGATTTATTGCAGAAAGAAACTGAACATTTGAGCAACTGAGGTTTAGAAGCAGACAGCCAGCATGTAGTCACTTTCCGATTTGACCCGGGCGCCACAGGTGTCCTTGCTGCGTGAGGAAGTGGGCAAATTGACACAGGTCATTTTGCCGCTGATTGGTTGCTTGGTTGGTTGGCGGTTCTGATGCGGGCATTGCACTTTCACATTGCAACCCATGGTATCCTGGCGCCCAAAAGCAGAACCAAAATGCCCCACTGCTTCTAGTAAGTAGATCAGTGGACCACAAAATGGTGGAAAATTCGAATGGCTCTTCATAAGTCTCTGTGAATCTCGGCAGCCATCACAAGCCATCACTAGCCATATCTGGCTTGTAGATCTAGTTGATTGGACTCAAAGCGAGATCATTTCTACCGATTCAGAAGTCCCCAAGTAGCCATGGTTCCCAGCTGACATCCCGCAGCCCATAGGAATTGCTGATGCATCGGAGAGTCCTGGAGCAGTGTTTAGAGGTGGGGCGTTGCAACCAGTGACCAGGTCGACCGCCAATACAACTCACGCAGGTATCGTCAAACATGGGAATAGGCCCAGGGCTAGAGAGATCCTTTCCCTTTATGAGGTCCCACTCATCAATAAATTGCATGATGGTCTGTCCATGAGAAACCACATGAGGACCCCTGAGGGCAGTACCACGGAGGATTGCTAAGTAGATGGACCATTCTAGTAGGAGACCAGCATATTTGGCGGATACATACTCCCTCTCAACAGGGTGTTATGGACTGCTTTACCAGACTGTATGAGGGGTGACTTTGTTTGCCGGGGTCCCTATCAATCCTTTCAAAATTGTGTAAACGAGTTATTCAATTTTCTATTCACCTGGGTGGTTCCTGGAAAAATCTACAGCAAGCCTTGGCTTTGACCACCAAACAGAGGGTGATTTCTGTACTTGTTCATATCAACTTAACATAACTTAACCATACTCAATTGTTTCTTGGATTTGTCCTCATTTGACTTAGCCTCAAATCATTTGCCGCCACCTACTGTATACGTTTTGTGGGGTGGTCAAGAAAATTGGTGCCTGCCAAGTATCAGTGGGTTACAGCTCTGCATGGTTTTACCCAAAAGCGTGGACGGCCCTGCGTAGATAGATGCACTAGCCATGGATTTGGTTTTGGATTTGTGCCTCCTGATATAGATCCTAACGCATCCTAAAGAACAAGTGGGAACACCCAATGTTCATCCAGAACCTCTCAATTGAATAATTCAGGCGTTCCTTCTCACATTGGCTCCTCCGTTGCTAGTCACGTTATCTTTGTGACCGAGCAGTCTAAGCTATCGGGTCCAGGGAGTGTATTTTGAGCAACTGCAAATACAGAGCGTCTTCAATCGATATGTATCCACCAGTCAACGAACTGCAATCCCAAACACCGCTTCACGTAGGTTCTGTATCAATGATGGTGCGCAGCCAACAATGAAGAACCAATAGTGGGCGGTTCTTACCCGTTCGTGTATCCAGGGCTGGAAACAAGTGGCAACCTCGGGCAGTAACCACCGGCAATCACTAGTAGTGACTGATAACCATTGATAACCAGTGGTACTATAACCACCAGCAACTACATGTACTGTATATACTAGCTTAACTAACCAACCAATCGCGACTAGTGGTTTCATTGAGCAAACATTGATAACCAGTAGTACCTGCTAGCAACCACTAGTAACCACTAGTAACCATTAGTAACCACTCGTAACTTCAATGGTAACCACTGCCAGCACCTCGCAGTCACAATCACTGAGCCAGGTTCGAGAGAGTGTGATGGACAGCTGGCGTGTGGGGAGATGGTTGATGGCTGGTTCGTCATTCCCTATGTGGTTCATGGGGTTCATAATTGATGGCTGATGGTGGCTGATAGTTGATAGTGGTTATATATAATTAAATTGAATCTATGGTTAGTAAGAATGGTTAACAAAAGGTTGATAATACTTAATCAATTCTGAATTGATGGTTTATTATCTCGTGGTTCATGGCTGATGCGCAATGGCTGATAGATAATGAATAATGTCTACTGGATACTGATTGATGCTGGCTTCTGCTTCTGCAATGCTTCATGGTGATGGTAATGGCGTGATGCTTAATCGTTAATGTTCACACCGTATTAATGGAGACATATGGAGACGATGTTTTGCTGCAACTGCAGCATGTCCCCAGGTTTGCGAGCAATGATGCCACGACTGAGAATATGGAGAGACTAACGAAAGGGTTGGTCTGACACTATTCCGCCCTTTCACATGACCACTGTGCTTCTTCATATTTCTCCTTTGTGTGACCGAATTGGCAAAGTATGCCTTGGCACTTTGACAGAAGCCATTGAAATGCTTCTAACGCTAGCACGTGAATCTGGGAAGTTCATAAACTTGCAGATCTTGTTTGGATCAAGCGAGTCAAGTTCATACTGTTCTCATCCAGCCAACCAGTAACACCTGTCCAGTACGTACATATTGTGCATATGTTTGAGCTATGCAGCGGCATGCACGCAGTTTACGTATGTTTGTATGTACATGGAAATAGCTTGAGGGGATTACTCCCAAGGTTGCTTGTTTTCTCCCTGAAGCCTGAGACTTACAATTTTTGTGACCGCTAGACTGCATATCATCCAAACCCACTATGCCACTTATCACTTCAGCTTCCCCCGCCGATGTTTGGAACGTTGCAATGCCTTTGCAAGGAGTTGTTGGAACATCGAGAAGCGTTGCTTCAATGTCTGGAAATGAGGGAGGGTTTGCAGGCAAGAATCCCAGACCGAGTCCTGAATGGGACAGCCCAATGGATGATGGCTGTCCTTAGATTGGGTGAACAACTTGGGGCACGACAGGTGGCAAGTTGTGGCCGCATAGATATGCATCAGTCGCTTGAGTGTTGAGCTGAGATTCCACAAAATTTTGGTTCCACTGGGAGCTTTGAGCCATTGCAAGGGTTGGCAGCACTGCGTTTGTCAAAGGAAGCGCGTTTTGCTTCCATTGCTATTTACAGATTATATATATATTGATTGATTGAATGATTGATTGATTGATTGATTGATTGATTGATTGATTGATTGATTGATTGATTTTCTATTTGTATACATTTAGTTGTTTGTTGATTTTGTATTTGTATGTATTGAAATATATGTATGCATGTATTTATGTATATAGATATATGTGTAATTTATTTTCATTGAGGGATTCATCATGTATCATACTCATATATATATATTTATTTAACGACACTGTATTTATATATATATATGAGTGTATGAGATGTATCATCTTTTGCTACATATTCTCACATAGGGCTCATTCATTGACCACTAGCTGTTTGCCTGGTGCTGTTTTACATGGTTGGGATAGAGGCAGATGGAGGCAGCTAGCTTGACATTCCTTGCTGCGTAGGTCATTGGAGAGGTGGTAGATCGTGTGGAGCCCAGAGACAGTAGGCAGCATGTTGATGTGCAGCAACCACCCTGTCGCATGGGTTGAAGTACTAAACATGGGGATAATGCCCCTTGAAGCATATCTGGCGGCAAGGAGAATGGCATTGAGATGTGGGATCTACTAGCCGTGATTTAGGAAGATTAACAGTGACAAGATAGTGGAAACTAAGTGTGAGGCGGCCTATGCAACCCATTACAAGGCATGTTGCTAGATCGATTTACTCCGTCGTTTGTTGTGTCGGGATATGACTGGGAGGCGATATCTTCTACACTCTTGTCAGCCATCCCCATATCCACGAATGAACAGAAGCATGTGTTTTGGGATTATATATTGGTTTGGTTGTCATATTCGGGTAGTTGGCATTGTACCACCTAGTCAAGAGCCGTAATAATACGGTCTCATTTGTCTTGCATGGGCCAGATTGAGTTGTAACATAGATATCAACTATGTAATCAATTGAGCCCATATTATCAACTATTAATGTCAACTGTGTAATCCACGAAACATCAGAAATATCTATGAAATCAAAAAAATCAAAATATCTGGTGCTTCATGGAGCAATGATTTCACGTAATCGCTTCATAGCTCTGCAGCTCCTGGGAGCACCTTTGGGTGCACCTGCCATCATGGGGAAAGTGACGAGTGCCGCCACGACACGAGGCACTTCCGAACTGGACCTGTCCCTGGCGGGAGTTTCTGACGCTTGGAAGCAGCCGCAGCAGGGCCGAGCCGGGACCCGGAAGAGAGGTCGGATGAAGCAACAGGAATCTCGGGTAATCCTAGTAGTACAGATAGATACTATTGGTAGTGATTACATGAGATTCCTTTCTAGGATATGTATGACAACAGATGTTGATTATGATATTACTAGTACGAGACTCTAGTACAGATACTGTAGATATAGAGATAGATATATGTAGAATCACAATTAGTAGGATACTGAATTCATGATAACAGGTGTACGGTGTACAGATAGAGACTGAGGATCTCAGCAATCGAGAAATGGACATTGTGTCAGTAGAGGCAGGTGCCACAGTAGTGTCTATCCGCTGTTACCTGGGTTTGCAATTGGACTGACTTTCATTAGTTCATTAGCTGCCACGGTTCATAGCTACTATAACCCTACTACCATCATTAGATAACCACCTGGGCAATACTGGATGATACTTATCACCAAGTACTTAACGTGTAATGGTAACTTCTCCGTGGCAACCATCATGAGTTAAGTACTAATGGTAACTTAAGTAGTAATAATGGCAACACTTAATTGTAACTAGACTAATGGCAACTAATGATAACATTAGCATTCTCACTTCATGGTGACTGGTGTTGGACCCAGGACAACACTGCCCGGCACGGCCGGGCCATCGCCAGCTTAACGGAGCAGCAGCAACGTGCCGCGGTAGTCGTTGGGAATGGTTACTAGGGGGTTGTTCATGGTGGTTGATGAGGGTTAGTGATGGTTGCATGATGGTTCATGAGGGCGGATGAGGGTTAATGATGGTTCATGAGGGTTGATGATCGTTGTTGAGGGTTAATGATGGTTCAATGAGGGTTGATGAGGGCTAGTAACGACCAACATTGGTTCATTTTGGTTAGGGAGAGGGTCATGGGCAGTGATAGAGGGGTAATGATGGTTGATTACGCATCGTGTTGGCTATATGGCAGGTAATGGTAGTCTTGGTAAAGGATAGTCATAAGTTATGAGGTCCATGTTAGAATTCGCCATCCTCAACGTTTACGATGAATTGCTGGTGATTTGCCATTTGATATGCTGGGTTCAATGAGATGGATCTACCATTGCTTACCATGGTGATCAACGCCTGCCGATGACAGATAATAATGGCTGATTGTATGATAGTGATCCGTGATGCTTGGCTGGTCAATAGTGGTTGCGGTTGAGAATGGTAATTGACTATTGATTGATAATGATGGTCACTTTTGGCTCGCGATGAGTAGTAGTGGTCAGCGATCATAATTCGGTACTCACAGGTCAATGAATGGTTTTGAGGTTGCAGTACTGCGGGTATTCATACACGTTCTATCATGACCTATTACCATGACCTATTACAAAACATGTGGGTTGTTGTTCCTTCTCTCACTGTTGAAAGTTGAAACCTTCAAAAACCTTTGGCCTGATGATTGTGAGGCCTCACCTGGCTTTGAAACAGGCAGTTTGTTCTTGGAATCTCCATAGCCAGTACGATTTGTCTTGCACAATTTGTCTTGTTTTGTTAATCCTATACTGGTTGTGCTCTATCATTGACTTATATGCTCCTTGCATGACCCATGAGTGCTAGATATCAATCACACCACGGTGAAGCTGTCAGTGTGGATGGTGCCTGGGGTTTCAAGCCTGCTGTGATGTCCCTTGCAGGTACCACGCAAACCCTGGACGCAGTGATTCGTGCAGTCGGCGCCCTCAGCCAGCCAGAGAGAAACGAAACATCTGCGAGTGTGGTGTTAAAAATGGAGGGCCAATGCTTTGTGATGAGCATGTCATTTGGGGTAGCAATTACTCTCTGGTAAATCCATCTAGTTGTGGAAAATCCACCATTTATAGCTGATATACTTGCTGAAACTGGTGATTTCTAGCTTCCAGTTTACCTGTGTGCGAGCCACACTGGTCCACAGGAATTTCCCCACACCAGGGGAGCAACTGTGCTGCGAAGGTTGGCTTGGCATCCCACGATGGCTATGGGTACAGTTGGATGTCACACCCCTTGGATTCTCCGAATCGGTGAAACTCCAATGGTGTCACCCGGTTCTCAAACTGGGCTACGGTGGCTATGCTGACCCCTATCTTTGCTGATTCCTCATCATTTTTGGGAACTGTTTACACCCTATCATTGTTGGTGATTAAGCCATGTGATATGAACCCATCCTTCTTGTGGTTGGTTATTAACTGATCAATCATTATCAATCCTTCGTATGGCTGGTCACTACCATGATTGCTGGTTGACCCCAATCATTGCTGTTTAAGCCATGTTAACCTGTGGGCATTTGCCGGTGAACCCCCATCATTGCCAGCTGTTAAACCATGTTAACCTCTGCTGGTGAACCCCCATGTTTTTGCCAGCTCTTAAGCCATGTGAACCCCTGCATCATATTCACCCCCATCATCGTTGCTTATGAAGCCCCCGTGAGTGGCAACGGCCGCAGCAACGATGACTTGTAGGTGAAACGCCTGGATCGGAGTCGCTCCCGGCAGGCACCACCCGCCCAAGGAGCTCGAGAGGGGCCCAAGAATGCTTGGCTTATGATGGGTTCATGGCTTAACAGCTGGCAGTGATGGGGGTTGCTAGCAATGATGGTTGGCCTATTACTCTCTATGATTTACATGAAGGATGATTTAAACCATTGAAACCCCATGGGTTGATTTATAGTGGTTGAGCCAAAGGATGATGCCAAAACTTGGTTGAACTATACTATAACAACCAAAGGATGATAAACCATTTATGAGGGGGTTAGCAACCAAAGGATGATAGTGGTCTATCATGTTTGGTATAAATGGTATACGGTATATCATCCCTTTGGATTTACCATCATTGTTTGTAAATCCTTTGGTTGGTATTTAGAACGGCCAAAGGATGATCAAGCATTTATAACAACCAAAGGATTTACAACAACCGACTTAAATAATCGAAAACATATATAAATAAACCAAAGGATTATCAATCAAAACCTGGTACTATTGATTTGTCATTGATCAGCCAAACTTACCAATATAAACCAGTCTTGATTGATGATTTGATGATTGCCGGTCCGAGAGGGTTTCCCCTACAAATGCCGAAGACTAATAACCCCATTGTTCACCAGTCTAATTGTGCACCCCTTTCTCAACCGCAGAGCATGGCCATGACTTTCCGGGTGCCACCATGTGTGGACAAGCCCCTTTTAATTGATTGCAGGTTAACCGTGATTGACAGTTAGTGACTCATGTGTATGACATGTGGAGTCAAACAAGCAACCGAGCAACCGAGCAAGAGACTAACCAAGCGAGCAAGCAAGTGACCGACCAATCAACCTGCCAACTGACCGACCAACGAGGATGCGATTCACTTTTGATCTTCATACCATCAGCTCGTGGCCACGCAAAATTGTAGTCATTTAGCTCACACTAGCTGGAAGAGTCTCTTCATTTCGGGGATGAAAAGGTGGGACAACGCCACCCCACAGTGAATGGATGCATCTATCTCAACTTGGACAAGCATCCAATCACTTTCGGTATCTTTCGGTCACCGCTATCAGTTGATAGCGTTTTACTGGATCGAATCCACAGACTGTAATATTCGAACAGGTCGCCATCATGAGCATGATGTGTCTTTCATACTATGTTCTTTTGTTTCACCATGCTTTCAGCCAAATTGCCTAAGATGCAAGTTATGTCCCAGTTGTATTGGTTTGTCAAGTAATGTTGCTGGCCATCACGGACTACCCATGGATGCTCACTTGTGCCTGAACCCTGTCTGTCAGCTAGTCATCTATCTTGCCCATCCTCACACAACCAAACTCCTCACCAGTCAACCGTCACGAATACTGGCCACTTCCCACAAGAGATAGTAGCATGACCTAACTTCCTCGTAGCAAACAAATGCTGTCACCTTGCCGGAACTCGCATAATGTAAGATTAGTACCCAATCATTAACTCAACCATCGTAAATCATATAAAACGTTATTTGTTGCTTGCCGTTACTATGGTCCGCTTACTGTTGGTTCTCCATGGGAACTGAGTCATGTTCAAGGGTCGATAATTGGAAGATATCAGAAGGGCTATTAACAATAGGTTGGCCATCAGATTGGCCATCAGATAAGAATAATAAATCTATTAATGGTAATCATGATCATGATTTGCATCAGATAAAAATAATAATAATAATCATGACTAGAAGGATCGACCATCTATGGTTCACCGATGCTTACCGTTGGTGGTTGCTCACCGGTGTCCCAGCTAGGCCGCCTCGCGGCCGGGCACATCGGTGCCCTCAGAGCCGGTGTGTGAGCTCAGCAATGGTGAGCGAGATGGGCTGTTGCAGCTTGTCATGCGGGGACCGTCATTTACGGACAACCCAATCTGGGATTTCTGATTATATTTTGGTATATTTTGGCAGTCTTCCGAAAAAATCGAGGCACGTGTTCTTCGCAGAATTCACCGCCAGCAATAGCCCTATGCAGTGCAAAGGGCTTGAAATCTCGTCGCTAAACGCATTCCGGTGCGACACACAACAGCAGCATATCATCCAGTGATGCATCCACTGCTCCATCTATCCATCTACTCATCCATCCACCCAGCAACCCACCTCACACTAAGGCCTCTGCACGTACCTCCCAAGGCAAGGCTGGCGTTTTTTCAGCATCCGAAAATGCTGAGTTCGATGAGTCTTTCAAGGGGAAAACCATGGTTTTTGAGAGAAAAGCTATGGAAAACCCTATTTTTGGGGGAAAGCAATGGGAAGGAATATGGGAAAACCATAATGTTCGCGAGGGAGCAATGGCATCGATTTTTGACGGGAACAGCGCGAGCACCATGCATTGGTTCGAAAGTGGTGTAGGAATCCATACAGGCAAACACCGAGCTCAAATTGCTTCAGACGATGCTGATCAAACAGGTCATAATGCATCAAAAAGCTTGCTTGATGATGTTTGTTCAGGAACATTTGATGGCTGATGGTTTATCGATGAATAATCAACCAACAAAATTTGCCACTTGATAAATTGATGCTGCATACTGCTTAAATCTGCCAAAATGATACTTTATGAATGTTGATCATGCTTTAAGCAACTTGATTGATGGTCGAATCATGGTTGAATCACCGTTGGTTGGTGATTCGTTGGACAACAACTAGGTGGTGATTCGCTCATGGTCAGCCACCAGTTGTTTGCACTTTGAGGTGGACTTGATGCTCGGCCACGCTGTCATGTTTGGGGAGCGAGTTCCCTCGCCCTGGGAACTGAGCCCTGGGAACTCCGAGGGGTAGGAAAGGTTGGTGGCAATTGGCCTGATTTACTGTAACGGATGTCACGAGGCATCAGTCGATGGTTGATCTAAGTCACGCCACAAAAATGGTGCATTGCTACTTCTTGAAGTGCTCATTTCGCTCGCCAAATGCGGCAGCCTTGAGGCGCTGCAAAATTATTTCCACGCCACATGTCTTTCCACAGAAGGAATCACGGAGCAGGCACGACATCAGCCGCTATCCTGGGCGATGCGGCGTACTTCAGCCGCCAAAAAGGATGCTTTCTGAAAAAATGCATCTAGGAAGTACCGTACCTCTACCATCTCTACCAAAAGAGACTCAAAACAAAGGACTACATGCATCTACATGCGACATCAAGCTACCCGGCTGGGGCTGGGATCTGATCTTATAGAATTACCAATCGGAATTCTTCCCATTATTTCCCTAATGTACGCCATAATCATATTGCCAATTCAAAGTGTAAGCAGTGAATCAATTCTAGTCTATTACCCAAGTACTGCTTTTATCACATTAGTAACGAAACCACTTAGTGAAAATGTGTAATCATATTAGATGGTTTCATCAGAAGTACCAAGCAGCTATTCCATACTTGTCCGGCAAAAATCAATGCTGGAGTTCGTCTCAGCTGAATCAGCGCCATGGCGCCATGAAACGTTCGTGGAGGTGCGGTGGCTCAAGCCTTTACGTCGTTGATCCTTGCTGGGGATGCTACCAAGCTGGCTGACAATACGGGATGACAGGTTGGCCAGCAAGCTGGTTGAGAACAATCATTCCACTTATCCCACACAACCAACCAAAATGGTTTCTGACATGATCCTGGACATTCGTGGACTACATAGATTAGTGTCAAAAACCAGTAGTGTAAACACACTATAATTATATGGATTCAATGTGTGGACTTGTTTTCAAGCTGGATTTAGCTTCCAGCTTAAGTGCCGTTCGTTTGTGCTGACTCGCATCGCAAAACATGTCCAGATCCCTTCCACTGTCGATTGATTACTTGGTTGATCTTCAACTGGTTGATGATATGGCTATGGGTCAAGCAGTTAACCAACAATAGTGGGGGATAATGACCAACCAAGAATAAGGGAAACATATGTTTGGATACACACTGTATTGATCGATGATGATTCATACCAGTTGACTTGCATGATTCATTGGCTTAATTTACATCAACCTGTACAGGTACATATGTCCATGGATGCTCCCACAAGTCACTGATACGGCTACGGGCATCATCATGGCTACCCACTTCGACTGGCTGATGAAACAGTACTCACGGAGGTGGGTTTTGCTGGCGATCGCTTTGGTACCGACCTCAGCGCACATGAAGATGCTGAGAGACTTCTCTGCTCAGGACACCCAGCTGTTGTTTCCAGCTGGGGAAACCGATGATGCACCGTTCCAACTCCAATGATGCAGGTACCATCAGGTACCCACAGTCACACCTCTCAGAAGTATGATGAGGACTGGGGAACAGCTAACAAACAGATACAAACAGCCACGTCGGACCAACCATGACACTTATGACACAGTCATCTGATATTTATGACTCAGTTCTTTGAGCCACAGACCACTGTGCCACAGACCACTCTTGGAGATCAGTGGAGTTCAGTCGGCTGCAGCCCGGGTTCAAGCGCCCTGCTGTTTTGCCACCAGCGGCAGCTTGCGATAAACGCAGCAGAGGCAGATATCCCAAGCTCCTGCAATCAATTGATCCATCAACCAATCAATCCATGAACAATTCGTGGTTGATCATTCATCCACGGTTTTGTCGCGATGAATCTTAGTGTTTGAAGCATAGCACGTGTTGCTTGCTCACCTCCAGCTTCTACTCAAGCCTTTGCCCCCCGACACCTTGGGGCAGCTTCAGACCACCTTAACTCAAACCTGCATGACGTATGCAGCACTTGGTATGCTCCTGCTGTTGCGCACATCTCAGGTAAAGGCTTCAGTCCAATTTGCCAAGCCATGAAAATCAACTCGTCACCTAACCATAAAGCTCCAAGGTTCACCACCACCAGAGTAACCATGACACTCCAAGGCCCACACTGCGTTCGTCACAGAAATCGGCGCCATGACCCGCGCCAACGCCGACTCGCGCTCGCGCACGCGGGAGCGGCAGTGGTCACCCAAGGGAACCCAGGACGTTAGCACCTCCACGGACTCCAGGAGAACCGAGCAGCCAGGGCAGCCATTGGTCGCCATTCATCACCAGGGAACGGGGAGATATGGGGAGATGATGGGAGATGATGGGAGATGGGGAAAGAATTTGGGTGAAGAAACTTCGAAGGACCAAGCATGATGGGCTTTAGCAGGGAAAGTTGGAGAATTTAGAACCAGTTCTTCTCCAGGAAATGGACTAGCTTTGCTCCAACAATCCATCTCAGCCGGTGGCAAGTCGCACTTGTGTCAATTCAAAATATTTATAATCAGTCCCTGGTTCAGATGAGAACAAGACGTTGACACCAGAATCCCATCTAACGATTATAAACCAGTACTATTTGATGGTTGGGGATTATAAATCCTACTTAATCTCAATTTCCCATCTACCAATGAAACCAGTTCTCAATTTGGCATTTGACAAATTCCATCACCAAAAGCTTCGATTCGAGTTCTCCTCAACCATCTCAACGATGAACGAAGCGGCACAGCGCGGCCCAGGAGAAGTTCCACGAGTCGCAGTTGCTCCAAGGAGAGCAAGGAGGTACCCCCGGGTGAGTCGTCCTTGCTGCGTCGCCCGGGAAGTGCTGGGAAGTGCTGGGCAGTGATATGGCGAGCGACCCCGGGTCAGCCGCAGTGAAGCAACCAATGGTGACTCCTAGCTGGTGAATGGTTCATCATAGGGGATGATAAGCAGCAATATTAGGGGATATAGCAGCTATATATGTTCCAGCCCTGCTGGCCCCCCTCCCCCCCCCCTCCCCATCCTCACCCCCCCTCCCCCCCTGTGGTGTGGGGGGTTGGTTTGGGGAGTGGGGTGGTAGTATCTAAGTAGTGCATA
>VSDK01020953.1:73136-83738 GCA_009767595.1 Symbiodinium kawagutii
AGTATGTAGTATGTAGGTAGTATTTAAGTAGCATATGGGCAGTATGTAGGTAATATATAGGGTACAAAGGTAGTATGTAAGTAGCATATGTATAGATGGGTAGTATGTAGGTAGCATATAAGTACATAGTTAGTATGTATGTAGCATACAGGGAGTGTATAGGTAGTATGTAGGTAGCATATAAGCAGTGTACAGTTAGTATGAAAAAAATTGTAGGTAGTCTATAAGTAGAATTTAGGCAGCATATAGGTAGTACATGAGTGTTATATAAGTAGCACATAGGTAGTATATAGATCCAGGTAGGTGGTATATGGGCAGGATGCAGTGCATAAACCTCCAAAATGCTGCAAATAGCATGCAAATGGGAGGGTGAGGCTTCAAAATGCTGCAAATAGCGTGCAAATGGGAGGGGAAGGCTCCAAAATGCTGCAAATAGCGTGGACGCTAGAACTACTTGGGGGGTGGGAGGGGGGGGGGGGGACATTGGGGGGGGGGGGGCCGGGGGGGCGGCTCCCATTTGCATGCTACTTGCAGCATTTGGGAGCTTTACGTGCTGCATACCTGCCTCCTGGGGGCCGTCGGGGCCTGGGGCTGGAACATATATGGCGAGCGACCGGGTCAAGGCTTTAACCAACCAATTTCATTTGGGATGGTCACCAAGAATGATAGGGAAAACAATGGTTGATGATGGGGGAACCAGGGGTGGTTTCTCAAAAATTGGGGACCCAACAAAAATGCTTGGTTTATTATTACAAATGACTCATAGTGGATGATTTTGGGGTACCCCTATTTTTGAGAAACAACCATATGAAGAAAGGGATTGGTTACATGAAGTGGCTGATGACTTTTGATGAGTTGATGATATAAGCTGATATATGTTGCTATAAGTTGACAATGCTTGATATATGCTCATGTGACGCGACAGATCTATGAGTTACATCGTCAGTACCCCCATGATATCGCTGGTTGTCATGCCCTATTTTTGGGTCTTGGTTGTTGTAGATGAACCAATCCCAGCCCCAAAAACATCCAAAAACAATGTCACCTTCCCCAGGAGGCATTGTGGATGACCACCAACCATCATCGACCATCGTCATGAAACCATCTTTGCCTGCTGGGAAGTCGGACTCTTCGAAAAAACTATTTCATCCCACCATAGCCATACCATGAAGTGCTCCAACATTCGGGAGTCAGCGAGGGCCAGGGCATACCCCTGAACCACGACCTGTCAGCTCAAACCCCAACCCTTCTTTAGAAACTTGGAAACTGACCAGGTGGATCCAGGTGGTGCAATGACCCCGACTTTCACATGTTCCACGTGGTGACCAGCCAACCCTGAAGGTTGTTGCGGTTCGAGTGTGTTTTGGTGTGGCATTCCATGGCTTTTCGTTCCATGGCTTTTCCCCTGCAGCAGACCCAACCTGACTTGTCGAGCACGTTTGATCGCACTAAATGCCCGTGCTCGCACAATGCCTCGGCAAATAAATTTTTCCATGGGCCTTACCTTTCCATTTACACTATGTCCATGTTGCATTTGATTGGTCTTCGTATGCCTTGGTCCATAGAAGGCAATTGGAATCCATCCCCTGGGCCGTTCCACTGGGTTCCACCTCCTCCATGCCACTGGCTAGGATGAGATCATCCACTACGCCTGGGCACCAGGAGCGATAGCGATTTCGCAGCTCTTTCGAAGGGTGAAAGCTTCAGTGGTTGACCAATGGTAAGGATTCTTCTATGGTTGAGACATGTTGAGACTAGCTATACAAGTGTTGGACATTTTGGTCATGGTCAGTTTTCGTTTATTACTGATCGTTGATGATCGTGGTTGGTGGTTTCATGATTCATTTTCAACCCTTGAACCCCTGGGATGATGTTCCAATTCTTGGGATTGAAACAGCCAGTGTGCACCGCTGTGCTCCTGTTCACACCATCCAGCCCCAGTTTGATTTATGAACATCCCTCTGACTGCATCCCACTGGGTGCTGGGTTTTAAGATTCAGGTTGTAACCACGAACCACCTGAATAAAAAATGCTGGAGAAGGCAGTTCAAAACCTACAATCCTCGTGTTCACCCACAGAAATTTGTTGTCTATGAAGCCATGGCAATCAGGAGCAGAACTATCTTCCAAGGTTGTTGTTGGTTGCTCTCCCTTGTTATTGTTGGTTGTAGTAGCTAAGCGTCACTATCATCACTGCAAAATTGAGTTGATTAGCATTGACTTATCAACTTCAGCAACAAGTGTTCGCTACTACTGAGTATCATCGTTGAGGCGACCAACTGAGCCGTTTGGGTTTAGCGGTTTGCACCCCAAGCAGGCGCAACTACAGTAAGTGAAACAACTCTTGATGATTGGCTAATCAGCCATTATAAGCATCTACAGGCCATGAATAGTCATAATTCCAAAGTGCTTCACCACGATCAACAATGACTGATGTTGGTTTCTTGCTGGACAGAGTCTATCGCCACACGGCAGATGGCTTTGCGACGGTCGTGATAGGCTGCCGTCGCCAGGACAAGTGTTGAATGGAAGGCGGGTTAGCACCTGCAAGGGGGGGGGGGCGATCTTGGAGGCTACCAGTTGATATGATGTTGAAATGGCAGTGGGTCAGTTCACCCTGTACCCCTGGCTTCCCCATCAATAATCATTTATCCTTGTTTTCCCTATTAGGGTTGGTTATGAACCACCATGAAATTGGTTGGTTATTGACCCATGGCCAGATGAGGGCAAGTGATGGTTGTTTGGGGTGAAGTCCAACAGCCACAAGCTGAGACTCCAATGTTGACGATCGGCCAAACAACTCCGTTGCGCAGCAGCATTCTTGCCCCCCCGTTGCTGGATGAAGTTCTTGAGATCATGAAAAATCCACATCGCTCTCCTCAAATGCAAAGACCTGGGAGTGTTCCGGGCTTCCTTACATCCACTGCCCGAATGAATTTACCTCATATTTTTTAAGCACTGAACAATGGAGAAGAATGGTTTAGCAATGATTCATGTAAGGATTGACATATGATCATGACTCATCATGACTGGCAATCATCTTGTATCATCATGACACATCGAAGCTATCATAGCCATAGCCATTACTATAGCCATTGCTGCTGCTCAATGATGGCTCATGACATGGTGAATGCTGGTCATCATAGCTATAGCCATTAATATCCATTAATGCAAGCTATTATCTATCATAGCTATGATGAATAACTATCATATTAACTGGTACATAGCCATAACTATCATAGCCATCATAGCCAGCCATGGCTCATGGTTGCTGGGTCATGGGGCCCCAGCGGTCAGGAAACTCATCGCTCCAGGTATCGCCTGGACGCTTTATCGGGTGATGGCACCTTCGGCAGAGCCTCTTGGGCGGCGTGGGGTCACTGGGTGCTGGGCAAGCGGAGATATTTTTTCGTGGCCAGGTGGCTATAGCCAATGGCGATGCGAGCAGATATATGGTGGCCGTATAGTGGCTATATAGTTGCTATATATGGACATATAGTGGCCGTATACGAACATATAGTTGCTATATAATTGGCTATGGCCCATGGCTCTATAATGGCTATGGCTACACTACAAGGATGATCAATAACTGGTTGTGAATGTTGACAATGGCTGTAATAGCTGTGAATATATTGCAGAATTAGGCTATACAACAAGGATGATCAACAACTGGTTGGTGGTTTTTAGACATGTCTATTTTCCCAGTCTTAACAAATGGTTGGTTGCTTGACTAAGATGTTTAGACGGGTTAGTCACAACCACCAACCAGATGACGGTCTTTAATTAACCAACGTGGTTGATTAACTGTGTTTGATTGATGATGATCAATGAATGGCTGTTGATTATTGAGAGCTCAGAGTTGATGATGGTCAGTTGATGTTTCTTGATGAATGCTGGTGAACAGTAAATCATGGTTGATAAAAATGATAGCCAACAATGGTTGCTCAATAGTGGGTAACGCTGGTTGATCAACAATGCTTCGCAATCCAAAAGTTGACAATGAAGGTTAGCGGTTAGCAGTCGCAGCCTCCCAGGTGTGTTGGGCCACGGATTCTGTGGACAGGAAGGAGGTGGGCGACACTGGCGCTGCCCAGGTGGTTCACAGCAGTCCATGAGTCCATTGGTGTTCCACACGGCACGAGTGCTTCCAAAGTGGCAGTGGGTCAAGGCTTTCACGCATTTCGTGGTGGATCATGACCAACAATGATAGGGAAAACCATGGTGAATGATAGGGGAAGCCAGGGATACAGAGTGAACTGACCCACTGCCAAGTATCCAGAGAGGTGCAGATTTGGTGAACTGGGAAACTCTGGAAGGGTCTTTTTTGGCAACTGGGATCCATCGGTGACCTCAAGTATTCAACGTGTGGTTGCTGGCTGCTGGCTGCTGGGCTGTTTGGCAACTGAATACATGGGCTGTGAAGTGGGATGATCGGTTTGGCTACGTTGACACCCAGTTGTATCTGCAGTACTTGGTACATAAATCATCAACTTCCCTAGTCAGATGAAAATTTGCAATCCCAGCAATTTTGCCACAGCGATGTAGTTCTGGATATTAGGAGTACCACTGTTAGTTCAGCATTCATGCACAATATCACTACCGCATACTGTACAATACCTAGTCAACCGTCCTTGGTTCAGTAGTGGTACCGCCACTGAACAGTACACCTTGTGACCCGTCCCTGGCTGGTGGATTTTAACATATGTTATTTTCCATAGTATTTACAAACGGTTGGGTGGTTGACTGATATTTTGGTTGACTGATATTTTCATGACGAGGTGGTTCAACCACCAACCAGATATACAACAGTTATTTGTTATTGGTTATTACCCTCTATTATGCACCATTAATCAGCTAGTTTACCATTAGTTCTAACCAGCTAGCTAACATTAGTTGGTGGCTATTAGAACCAATAGTTAATACTATTTACTAGTTATTATAAAGATTATTATTCCCCCCATATTGTTTACTATTTGACCATTATCATAACTAGCTAGGCTTCACCATTGGTTCTAACCACCCACCAGATCATTGTTGCATTGCAGGTGGCCATCAAGATCATCCGTGACGTTCGAAGGCGGAACCGGTCCGTGTTCACGTGGTGCAGCGCCGTGAACGTGTCGCGACACGTGGTGGATGGGTGACGCGTGGATATGTCTGGTGCTATTGATGGTAGGGGTTGATCATTGATGGGTGATGGTTGTTGAATGATCCTTCATGTGATGGACTTAAGATTACGGTAATGATTATGATGATGTTGGATGCTTTTTCAGTGACAATTCATTTGATGTTCAAAGAATTGCAGTAATAGCAGCAAGGGTTAATCATGATAGGGATTGATCATGGCTAGCACCAATGGGTCATGGCACATGGCATTGGTTGATACCTGTTGGTGATGCTAAATGAGGGATTCTGCTGGTTCATCATGATGGATAGGGGATCATCACCAACAACTGGGGACCACTTACACTCGGGATGACGAAGATCCGACAGGGAAACGATAGACATGAACAAAGATGGGCCCGTAAAAATCCCAATGGCTACGTGTTCACTCTGAGGTGTGAAAACGGCTTGGAGTTTTGACCCAAAGCTTTAGGTTCTACATCTGCATTCCCGCTTGGATCCGTTTGGCCAATTGTTTGGACCCCACCAGGGAGTTTGGTAGTACGTGGCCATGGGAACAAGACTGCAACCTTTTTTTATTTTGGAAGTCAACGTTCAAAAGATAACACCAGATGGCAATGTGTAATGAGAAAGAAAGAACATGTGCTTTGCGGATTACCAGATTTGGCACATACCTGTCCAGATGCTACATGTCATAAGTGAAAAGATCGATTCCTGTCATTCAGAGAGGGCTAAAAGGCTGGGTTTTCATTCGACCTTTACACTTGGAGCGGCACCTTGAAGTCGAAGTATGCCCTGTCCAGATCCGTTCACCCCTGTTGAAGGGCTATATACTCAGTCCCTTTGCTTGGGTTGTAGATGAATCATTGATAATGATAACGATATAATGCGTATATCTTATCGGCTATGCAATGCTTCTAAGATGACAAAAATGACTGATAACGGACCGGTAAAAACCAGTAGTCCAACATTCAGAATTAGCATCAGTTAGCAAACCTACTAAGCGCCTCAATGTGGCATCGATGCCATGCCCACTGACTGCGCAGATACCAAGACAATGCGAAGGTCGAAGCGAAGATCTTGGTGCCTTGTCGTGCTGTGGTTATCACTGCCTTGGATTAGCCTTGGATGATGGGACGACCTGGTAAACCCTTTAGATTGTTGAATGATTGGTGGTTAAAACAAGGTCTACCTGTAGATGTTCCCATCAACCAACCCAGTGACGTTAATATTTGTTGACAGTGCTGGTTGATGATAATGGTTGACGATCATGCATGATATAAATGGTTGATCAAGGGTTAGGGATGGTTGGTTATTAATGGTCAATCTTGATTGATAGCAATGACCAGAAACGCTTCATACTCGTATGTCTAGTTGCTGGTGCCCCTATAATTGTGGTATTCCTTTCATAGCCGGTTTCATTTGGTATCCCTATTTGTGGAGCGCCCTGTAGTACTGGTAGCATCAACTGCATATCTCCTATCTGCATATCTCCTATCTGCTCGTCTCCCCACATGTTTCAGTCACGCCAAGGAGCAGGTGAGTCGTGAGGACCGTCGAGGGAAACATCACTGCTGTCTGATGTACGACACCTTCACCCACGATTCCAAGCAACTGGGACAGCCAGGGGCCGGCATTGATGGACCAACCAGACGCAAATCGCTGGCTATGCTCAACCTACGGATGGTCATTTGACACAGATCTCCCCCTTTTGGCCAGTGTTGCTGAGTGCTGATGGTATCCCGTTGTAAGGTCGCTGAGATCGGGGAGAGAACTACCTTGTTTCCTTGGAATTATCAGAAGTATGCATCCCTCTCTTTGAAGGAAGTGGGAAATCACGAGGGGAGTTGGAGTTGGTATTGCTCTTCAAGAAGCCAATTTCACCAGAAACAGTGCGAGGTGGGGCTATTGTGGAAGAGACTGAGGATGCAAAACCTGGTGCTTGATCTACTGCTCTTCTCGTTCACTGCGTGTTCACATGTGGTCACTATGAGCTGTTTGTATTTGTGTAATGATATAGGATGTACGTGTGCGGAGGGTATGCTGTGGATCAGGAAAATCATTTGGTTTTCGATAGCTTTGGAAGGTCAAATTTGCCAGACCCAAAGATGGTCAAGAATAACGATGGATGGATCCATATCAATGGACCACCAGTAGGTCTACGATGAATTGCTTGCGATTAACCATGAACTATGGGCAGGTAGTCACATGGATCCCCCCTGAACCTTCTTGCTCCATCACAGTTTCTTCCTCTGGGTTTAGCTCCTGCCTAAAAGGCTTGGTGTCAAGGTGGAAGAACTTGTCACCCAGGAAGTTAGAATGCACTTCTCGACTCCAACTGGGTGGTTCATAGCTGGTAGTTAATCCAACTGGGTGGTCAATTCAATCGGTTGGAATAACTGGTTGGATTAACTACCAGTTGGATTAACAAGGTTAACTACCAGCTATAATTAGTCCTACAGCTGTTCTTGGAACCCAAAGCATTTCACAGCCTGTGCTATGCAGCTACGCTTCAGGTTCTTCTGCTTAGTCTTTGAGCCATTGGGGAGTTCCCTCTACGACGTCATCAAAAAGAACCACTTCAGAGGGTTGCCCGTTGGCCCTGCCATTGGCCGTGCTGGGTTTGGTCAGGCTCTGCTTGCTTCAAAATCTTCAAAGTCCTGAATCCTACATGGTTGATGAAAGGTGAATCTGCAAGATTCGTGATGTGTTGTCTTGAACGAGGTGTGAATCCCAAAATGTCATGCTGTTGAAGACGCGGAAAACCATCGGAGGACCGTAGTTCACAACAGGAGACTCCTTACCACTCGGCGTTTCAAGAAATGCATCGCGTCTGGTTCCAACGAGTCCTGTGTTTCCCCAGCTAGGAAGCTGGGAAGCTGCCGAGAAGAGACACCTGTTTTCCTAGCTCGGGGGTGGCCTTCGGATGAACAAATTGCAACAACCAGTTGAGGCTCCAGGGACTGTGTGTGATCGAGTCAGTGGGTGGTTCAAGGATCAGTGTTGGATGGTTTATCCTTGGCCTAGTTGGACTTGGTCTCGGCTCGTTTTCGCTTGATCCCTTCAACGCACTTCAGCCAGAGGATGTTCCATTGCTATTGTGTATCTCCAGCTGTGGTTTCCTTACTGGTACCAAAATCACGACCCAGCACTTGGGGATGGTTCTTGCATCACCTTGGCCTGGGCCATACAAGTGTATACTATATAAATGTATCTACTGTATATATAATTGTATGTATATTTATATTTATGTTTATTTATTTATTTATTTACATGTACACATATATGGGCTGTATTTCTATTTATAAACGTTTTGTGTTTATATGTATAATCATGTATTTAGTTGTGTTTATTTATTTATTTATCTATTCATTTATTGATTTATTTATTTATCTATGCATTCATTCATTTATTCATTTATTTATTTGTGCATTTGTTTATTTATTTGTTTATTTATTTATGTACTTATTTATTTATGTGTTTATTCATCGATTTGTTTATGTATATACTGTATATGTGTGTTTAATATTTTTTCCATTGTTTTGTTCATTCATTTACTTGTTTATTTGTTTAGATCTGTATGCATTTATTGAATTATGCATTTGTTCATTGCTTTATTTCTCCAAATGTTCAATGTACTTACGAAACAAGTCATATACCCGCGCATCTAGTTCATACATACAAGAACTATCAGTGGAATCGCCCTGCAGATTGTCATTGGTGAATCCCCGGTTGTTCAATAGCTGCGTAGCTGCTGTTGCTGCGCAGCCACATGGCCTCAAGAAGGCGTGCCGCACCCCGATGGCTCGATGGCCTAGGCTGTGGTTGCAAGATGTCCAAAGAATCGCCAAGTGACTTGGGATGCGTTCCATGCGTTCCATTGCCAGTTTAGAGATTACAAGAAACAAAAATGATCCAACATGTATATCCTGTGAGCAAGGCTTGTTGATAGTTGTTGCAATTTGAGTGGTTTCTGCATGCTTGGACGAGTTGTGGATAGAGACATGTGTATAAAGTATACCATTTCTTGCTAACACATGCTTACTTAGATGCTCGATGGTGGGATCTGAGCAACAGATGATGGGGATACAGTCGTGGAAACATCAAGACAATTTTTAAGATCGGGTTCACTTCATCCCTTCCCATCTCTGGCTCTTGATAGATTCGCAGAGTGAAAACAGGTGATTCTGCTTCAATATCAACCATTTGTGTGTGTGTGTGTGTGCGTGTGTGTGTGTGTGTGTGTGTGTGAGTCAACTCCTGTTTCCAAGGATTTCTAGTCAAGAATTGTGACTCATCAAATATCAAGACGACATCAGTCTCAGCAGGGGGACGTGGCGTACAATCAGGGACCACGTCCAACGAAGCTACCTGATTGTACGGGAAGCAGAGTCTGATCAACTCTGTGTACCTGCTCATCTGATTTTCAGTTTTCCCGTTGCAACTCCGTTGAATCTCAAGAGAGTATCAGTGATCACCGATGTTTTCGCCTTTTGTTCAATACTTTGTCTTGGCGCAAGGCCTTACTGGGTATCTGGAGGACAACCAGATAAACAGCGTCCATATCGGACATATCACGAGACAACCTGAAACGTTGGTATAACCAACTACTGAACAGAGGTCTTTCAAGTGTGTGTTCGGCAGCGTTTCCGTCATGGTCCTGTCGTGATCCGGGTTGATGCCTGGCGAAATGAACTGTTCTGAAGTATGGTAGTAACAGCTGGTGATTGACACGTGGGTCTATTCCCACCAGAATGCACCTGGGTCGTTGGACAGCTGGTGGTTCTGAGCCTTGCTCGCTGTTGATGTCAATTGCACCTGGGTTATCTACCTTGAATGCGTGAGCAGTATGAATGTATGCCACCCTGGTTGGGCTCAAAAACCAGCAACACTCTGTCTAATCACAGAAGTGTAAAACACTTTCTAAGACAGTTTCATGCACCTCAAGATTCTGAATGATACATTTGAGAAACGCCACGTGAGCTTCGGGTAACCATTCCCATGATTCTAACCGATCCTTCTTGAATTCTACTTTGAGTATAGAAGGACTGACAGTATAAGTCAAACTTTTCACCTACAGTTTCAGTTTATGTTTCATTTCTCATTTTTCAGTTTTGTACAGATAATCTTGAGTTTTCCATATTTTCGACATAGAGACGCCCTAGCCATGGCGTCCAATCCGAATTCGAACTACCATTTTTATTTCATCACTGGCAATTTTGACCAAGCGAGGGGACGTTCAACACAAGCCGTGACGGCACGTCCCAAACAACTGGCTATCACTGCCAATGTGGCACCTACGGGAGTCACTGTGACTCCTATGAACCCTGCCTCAGCGGCAGCTCCGGTCCGACCTACGATTCCACCAGGAGATGTGGGAGTCCATATGATGGCTCCTCCGGTTCGACCACCTGCAATTCATGTTGAAGACCCCGAGATTCCGGCTGCACGTAGCCCGTCAGTTTTTTCAGAGAATGCA
>VSDK01020953.1:90663-105339 GCA_009767595.1 Symbiodinium kawagutii
CGCTGTTAGTGCGATTTTGCGACACACGGCCTTTGTGTGTGAGTCAACTCCTGTTTCCAAGGATTTCTAGTCAAGAATTGTGACTCATCAAATATCAAGACGACATCAGTCTCAGCAGGGGGACGTGGCGTACAATCAGGGACCACGTCCAACGAAGCTACCTGATTGTACGGGAAGCAGAGTCTGATCAACTCTGTGTACCTGCTCATCTGATTTTCAGTTTTCCCGTTGCAACTCCGTTGAATCTCAAGAGAGTATCAGTGATCACCGATGTTTTCGCCTTTTGTTCAATACTTTGTCTTGGCGCAAGGCCTTACTGGGTATCTGGAGGACAACCAGATAAACAGCGTCCATATCGGACATATCACGAGACAACCTGAAACGTTGGTATAACCAACTACTGAACAGAGGTCTTTCAAGTGTGTGGCGACCAAGGCTACTGAAGTCATTGTCTAGAATTCTCAAATGTAACCCATGATGGAAACATGTCATTTCTAGCCATGGGTTATCCTATCGTTATACCGTGGATAGGTACACCCTCGTGGTGGTTATCCTTATAAAGATCGCATGCTGTTCCTCTCCTTATCCCAGTAGGTCTGCGTCGATGGGAGCCACTGCCACGGAGGCAGTCGCTAAAGGCCCTGAAGTTTTTGCATGATCGTCTTCAGCTCACGCACACGGACGCTCGGGTTCCGTTTCGCATCACAGTTCTGACCTGGGATCTGGATCTGATGGATCTGCCAATCCCAGAAACGTTTCTTGTTCTGAGAGAATGGACCCAGGAAACGCCTATAATTGGTGGGTAGGCCACAGCCGGGTCTCCTGTAAATTTTACTACCCAACGACTCGTGAACCGAGATAGAGATGATGGTAGCCCAGTCCTACAGAAAGGACTCCTGATATGCCTTTGATTGCAGCCAAGCCTTTGTCCATATGAATGGTGTACCCAGTTGGTGAGTTTCCCCGGTCATGATGATCAGCCAATTGGTTGGTTGAGGATAAGGGTACCACCGGGGCTATGGACAACCCCCATAAAAAAATCCATAACATCTGAGGCTCGAAGAATATTTCATGTTGGCGGTTTTTGATTCTTTGGAGCTTGGTGGTAGGAAATCTTAGAATGGAAGTGGCTCGCCACAAGAAAATGGCATACGATCTCACAAGGTCATGAAATTCAGTTCCTTCCAATCGTGCATTGTGCAACAAGGCCCTGTGTTGTCGACCTGATGCTTGTTGTTTCCACATCATCTTGGAGGGGGTGGACGCTGCCCGGGCATGGTTTTTGCCCTGCCACAGCTTAGGATTTGAAGGCCGAGAACATCCTCTTCGTGGAGAAAGGTCCTGGCATCACCAGCTACTTTCCCCGCGAGGAGAATGGTGACAAGGGTTGCTGCATGTTTTTGTTGGCTAGGAACCATGCAGATAAGGATTCAATTTCTTCTGGAGAAAGGAACAGGACCGAAACTTGACCTCAGACTCGTTGTGAAAGTGCAACCAGCACAGGTGGGTGCCCAAAGTTGGATGCCTCGCGTGTGCTAGCTGCTACCTGAGCTCCTGAAACAAGTCTCAGTGAACGCAACGATCAACAAAGACACCGAGTCAACTCCCCATCCAGTGACCCCCAGGAGTTCTGGGAAACTTCCACTGGGAACAATGCCAGAGGTCATCCGTACTTCAGGCAGTTGGGTGGTGCAGCTGCCGTTGCATGGATAATTTTGCATAAGACACATGCATTGATAGCGATGCAATAATCAGTTCATATTTGTTATTGTGTTTCTGCTTTATGATGCATCTGGACCTGTTGCTGGATGGGTGCGGCCTTGTATCTCCGATGTATGCAATATCGGTGAAACACTTTGATTTGGAGTTTCGACTCCTGCCAGGTCCGCTTTGATCTTACTTACATGTTCCCACGCTGTCCCTTTTTATTCACTACGTGGCACCACGGATCTAAGCTGCAATGGAACATCCACCGCAATGGCTGCTGATTATTCCGTGGTTCTTCAGTGAACGGTCATTCAATATTTGCAGCCTGTCTTCCATGTTGCATTTCCTGATTTTATTTGATTTTTGAGATCAGGTTTTTGGCTCATTTGTTTTGCGTATACTTTGCGAGCGGGGTGTCCAACGAATCATGAGAAAGGTGATTTTCCGTTAAGTCACCAGTGCTGAGAACCACCATCCAGCACTGAGCGCAACCACCACAAGCAACCACCACTGGGCATCGCTACGCATCGCTAGTGGCAACTCCTTAAGGCCGACTCGCGCCGACATCAAGCTGATTGATTTTGGGACACTGGGACTGCAGCTGAGCCGGCCTTGGGAGTTGCGCTGATCGTCTCGAAGTCACGTGACGGAAGGCCTCAAGAGTCAAGCGGGATGCACTGCTCGGCCACGAAACACATGTTGATTTCGCAAAGGTGTTACTTGGTGATTCAGTGTCAAGTTATTCTTTTTGAGGAATGCTTAGTTGTTGAGACTGAAGGAAACAGTTCTGGGCCAATCCAACTTGTTTGAGCCTCCAGTCTTGGAAGCAACATCTGAGGAATGCCACCTTCGCAGACGAGCATCATAGCTCCATCATCAACACCAGACAGCCCCTGGGATGCGCTTCGAAACGGAGCTCTCGAGCCGTCGTTGTTTCGTTCAGCGTTTCGTTCACCCCCTCAGCAGCTCAAGAGCGGATCCATGCCGTAGAAAAAGGGGTTTCTCAAAATAGGGGACCCAAAAAATGGTTGGTTGATTACTTTAAATGATTGATGAAGGATGATTTGGGGGTACCCCCATTTTCAGAAGCACCCAAATGGTCTCCATGGGAAAGTCGCCGTTGCAGCGTGGCCACCATTTTCAACCAGCATCAACGGTGGATCTCTTTCCGAAAGAACGCCAACTCTAAGGCTTGTTGGGCACCGATTGACTCAAGACGACCATCCGGTCCATTTTGTTGTGAGTTATTGTGTAAATTTGGTCCAGCCATTCACCAACTGTTCTAATAACTGCCATTCTCTTAATCGTATGGTTGAAAGCCAATGGTTAATAATTGATAATAGCTGATGACAACAAACAAAGATGTCACCAACCATCGTTTGGTGCCCTCCGACCATGCGCAGAGCGTGATCCCCGTCTCTGGGGGAGATTCTCGAGTGAGCGGAGTGACACTTCGAATCCTGAGTTTGGTAAGTGAACCTGCTGTTGCTGGTTGAACTGTCTCCGGGCGGTGGGTGAAAAGCAGTGTCAAAAAGCAGGTTGTGGAAGAATGTGCAAGAGCCTGTTGGTGTAAAAAGCTGGTGGTGAAAAAGCTTGTTGGTGTAAGAGTGTCGTGGAGTAAAAGCTCGACGGCTATGCTGGAGAAGAGGCAGAAGTTGAGGGCTGGAAGGCCCTTGAAGCCCCTTGAAGGAAGGCCCTTGAAGGCTGAGCCTTCCAACATCTTCCAAGCAGGACCCCATGTCTACCGAGGTATCGAGGGCCCGAGGTGGTCATGGAGCTGGGTTGGGATCACAAATCGGAGCTTCGGCGATGGCAGGGGATGGGATCCCTTGGGAAGTCGGCACCCAGGGGATGGGATCCCTTGGGATGTTGAAGTCATGGATGGCAGTGGATGAAGGATGGGTCAGTATGGGTCACTCATGTTTAATAATGATGAAGCATGGGTCAATCAATCATGGTCAATCATGTTTCAAAATTCGGAAGGATGGATCAATCATGGCTGAGCATGGTGAAGTCATGATGTTTCAAAATGCTTCATTTGGATGAATGATGGCTGAGGATGGTTAGAGGTGGCTGATGGTTGGACACTATGATGGGATCATGATCCAACCACCATAGACCATTGAAGCACTACTGTGACTTTGTAGTAATAACCAACAGCTCATCATTCCCAGTGGGATACGCTCTTCGTAGGGCCCTGGTGTTTGTTACCTGGAAGGTGCATTTCTCCAGGGTAAATCGCCAAGAAAGAGTCATTGTGTAAGACTGGTTATTGTCACTGGAAGCAGTGGTGTAGTTTTGATTTTTTTTGATTATATGTTGATGTTTATTATTGCAAATGCTTATCACAGCAATATTGCCAATCAAACGGCTCACTAAAAAACTACATCCAAATGGCACAAAGAAACTTGCACGACAGTGGCTGTGGGCAAGCTTTGCCCCAATGTCGGAGATGAGCCAACATCGGAGATGTTTGTCCACTTGGTTCATACAGTATGGTTGCTAATTATACATATATATATATATGTATATTTATATATCTTCATGAATATACATAGCAAATGTACAGAAAGTGCAATCTCTGTGAATTAGGGAAAGTATGTGGCGAATGTAACAATAAGCATCGTTGTAATGAATACAAGCGTCAGAATCCATGACCTTTTTCGCAGCGTAGCTAGAGTGGACAATGGCTTCATGACCAGGGACATCGAGAATGGAGCAATCTGCTCAATGGATGGAATCTGTTTCGGGGCAACCAGAGGGAAACCCTTGCTCATTGCCCCTCAAGTATTTAAAAAGAGTCATTCTGAATGATAAGGTCAAACTACCACTTTGGGGGTAGAACATTCATGAACACCTCCAATGCTTGCTGACAGTGGAGAACCATTCAAAACCAGTGAGTTTCGGCTATCAATGAAGTGTTGATCGTCAACAAATTCCACAAATTCCACGAGTCAGAGATTTTATTGTGGTTTCAAGCCAATAAAGTGTGTTTTTTAGGTTCAAGCTGCAGATCTGAATTGGGGACACAGCGCTCTGAGGACATTTGGAGCATTGGATGCATCATCATGGAGCTTTACACAGGAGCTGCCTTCGTTGCGCGCCACAAGCTTCCAATTCACAGACTATACGGTTCAAGCAACGATTCTGCATGGCAACTACCAAGCGATATGCAGTGGTCCAGCAAGCACCGCAAGGTCTGGGCGCAAGTAACCCAACTGGCCACCATTCCAAAATGGTGATGTTGATCCATGTGGTGGTTTCTCAAAATGGGGGTACCCCCAAATCATCCTTGAATAGTCATTCATAGTAATGAAACCACCATTTTTGGGGTCCCCCATTTTGAGAAACCACCATGTAGATGGTGGGAAAACCGTAGGCTTTGCGGTTCATCCCCTTGCTGTGGCTGGGGCTTTGAGATTGTTCGGTGGCACAGCTGCAATAATGTCAATGGAAGCATGTTTGATCTTCCAAAATGTTAACCAAGGGTTGGTTGGTTGACAAGCATATGTTTCACGACGGGGTGGTTCGACCACCAGCCAGGATTGGTTGAACTTGAAGTCTGACGCCACATCGCAACCTGAGGAGAATTGCTGTTTGGAACCCATGAGAACAAGGAGCATTTAGCGCTCATGGTCACTTGGCAACACTTGGAGCCTGACCAAAGCAAGAAATGATGGGTGTAGCTCAACAGGTCGTTTGTTCGTTGAGGGTGTTCACGGTGTTCACCGCCAAATCGTACATTTTATGGTCAATGATGGTTGATGTTGTTTCTTGTTTTTGGTAGGCTCAAGGGACAGTAAGAGTTCGAGTTCATTCTGGCGAATCAGGGGCGACAGCGGGGTTGACCATGTGAGCTCTGAAATGGAAATCAAGATGAACACAGACATCCCCATGTTAGGGTTCTTGGTTAGGCCCAGGGCACTTCAAAACGGAGCATGTAAAGGATCATCACACGGGTTGGCTAGATACTTGGTGCCACGTGCCTCATTTCGATCAACTTTAACATCAATGATAGGTGTCTCATCTGGAATCTACAGAGTTCCTTTGTGTCCTTGTCATTTCTCATCACGTGCCGCGCAGTGTCATTTTGGTGAAACAATTTATCTCATGTCTTCTCATAGACCTAGCTGTGATGACCCCCCAACATTGACCACACAGTCACTGGCTCGCTTGATCATTGGGTGCATGACCTTTCAAAGGCGTCGAATTGACAAGTGGTACATAGTGGTGCTTGGTTGAAGATTTGTAACTGCATTTGTGTGGCTTCAAAAATCAATTGCATTTGTATCTTTTTTGCTTTAGCAATGTGGTGGACCTTTGGTTCATGGTTGAGAAGTCAGGTGCTGCCCACTAGAGTACGTTGGAGTATTAAGGTGATTGTTGTTGGTGGTGGTGTTATGGGTGTTGGTGTTGGTGTTGTTGTTCTTGTTCTTGTTGTTGCTGGTGCTGGTGCTGGTGCTGGTGCTGGTGGTGGTGGTGGTGGTGGTGGTGGTGGTGGTGACGTCTCTAAATGTACGTTCTTCGGGCACGTTTCGTCATTGTTGTCGTTGTCGCTGTCCTTTTCATTGTCGTTGTCATTGTCGTCATTGCTGTGATCGTCATTGTTCTTACTGTTTTGGGGATAATTTTCTTAAAGAAGTACCAAGGAACAGCAGGGAACACGGTCCCCTCATCAAGGGTCAGCTGCCATGTGTCCTACCAAGGAAAAGATCCTCCGCTGCAAACTTCCTCAAGACATGCCACTGGGCTTGCGGGTGCCGGAGGCGTCTGAAAATAGGACCCCCCCAAAAAAAGAAATGTTGGTTTGATATGTTGTTGTTGCTATAGATGGTTAATCAAAGATGATTTAGGGGACCTCCTCTCTTGAGAAAGTACTAAATATGTGCTGCAATTCTATGCACCGAGATCTCCTCAGAGTGTCAGATCTATGGTAGATCTGGAGTCCTGCAATGATATGAATCATCGACAAAAGCTGTTGTTGACTAGCCTGACCGGTAGGATTTGGTGGTATCAAAAGCACGGCTGTAACCAGCTGTAGTTTGTTGCTTACCTCATGGTACCTGTGCTTTCAATAAAAAACTCAGCTATGTGGGGCCAGGTCATGCCTTGGTTGGTTAGGTAGAGTTCTGGGGCCTGGGCTATCCGGATCACCATCCCTCATGTTTGACCCCACCAATTCCACCAATCCACAAGAGCAGCACCCCGAATTCGAGAATCATGATAATCTCAAGATTTTCCAGCTATTTCATGTTGCAATAGGCTGCAGCTTGGTGAAACATTTCACTCAGCGCGTCTCGAAGCACTCAGGACCATGCCGTAGCTAGGCATAGCGTCAGCTGCCCAGGTTGGTCAGGGCGAATCCAGAAGTGAGGCGGAATTACTTGACGCCCAGAAGCAGAAAGTGCAACCGGTGGATAGATCTGTAGGTCACACCTACATATATAGATGCTTAAAACGGACTCATAAACGGACAAAATGGACATTACAATCATCGTCATTGTTTCATGTTGATTTATATGATTTTATATGTGCTTATTTACATGAACAAATGTACATAAGCAGATTTGTAATCGCTTTTTCACTGTGCATGAATATTGACATGGAATAGCCATTTCCCTAGCCACGGAGTTTATCCATCGTGGTGGCGGTTCCCGAAACAGCAAAGTCATTGGAAGCCACCTCTAGGTTACTTGATCGTGCACATATGTTTACATAGATACATAATATGTTTTTACACATATACACATCGCAACTGTTCTAATACGTATACACACATATACGTATGTACATTTGTCTTCTGCACACGGGTTTATTCCTAAGTACCTCAACTGACCCACAAGAAATGCGTGTTTTGGGGTGCTTCAGAGGTGCCCCGGTAGATGAACAGCCCCATGAGTTCGAGTCAGACCTAAGGTTTCCGGGGAATCCGCCTGGCCCCTTGGATTTCCTACATTCAAGTGGAGATATTTGCTCAACCATGGTTGAGATATTTCCTACATTTACCTTGGTTTTAACCATCCTTCATACTACTAGTGGAGTGTTTTTAAGATCCTGAAGTTTGGCGCTTGTCGATTCCGTTACCTTGACCATTTGGCATCACCATGGCAGCTTAGGACTTGGAAGAATCCCAATTACCCGGGAGAACTCGAATTGAATTGGCCTGGAGGAGCTCAACTGCAGCTGAGTTGTTGTGGGAATAGCTGAACAATGATCATGATTAAAATTATTAATAGTATTTAAAAAAAAGTCATGAATGATAATCGCCAAGCATGTTGATGAAAGCGTTCTTGAATCAGGCATGGGCAGCCCGAAACCGGTGCTACAGTAGCTAGTACGGTGCATTGCTTTCCACCCACCCGTTTTGATTGTTCCGTGTGGCATTTCATCCAGTGAATCACATCTTCGCCGGGTCACTTGGGACCATCCAGGACGGCTGATGAAAGGTTGCCAACTACCCGACAAGACTTCCAACATCCAGACCATGCAATGTCCTCTAGACTTGAGACAAAGTCGTATCCCAAGTTGTATCCCAAGCATATCCTGAGATCCTGAGCATCCCAAGTTGTATCTCCTCCGAAGGTCCCAAGGTCGACCCCCAGGAGCATCGTGCTCCTCCGAGAGCCATGTCGCTATGCAAAAGACGCTCCCTGAACTCGTCCGGCGCAGAAGGAGAGCGCGCCTTGAGTCTGCACGTTGGAGCCTCAACAGACATACAGATATATGGCTATGGGTCAAGCAGTTAATCAACCAACTAATGGGGGAGAATCACCAAGAATTTATAGAGAAAACAATGGTTAATGATAGGGGAACCAGGGGTACAGGGTTTTGACCCATAGCCACACATGCTTACACCGGGGGGTTCTCAAAAAATTGAGGACCCAACAAATGGTTTGTTTATTAAACTATAAGTGGCTAATATTGGATGATTTGGGGGTACCCCCATGACTTGAGAAATCAACAAATAGCCAGATGGATAGAGAAGAGTTTCAGTGCGCATCAAAACAGCCAGATGCTGACGTTCCACAGCTTGGGATAGCTCCTTGTCGAAGAGAAATAGTGGATTGTGAGGCACGGTGCGATGTGTGGTGCAGGAATGGCTCATACGCGATATCCCAAGAAACGCTGAAACTGTCCACAGTTTTATGATGATGAAATAGATAAGGATAATGATGGATGATGACATGTTCACAATGTTTTTTGGTTGGCCTGCCACAAGACAACCTTTTGGAACCCAAAAAAACTGGTTTTCTTGACGATTATTGACAATTGGTGGTTCGCGCCGTAGTCAACCCTTGTCAACGATGTTCAGTAACTGTTCGCTACTGCGGTTCATCATGATTGACTGTTGTTGACCATCCAATCACCCATGATATTCCATAATCATGAGGCATTGTCAACCACCATCATTAGCCATAAGTCAACAACCAGTGGTTAAGCCATAAACCATTAATGAACCATGAATTAACCATCATTGAACCATCATTAGCCATTTTTGTGATGTTGAAGATACAGCATCATTAGCCACTATTAATAATCATGGACCATGATTTTTTCATGATATAACCATTATCAGTTGCATTAGCCATTATTCATTATTCACCACCCATAGCAATTATGAACCAACCATGATCGTTAGTATATCCCCTATGATTGGTCATTATCCCCTTGTTTATAACCATGGTCAACCATCAATTCGTAGTAATAAACCAACCAACCATCCATTTTGGGGATAATTTCTAGGAATAAACCAACCATGGTTAAGCATGAGTAAACCAACCACAACTTCACCATCCATCAGCTTTTGGTTCACTCCAGGATCGACGAGGACATGATGCATTTCGTGCTGAGCCTTCTCCAGTTCCGACCGAAGCAACGACCATCGGCGGAGGAGGCCTTAAGTCGGCGAGCCCAGGGAACCGCTTGGACGATCGGCGAGCCGCCCGGGAGCTTCAAGGGACCTGCACCCAGGGATGGATCATGGATTTACCATGGATTTACACCGTGAATTCCAGCAAATCTGCTAGAGAACCCAAGCAAAGTGACTGGATGAAGCATCGATTTCATGCAGAAAAGCAAACAAGAATGGCTTGCAGGGAAGAGATATCATGGGTCATACGACTATCAAAGAATGAGGTTGCGTAAAGTCATATAGCCAATCAGTGAAGGGAGCGCACTCAATCAAAGATGCGAATTCAAATGGCTGGTAGGTGCTGTGTCATGCAGTCCGTCAAACTCGAGCCTCGCGCACTTTAGGCAAAGATGGTCGCTTAACGGTGGTCATTAATGATTGTTTTGCTTCAAAAATGATCATTAATTTGCCACCAATGAGCGCTACTGATCACTATTATCATTGTCATTCAACTGTCAGGAACAATTTATCATTGTCTAATGATGGTCAAGAACGTTACATGGTGGTCAATCAAGGATCATTCAACCTATGGAAATGTCAGAGACTGGCAAAGCGCTGACTGTTAGCACATTTTATTACAGGGACAAAATACAGGCAAAACCTTGCGAATGCAAGGAAGGCCTTTAAGACCAAAGCTGACTCATCTCTGAGATACTTTGCAAAATTAAGGGTGGCCTTGAGAGCAAAGGCTCGATCACGATTCAATGTTTAATGTGCTTTAATATGGAAAGAATTTGCCGGTAACTCAAACTTGTCGTTTCAAACGTACTTGTTTCAGTTCAAATTCAATTAGGATATGACAACAGAATATAGCTCATTGTTGTTTGATAAGCCTCAATTCATAGAAAGCCCGAGGTTTCAGGAGCGTAGCTTCAGGGTAAGCAAAGCAGACAGCGTAAAGATTGCCATGGTTGTTGGTGTCACGTCGGGGAGCACTACGCGTCAAGCAACGATAGGGGAATGACCTAATAGGGATTGAATAGATAGGGGAATGAACTAGTGGGATCTGGGAGACAACCAAAAATCATAATTGACACATTCATCATTTTCAACCATACCTGGGGATGGCAAATGTACGAATATCTTATGGGGATGGGGTAAACGCAACACTACAGTCAGCAAGCATGTTTATATCATGTCCACACCCGAACACACACACACACACTGAGTAAATGCAAGGCATAAGGTGAAATGAGATGATATGATTTTCTGTGTTACAGGTTCACTGGGTTGAATCTTGGACGAATGCACTCTCAACATGGCGGCTGACGGCTGTGCAGCTGACTTCTCTGACGAAACGGCTTTTCACTGAAGCAACAGCAATGGAACCACTGGCGAAACCAAGTTGGTTGTTTGTGCAGGTACGCTGGGTTGATCAGACCCAGTATCCCATGATTGTGGTAGCTTCGTTGAGTGCGGTCCCACAATCATGCCGCACTCCCCTGCGCTTTTTTCGATGTCACAGTAGCCCCTTGAGACGGGGTTTGACACACACAAAAAGCCCAATGTTGGGCACGGTGCTTGAATTGAGTTAGTTACGTGTATGTTTCCACTGACGGATAGATGGAGGCGGTCGGGCGTGGCGAAGTTCAAGCTAACATGCTCGAATAAAGGATGGCATCTTGAAGACACCCATGGTGGCCTCATCTGGTGGAGCGAGCGGGGGAGTGTACTCGATGGTGAAGATACCAGCTGGGGCATAGTTGGTGGATTCACGTCGCCATAGATCTTCAACTGTAGTGGCGTTTGGCTGGTAGACTTGATTGCTTATCAGATAGAGGTGCAGATCACTTTCATGAGTGCGGAGACGAAGCTGATCGACCAGGCTATCTCGAATGACCTGAATGAACATTTGAAGAGTCACCTCCCTCGCATAGAAGTCATTGACAGTGAAGCACAAGAGTTGAGCATCAATGCTGAACCAATCATGCGGTAGAGCAACAAGAAAGGGCTTGAGGTTGATGACAATGCAGCATCTGGTGACATCATAGAGTTCTCGAGAAACATCGGGAATGATGTCAAGGTACGGTTGCCAACATAGGCGTGTCTGGTCACCACCAAAATAGCGATACTGCATGGGAGGTCGGCGTTGGCGGGGACCCGGCATGGCACAAGGAAGAGATCAACGAGGGGTCACCACAAATTGGCTGCGAATGAGACATGGCTGCGGTGTTATGAATGAAGTCATGGTGCAGGAATAAAACGGTTGAAGGGGTAGTAGATCACTGACAGAGTGGATGAAAAGAATGACAAATGGTAGGGGTGCGGCAGCAGCTGGTTTTTGGAGAGCGGCTGTAGCAGGTCTCCAAGCAACAATGCTGATACTCAAAATAAGTCCGAATGGACTAGCGGAGATCAGTCGTCAATGACAAGGAGAGGCATTTGTCCATGGTTTACAGCTCGTGATCAGGTTCTTGGACCGGGGTGCGAGGACGAGATCCATGTGAAGAAGGGGCGATGGGCCTTTCCCTAAGTCTCGATTGTTACTAAATTTAGGTGCGCCAAAATTTACGTAAATTTTTTGATTTACTAACATTTTTTTACGTAAATTTCATTGCTATTACTAAAATTTAGTACTATTACTAAATTATTTAGTACTATTACTAAAATTTTAGTAATAGTACTAAATCATTTTCTCAACATTTTAAAATTGTTTTTTTGATTTTTTTCTTTAAATATGGATGTTTTTGTTTCAAGCACTTGCAAGTTTTGAATGAATTCTAATTGTTGCTTTGGAATGTTGATGTTTGTTTTTGTTGTTTTTTTGTCAATTTGGAACTTGAATCCTTGTTTGACAGCCCTTGTTTTTTTGAACATTGTCACAGCCATAGCATATATGGTTGATCTTTACTTGAGCACTCTTGCACAAATGGTTGTTCAGAGATCCTTTCATTTGAGCATGCCAAAAGCAATTGAATTTGCTAAATCTTTAATTAAGCACTTTGGAAGAAGTTATGTTTCAAGTATGGTTTTGTTTAAGCATGGCAAAGTCTTGAACTTGTGTCAGCTTTATTTGGAACAAGTTGGATGTCAAAGCATGAAAATTTTTTTGGCACTTGGCAATCATATAGCTGTGTGGAATTGCTAATATTTGTTTACTTGAGCATTGGACAAAAACAATGGAAATTTAATCTTTACTTGAGCATATTGTGGAATAGTCCTTTTGTTGCCATGGGCCATATTGTTTTACCTGAGTATGGCAAATAGTTGAAAATGAAATTTTTGTTTGACCACATTCCAGCAGCTGGTTTGCTTGTCATTGTCTTATTTGATCATAGTTTCAATTTGTTTGTGCATTGGACTGGCTGCTTTGCTCTGCTGCTCTTTTACCTCAGGATTTGAGCCCTTGCTTTTACTTTAGCTGTTTGTTTCCATGTCTGCTTTGGAGTTGGCTTTGCAAAAGAAGTTGGACGAACTGGCAGCAGAGAAGGCTGCCAAGCAGTCTAAACTGAGGCTCATTGCTGACAGAAGCATCTCTGTTTCTTCGATCGCCCACAAGTTGTCCAGTTTTTTGAAGGAGAAACAAACAAAGGATCTTTGGAGTCTTTTGTCTCCACCCCCAACTGGACCACAGTCATATGACTGGCATACGTACCCTTGCCCAGAATGGGTATGCAAGGTCTCCCCACTCTTGTACGAGATGCTAGAAATCTGTCCCAACACCAAGTTGACTTCGAGCAAAGTTGTTGCTAGTCTAAAGAGCTTGGTGGAGAACAGAGACCTGGAGCTGCATTGCACAAGATCACAGGACCAGAAGTACAAGTTGGACAGACTTGACTTTACTTTGAGGGTGGTGCTCAACTTTTTGCGTACTTTGAAATCTGACAAGATGCAGCGAAGCAAATGCCAGAAATCATTGTGTGCAAATGATTGGTTGAAAGTGCAGTTGTGCTTGGATCGTGTTCACCTACCTGCGGAACTTTTGTCAGCCTCCTCCAGGGAAAGCCTTGAAGAGGAAGAGGACACCCCAAACCGCATCATTCATGTTGCACAGGCTGAGGATGAAATGGCTTTGGCATTGGTGCCAGTCCCTGACAAGAAACCAGTCATTCCCAGTTCTTCCTCGAAACTGAAGCCTTTGCCTGCAGTCTTCCTAAGATTGTCAGCTGAGGTTGGTGTCGCAACAACAAAAACCGGTCAAGGCAGCAACACCCCAGCAACAGCAAAGCCATCTTGGATGACACAAGTCCTACAGAAAGCAGGCAGTTATGAGCCAAAGGTCACAAGCACAGAGAAAGCTCAAAGTGTAAAGAAAACAAAGAAGACAGATGTGTTCAAGAAGAAAAAGACCAAGGCATCTAAGGTCCAAGCAACAAAGACTACCAAGGCATCTGCCAAAAGCAAGAAGCAAGAAGAGAAGAAGGATAATAAAGAACAGAAGAAGGACAAAGAGTTGACCTACAAGCCTGGAGAAATGCGATTGCACGAAGTTCAATACATCAAAGAGTTGCAGTCAGAGTGGGACATGACTCCAGCCGAAGCAAGGCAGCATTGGAAGCAAAGCTTGAGGAGGGCAAAGTTGCTGGCCCCTTTGAGTATAGCTGAGCTTGTGAAAAGGCGTTTTGTAGCGCCGGGAACTACAACTAATCCTTTTGCTGCACAGGTTGAAAAATCCCTGAATGCAGAAGATATTGACTAGAGTCAAGACAGAGGACCTGATTTTTCATTGTACTTCAGCATGTCAAAATTTTGATTTCCAAAAATAACAAAAATCACATGCTTCACATGGTTCATTGCCTACAATTTTATTATTTGCCTAGATCTTGTCAATTGCATTTTGGTCAGGTGCTCAAGGGAGATACTCTGTCAATGAATTTTGTGATGTCAAGGAGTGGGGATCCACTGCGATGCAGGGAAAAACTGTTTTATGTCAGCAAGTCATGGCAGGTCTGGTGAATATTTAGTGATGCATTGATGGTGTTAGCTGTGAATATCCAAGGTTGGTTCATTGCAAATTCTTAAGCTGAGTGCATTCATGAAGCTTTACTTGAGCATTCATTGTTGTTTCAGTGCAGTGTTTTACTTGAGCATGGATGGTGTTTTACTTGAGCATGGAT
>VSDK01020953.1:105495-121175 GCA_009767595.1 Symbiodinium kawagutii
GATTACATTTGCATTCATCACAGGTCTTCCCCACCCAATGCACAGAGATCATTCCATGCCAAATCATATAGCACACATTCCAATCTACACATGTTTGGTTTTCACTTTTGTTCAATTCATCTAAGTGACATAATAGGTGTCACCATGGCTGAGCCCCAAGTTGAACCTCGACTGTACGTTCGAAATGTTGCGTACAATGCCAGAAAGTTTGTTCCTTGGGCAATGATTAGCTGTATTCAAATTTTCCTATGCTGTCTTACTTGAGCATATGCTATACTTCAGCTTCTGGTCTACTTTTGCATTTTCATTGGAGAAGCCAGTGCTTAAACCTGCTCACTTTACCTGAGGAGGTGAGATGGGCCCTAGAGAACCTGGGTTGCTATGGTGTGGAGGAGATTCAGATTTGGAGGCCCGATGATCCACCTGTGCCAGAGCCCGACCACACAACGATGTTTCTGGCCTTCCACAGCTTCAAGGCAATGGAATATGCTCTCCAGAAACTGGACAAGCAGTGGATTCAAGGGATATCGAAGTTGTCCAATCCCACGAGTATCTTGGGATGCAACAAGTAAAATGTTTTATCTCAGCATTCACTTGTGTTTTTACATTTGCTTTGAGTGGTTCTTGATTTACTTGAGCACTTGTTGTTTCATTCTTTTCTCAGGAGCATCAGTAAAGTGTTTTACTTGAGCATGTTCAAATTCATGTAAATTATTTATGCATTTCTGTTTTACTTGAGCATGTGTTTCAACAATTTACTTGAGCATGTTCTTGTCCACTTTTATCCAATTGTTTATGAATTTCTGTTTTACTTGTGAGAATGTTTTCCAGCAATTTACTTGAGCATTTCTTTTAACATTTTCTGTACTTGAGCATTCTTGCAACCCCATTGAGCCCCTAGGATTGGATGCAAAGCTGGCCAATCCAAGACCCTGCAGGCCACCTCCAGGGAAAGCAGTCGATGAGGGGAAGTCAACCCCTGTGAAGGCAATGCCCAAGGTGCCCAAGGTGCCCAGGCCTCCCAAGACTCCACCTCCAGCGCACTTGATCGTGCTGGACCCAGGGCCGGGGATCCCCCCTGTGCCTCCACCACCTGCTGGTAAGGCAATGCCTCCAGGACCTGAGGTTCCTCGACCTGCTGCGCCTCCACTTGCAAAGGTTCAAGCGCCATGTCCAGTTCCTGCTCCAGATGGACCTCATCAACCTGCACCTCCACATGAACCTGCACCTCCACCTGAACCTGCACCTCCACCTGATCCTGCACCTCCACCTGAAGCTGCACATCCACCTGAAGCTGCACATCCAATTGAAATTCCACTTCCACCTGAAGCTCCAGTTCCAGCAGTTGTACCTCGACCTGAAGGTCCAGTTGAACCAGTGGCACTTCGAGATGAAGTTGCAGTTCAACCAGTGGTACCTCGACCAAGTGCAGCACCAGGGACCATGGTGCCAAAGACCCCACCAAAGGTGGGGTATGTGCCACCAGATCCAACAGCACCATGGAGGGTCTACTCGAATGGCAAAATTCGACAAAGGCCGAATCCCCTGTGCCTTCAAAGGCTCCCTGGGAAGTCGGCTCCTCCTCATGACCATGTGGTAGATGCTGTGCTGGGACAGGCACTGAGGGATATTGTGGAATCATTGCCCAAGGCAGGATCCACAGCAGCCTCGTCTTCTGGAAGGTCTAGGTCACCAGTGCCAAAGACCCAATAAGCGACATTCTTCCAAACTTCAGGAGGGAAAAAGAAATGTCTTGCAGCTTGGGGGTGGCTTGTTTTACTTGAGCATGTTAAAACCTGTGAGCAATCATGTGTTTTACTTGAGCATGGATGCAAACCCTCGCACTTTTACTTGAGCATGATTGATTTACTTCAGCATTGATGCAGTCATTTGCACTTTTACTTGAGCATCACAGAATCATTTCAGCATTGAAGCAATCACTTCAAATTTTACTTGAGCATTGATGTTTTACTTGGGCATTGATGTTTTACTTCAGCATTGATGTTTTACTTCAGCATTGATGTTTTACTTGAGCATTGATGTGTTGTTTGATTTTGTTTTACTTCAGCATTATCACTTTACCTGAGCATGTTTGGAATTGACAACTGCAATAATTTGTTTGGCTAATGACTTTCATTAATTGCATATACCTTACTGTATGGTTCATTGATTGCCTTCAACATGGATCTTGATTTACCTGAACATGCAGAATGTTTTACTTGAGCATTTTAAAGTTGGTGCATTTGCATTCTTTTTTGACAGAAAAGTACTGACATTTTATATGCATTTTATATGCATTTTATATGCACTTTTTAAATTACATGTATTTTGATATCAAATTACATGTATCTTTTTATAAAATACATTTATTTTAAAAAGTGCATATAAAATGCATATAAATGCATATAAAATGCATACACAAATCATCCAAAATGAAACAAAAAGAATGAATGTTTTGTCTTCTTGGAAATTTATTATCATTTTCTTTACTTCAGCTTTCAGCTTTCAGGAAATCAGTCGTTCTTCAGTAGTCATGGCAGATGCAGACCAGACTGCAGAGCTTCCTCCATCTGAAGTCCCAGAAGTTCCTGCTCCTGAACCAGTGGAACCTAGTACCCCAAAGAAAAGGCCTGGTGCTCACAAGCCTCCCAAGTCGGTGATGAAGTCTCCCAAGGTCCCTGGTGGTAAGGGAAAGGGCAAGGCTAAGGGCAAGGCTAAAGCCAAGCCGAAGGCAGCTGCCAAGTCAAAGCTTTCTCCCAAGAAGACCCCTTCCAGTAAACCTCCTGGACCTATGAAGCGACCTTCTGCCAATGTTTTGAAACGTCCTTCTGCCAGTGCTGTGCAAGCTGGTGGGGCTACTACTAGCAAGGGTTCTATGGCTTGGGCAGGATCTTTGAAAACCAAAGAGGAAGAGAAGGAAGCCCATGAGCAAGGAGAGGAAGAGATCGATCCTGGAGCTGAGGATCCTCCTATGGAGGACGATGAGAATGTCTTCGAAATGGACGAAGGCAGAAAGGACAGGGCCAAGGATCAGAAGTTTAAGGCCATGCTTGCCCAGAAGTCTTTGGACAAATCGTTACCAAAGGTGCTGTTTTGTGGGAAATTCAATTTGACAGAAGACACATTCCAATTGGGCCTTGCAGAGAACCAGTTCCAGGAGGTGATTGCAGCAGATGGGTCAGTTCGATACAGCTGGAATGTCCAGTCCCAGGAAGTGAGCCAAACCAGCTCCAGCTACAAAAGGTTGAAGAGCACAGCTACTCTTGGTGTGAAGGATGCGAACCTTGAGAAAGCGAGAATGGGCTCTTGGAAGATTGGACTCTTCCAGCCTTTGGGTCATGGACAGAAGGCCATCACTGGCTCAGCTCAGCCATTGGCCTTGAAGGACAAGGAGCATGAGTTGGATGAAGATCTTTGGAGCCAGGCCCAGGCTCAATTGAGCCAGGCCAAGGGAAGCTTTGAGAAGATGATCAAAGACTGCAAGAAGCATTTGCAGTCAGTCGGTGTCGATGCAAAGCACGATCCCTTGTATGTGGAGTTGCTGCTTGCATATGCCATCAGTATTTTTTTGCTTATGTGTAAATACAATTGGAACAGGTTTGCTTGAAGAAATTTGTGCATGTAAAGGTTTAAGATTGATTTCCTTAGGTGCCACTTTTGTTTTCTTTACTTGTGCATTGCAGCCATCTTCAGGAAGGAGATTTCCTACATCCTGCAAAGGGAGTACACTCGATTGGACCATTTATGGCAATGGAAGGAAACCCCTGAGCAGGAGGTTTTGACAGTGGAACGATTCGACCATCAGATGCTGGAGAGTAGCAAGGCCGCTGAGTCCATGATGGACAAGATGGCTGGAATCAAGGGCCAGCTCAATGCCAGGGCTGCTCGACAGAAACATCTTGGCTAGGTCGATGGGTTGAGGCGACTCCCCAAAGCGTTTTCCTTGAGAAATTTTGGCTGTCACATTGAATTGGATGGCAGTATGCTCATTGTTGAGCTTTTGACCCTTCCATTTCAAAACCCGGTGCAGCTTTACTCAAGGCACAAGAAGAGCAAAAAAATACAATTGCTTGCAGCTAGACTGAATTGTTGTTGGTTTACTTAAGCATGTAAAGGTTTTTTTGGGCCATCCTTGTGATTTTTGAACATTTTTTCAGGCATTTATTTAGTAATTGAATATTATCATGTGTTTTACTTGAGCATTCATGTGGATTCACTGCAAACTCTTTACTTGAGCATTCACAATGATTTACTTGAGCATTGCATGCTAGAATTGAACTTTGATCTTAATTCCTGCACAGCCTTTACTTGAGCATTATCTTTGTTTCACTGGGGCAATGCATGGTTCAATTCCATATTCAGGTTGATCTTTGGTTGAATGAGTTCTTCATTATTTATAGAGTTTTCCTTTAGCAATCCTCATCATTGATTCTGCATTGTTTACTTGAGTATGCAGTGTTTTTTCTTGAGCATTCATTTTGAATCAAGGCTTTCAATGACAGCTTGGTTGATACTTTTATTTCTGATCAAAATCAATTTGAAAATTACAAGTATGTAAATATTGTCAGTTTAAATATGCATGCACAAGTAAATAAATTTGGATGATTAACATAAACATGCACAAGTAAATAAATCTGGTTGATATACATTAACATCCACAAGTAAAGTCATATTTCTTTGGATTGCTTCGGCATGCAGAAGTAAACTTGATCTTCTACTATGACATGATCATGCTCAAGTAAGTTTGATCTTCAACTATGACATGATCAAGCACAAGTAAATTTAATCTTCAACTATGACATGATCATGCACAAGTAAAGTTATCCTCTTGGCCTGCATTTATATGAACAAGTAAAAGCTTGCCCTCACAGGATCACACAAAGGATCAAAAATTTTGTCACAGCTTGAATCCCTTTGAAAAGATTCACCCAGTTTAGTTTCACTTTTTGTTTCACCAGCATGGAATCAGAAGGTCCTTCAAACAAGAGGAGAAGGAAGGGAGGCATTCGACAGAGACTCGCTGCTGTGACAGACGACAACACAGAAGCATCAGCATTGCATTACCTATTGATGACACTGCTGGCACAAGGCATTTTGTCAGGAGCCCTTTGTCACAATATTGCAGTGGCAGCACAGCAGGACTTCGAGAAAATCAAAGAGGGGAAACATGTTCTTGATCTGGAAAAAATGGCAAATTTGAAGCAGGGCAGGAACTTGATCAGGCAAGTTTATGGCAATCTCAAAAATGCAAGCAGCCTTCCTGAACCATTTTCAGTACAGATCCCATATTCTGATGGATCCTATGCTGGAGACATTCTTTTACCTCATGAGTATTTTGCTGCCATGTGGGAGAATGATTTTTTTTGGAAGAAGACCATCTTGAGAGATGAGACAGCATTGAAAACGTTTTGGGACAATTTTGAATCACATCCACTGATGCACAATCACCTTTTGAAACGAGATGCAAGTTACAAGCAAACTGTGGTGCCTTTACTTTTGCATGGGGACGAGGTCCCAGTGTTTGGTGTGGGCAAAATTTGGTCGAGGAGTGTCCTGTCCTTCTCAGGGTGTAGCTTGATGGCTTTGGCTTTGGGTGGTATTACAGAGGATTGTATGATGTACACTTGGGCATGCTTCGAGAAATTCATTGTTCCAGACAGTGCAGGGGTTTTGGCACCATGGGAACTTTTTGGTCTGTGCTCAAATGGTCGTTTCAATGTTTGCTTCATGGTACATGGCCATCGAAAGATTGGAGAGGCATCAAGTACCCTCCCAATTCCAAGGAAGCCCTCAGGGCTGGAACACCTTTGGCTGGAGGCTACAAAGCCTATTTGGTTCATCTGGTGGGAGACTTGGATTATTTGCACAAGTACATCAACATACCTCAATCCATCAATCATGCCAAACCATGCCCACAGTGCAGAGCAATCTTCAGAGGTGCAAGAAGTTGGTTGGACAACAGGTTGGGGTCAGCATGGCAAAACCATCTTCTTACAAACACCAATTGGACTCAACACTGGAAACCTACATGTCAGCTCTTTCAGCTGCCTGGTTTTTCTTGTTGGACAGTGGCCCTCGACTACATGCACAACATGTATCTGGGATGGCTCCAATTCCTCTATGGTTCTGTGATGTACCTCTTGGTGTATGATTGCTTGGATGGGCCAGAGCTTACCAACCTCAAGACCATTGGAAGGGTTATCCAGGAATACCAAAAGGAAGACAAAAGCAGGCAAAAGTTTAGACCTCGACTTACAAAATTGAGCATGTTTGTGAAAAAAAACGGTTTTCCCAAACTCAAAGGGAGGGCATCTGACATCAGAGGATTGGATGCAGCAATGGTTGCATGTTGGAATCATTACATGACACCTGAAGACCCTCAACATCAGCAAATTGCTGTCCTTTTGAATTTGAACCTGCAGAACAGAAACCTGATGGACAGGTATTCTCCAAAATTGGGATACTTTGCGCTACCACAAGCTGTGAAAAACACTGTGGTCACACAGCAGCTGCAGATGGCACAACTCCATGCACAGCTCATGGATTTTTATAAAGACCAGAACAGGCAGCTTTTCAATTTAACAGCCAAAATGCATTTCTGCCAGCACACTTTGGCTGTGGCAGATGCAATACACCCATATTTAACTTGGTGTTTTAAAGGCGAAACCAAAATGAGAACCGTCCAAAGGTTATGGAAATCATGTTTGGTGGGAAATCCACATTGGAAGGTTGCACAAACAGCAGCTTTGAAGTACAGGCACCTGTTGTCGCTCAGAAACCAGCCTTGAAAAAAAACAAACATTGTGCTGATGATGGTGCTGCTGAAAGGAAACACACATAGCCCCACAAAATTTATTTGAGCATGTTGCAACCAAAGGTGTTTTACTTTAGCACTTGGGCAGGAAACATTGTTTGAACATATGCATTTTGCTGTTTACTTTTGCATGTCAAGTGATTTACTTGAGCACTGATCAAGCTAATGCTATTCAAGTTCATTGGTTACATTGATTGTCTATTTGCACATTCTTGCCAAAATGTTGAAATTATTTTTCAAAAAAACAACCCAAAAAAAAAAGACATGAATTTTTCAAAAAAAACATGCACCTTGCATGGTGCCCAAAAATTTAGTAATAGTAGAAATTTAGTAGCAGTACTGCACCTAAATTCCTTACTATTACTAAATTCTTGCTATTACTAAATTTACTAGCAATCGAGACTTAGGGTTGGTCTTCGTACGATGTGCTGTGGCCGATGGAGCGAGTAGGGCTGCGGCTTCTTTCAGCTCGGATGGATGGACCTGAGATGCTCCTGCTGTCCGGTTCCCCAGCGACCCTTCGCAACACCTCATGCATGGTCGGAGTCTGAGGTGGCAAACGAGCATTGTTAGGATCAATCTGGTATTGAGCTCTGAAGTTGTTGTAGAGCTGCGTCAAGGCGCTTTGTGGAGCTTGGGGAACTGGGGGCATGGTTTGGTGCTCTTCAAAGTATGTGGTCTCAGCTGGCGAGAGAATCATGCACTTGCCCGGGCAACTCCAGATAGTCAAGCTCCAGTATTCCTCCCCTTCCCAATAGATCTTCTCCCACTCGTAGTATTTACGAAGCCCGTCGACAACAGGAGCCATCGAGGTATACTCCGCTGCAAACGCAGCTTGTGGCTTGAGGAACTGCTGCAATTCAATGGACCAGGTTTCCTGATACTGTCGATTGGTGGTGTAGTCCCGGAAGACGTGGGTCCAGGTGTTCTTCCACTTAGGTTTCTTCCAAGCGTCCCATTCATTCATGGTGGTCGTGGCCGCATCGTAGGACAAATGGTGAGCATCAGCGTGGGGGTCATCTGGCATGTCAAGGTCCAAGTCATCACCACCATCAGGAACTGGTACCTCTTGGCCATGGAGAGCAGAATCCAACTGAGCTGGAGTGACTGCAGTAACGCCATCAGGGGCGTTGGGGTCCACCAACGAGTGAAGATCCGTAGAGGACACAGCCATGGCGGTAGTGCAGTGGGTGAAGCCGAGCATGAAACACAAATGGCTGAAAGGCTGAGAAACAAACTGATGTGGTGAGATGCATCTGAGAATGGTCAATGTAGCAGGATGCAACAATGGAAAGGCAGGTGAGATGGCCAACGATTGAAGGCAGATTTTTTGCCGCAAAACGCGGACATCAGGTATATCGGAGAGGTTCCAGGATAGAAGCAACTATGATGATGTAAGGCCTGAAACAGTTTAATGCATAATGGAACCTTCCCGATTATTTGACGCGATTGGCCAAACTGCGACGTGCAAAGGCTCGAAGAGGTTTCGAAGGGTAACCAAGATCCTCATAGGTCAAAAGAAGGGTATTGACATCGGCTTGGGCTTGAGAAGGTGGAAAAGTGTGGTGAGCAGCAAGATGAATGCGAGCAAATGCGGCACTGAGTTTGTGTTGAGGTGCTGTGGCTGATGCCCAGGAGTGAAATTGCCAGCGATCAGTAGGATGGGTGTACGTCAAGGTGTGAGTATTTGGATTGATGACGCATCCCAAAAAGGAGTTGTCAGGCTCATCCTCAAGAAGGACAGGTTCTTGGTAGAAGGTGGGTTCCAAAAACTCGCGGACGAGGTGATGGCGAGTGTCGGTGTCATGGATCAAAGTCAGGCGATTGTCGACGTAGCGGCATGTGAAGAAGGTAGGTGGTAAGGTAGAGGAATGAGTACGTTGCCAATGGTGTTCGGTATGGCTGACAGTGATGTTGGCCAACACTGGAGAGATCTGATTGCCGATGGCACTGCCACGCACTTGCTGGAAGCATTGACCCATTTGTGTGAAAATGGAGGCTTCCAATGACAGTTTGCATAGAGGAAGAATGTCGCCCATGCGCAGTTGAGCATGTTGTTTGCTGGCATGTCGACGTTTGCCTCGAAAGAGACGTCGTTGGGTGTCCTGTTGTTTGAGGTCAACAGAGATCACGGAGTCCTGATGAACATGGGGATGCAAAGTGTGGTAGTCGGTGAGAAGATCGGAAACAGCATGGAGGATGCGGTTTGCCGGAATGGACGTAAAGAAGCCGGCGAGGTCTTGGTTGTAGATCTTGAGGTCAATGTCAAGGGGAAGGTGCTGGAAGTAATGGTGGAGCTTGGTGAAAATGGACGGGAGAGTGTCATGGCCGTAAGTAGTGGGCCAGGTTGATTGATGGATGTGGTGTAGTGCAATGGCCGTGGCGCGGAACAGCCTGGCAAAGACGAAGCCCTTGTAGGAGATGATCGGCCGAGCTGCCAGGAAGGATTTCTTCTTCTTCATGAGGATGTACGAGATGGGGCAGGTGGCATGTTGATTGATGCCCCACTTGTAGCGTTTGAGCCATGGCGCTGTCGTCAGAGTGTGTAGGTACTGGGTCGCCTGAGGTGGCGTCATGGGTAAATGGTCATAGACTTGTTGATCTCCGAAGGTTGACTTCAACACATGCCAGTAGAGGTTGGGGCAGTACACATGGGTCGAGGAGGCTGCATGATCACGGCAGTGGACCACTAAATCACGAAGGACGCGTTGAAGGTACTTGACATCATCATGAGCAAGCCATTGAGATGCTGTGGCAAGATGTGCTGGCCATTGTGACCTGAGGTAGTCGTGCCACATGTCAAAGGTGAAGTCGAACATAGAAAAATGACGAGTCCACTTTTTCACGGTCGGCCAGGTGGTGTCAAGGTAGTGTTGGAAGGTTGGATAGACCTGCGTCTTGGCATGAGTTGCCATGTAGGAACGTAGCTTGGAAGGAAGAGTCAGTTGAGAAGCTGGGGAAGCAATATGCCGGTGGCCTTGGCGAATGGTGGTTTCAAGAGCTGGGTGAAGTCGCAGTAAAGACTCACATGGGCAAGTGGGTGGGATGTGCCAGTCGAAGCGACTCATCCAATGAAAGTGGCTGAAGAGGGATGTCTCCAGAACAGCATGCTTGCCAGAAGTGATAGTACAGCTGGGAACGCAGAAAGTAGGCATCCAGGGTTTGGCCCGCAAAGCCAGTTGTCGGAGCCACTGCTTGGTGTTCTTGGCAAACTGTCGATGACTGAGAAGGGGCAGGATGAGTGGTCTTGGTGTGGGAGGTAGAGGAAGTTGACGGAACTCGATGATCTTGCGTAGAATGCTGCGAACGCGAGTGCGAGGTGGGTCATCCATGGAGAGGGAGAGGCGAGTGAAGCTGTAGAGGTGCTCAGCATGGAACTCGTTGCTTCGAAGACGTCGTTGCATGTCAAAGGAGCGGTGGCTTTGCTCAGCAATCAGGTGAAGAATGGTCCATGCTGTCTGTTGAGTTGACAGTGTAGGGTTGTACATGTGGAAGACCGCACGAGAACGAAGACGACGTCTGAGACGAAGAGATTGTCGACGTCCAATGTGTCCTTGTTGGAGAACGGCGCGATGAAGAGGTGCTGTGGTATGGGGCTTCTTGATGTTGCGAGTCATGATGAACAGGTAGTTGAGTGGCGGTGTCCAAAGTTGAATGAGGTGACTCTCCAAAGTCCGAGTTTGAAGGGTGCTGTCAGTATGCTGAAAAGGAAAAGGAACGTAGAGGTGGTAGGTGTTGGTGTTGACGAGCCAATGGAGGGCCAACTCACATGAAACTGGCTGATGTTGATGAAGCTGAAGGAGCTTGCGTTCACGAGTGTTTTGGCGATGATGCAAGTGATGGATGCTGCTGCCGATGTAAAGTTCTGTGCTATGAGGAGTACCGAAATACTTGAAATCAGAGAAGCAAAGGAGGCCATAAACAACTTGAGGAATGGAAAACAAATGTTGCATGTCACCAAAAGTCAATACATGTTTCAAACAAGTTTTGTCAAACCGTCTGAGCCATTTGCGAGCCGAAGGCTGGAGTTGTTGCCTTCGAATTAAAATGAGGCCCGTGAAGGCCGCTGCTGTGCGGAAAAATTCTTTGGCTGCCAGTTCCACATGATATGGAGGATGATGGTACCACAACAAAAAGCAAGCAAACAATGCTTGATGAAGATCACGTGGAACGTCAGAGCCTGTCGAGGGTTCTAGTCATTCGCCCATCAGTACGATGGCGGCAGCCAAAATCTTGAGCAGTTCATCCTTCTTGGCTTTGGCAGCCAAGCTCACTGGCAGTCCCAAGGAAGCCGCTTTGTCACCGAACGTGGACTGTTGAGAGGCTGGAATCTTCTTCAGGATGGTGCTCAATTTTGACAAGTAGGTTTTGAAGCCAGTGGAATGTGCCTCTGGTATGGTGAGCTTGTCGATCCATTGGTCCACTGCGGACTTGGTGTGGCTGGTAGGTGCAGTGCGGGCCAGAGGTCTCGATGCTGGGGTGCCGGACAGTTCCAGGATAGCCTGATTGATGGCAGTCGATGTGAGAGCCGATGAAGAAGGAGCTGGAGCAGCAGCTGGTGTGCCTTTGGGAGCGGAGGAGGCTGCCGCCTTCTCGCGTTGCTGGCGTTCCTGACGAGCCATGAACCCCTTGGCATACTCGGTAATGGGTTTTGTGCGAGTATTGGAGGTCGGAGGAGCTTGTTTTCGGCCACTCTTGGTTGATGTATCGGAAAGGCGAGGCTTCTTCTTTGGGGGTTCGTTGAGCACAGCATCATCCGCGGCTTCAACAGGAAGGTCAGGTTCCTCTTCAGGTAGGCAGCCCTCTGACGGTGAAGGAATGGGAGAATCCAGTCCAGAGTCAGGCGTCCCAGGCTCCTTTGAGCGCTTCTTCAAGGTGTCACGTTCTTGCTCCAATTCTTTGATGCGGTTTTGAGCCGCTTGAAGAGACGTGTTGGAGAACGTGCCAAGGAAGTCGGTGATGCCGTTGACCAAGTGCTGAACTCGTTTCTTCTTGACCTGGTTGGGGTCTGCATCGATGACCTGCATGTTGTTCTGAGCACAGAACGCTTGAGCAAGTTCGTCGACGTCCAGGTGAAGCTCCCTCATTCTGAAGGTCAGTTGATGGAGAAACACGGATTCTCGAATTGATCTTGCAAATATGAGAGAGTTGAACTTCCCATTGGCCAATGACCTCAAGTGCCAATTCTGCCATCCCAGGTAGGCCAGCTCGTGGAGACGGAGATCCGTCACATCCCTGCCAGCAATGCCAATCTTCTGAGTCCAGGTGGTGGCTACAACTTTGTGAGGAAACTGCAGGCCGAACTGCTGATTGGTGTCGTAGTGAGTGTCACTTGAGATGAAAGATTTGGGAACGTCGAGCGTATGATGGCGTGTGCCATGGGGACTGCTGGGTTCTCGATGACGGGGAGGTGGCGGCGGAGGAGTACTGGGGGCAGCTGAAGCAGTAGACCAATTCGAAGAATGAGCAGGGGACTCTTGACTGGAATGCCAGTGTCGCCACCCATGTTGCGACTGGTCGTCACGAGAGTTGTGGGGTTGCCATTGGTCACGGTGACCATGATAGGAGCGCCAAGAAGGGGTCGACATGGCTGACTTGTGAGCTGGGGCAAGTCAACTGAGCAGGCTGTCTGAGGCAAAGAAAAGGAATACTGAGCATGTATGAGCTATGAGCATGGTACAACCTGAGATGACCATCAATTAGTAGTGAAAAGAAAAAGGAGACCCATAAAGGTGCATGAAACATTGATGTAACGAACAGACGTTCTGGGGAGGTGCAAGTGAAGCAGGTGAAACTGGGGGTGGGATTCGAGCTTTTTTCACAGCGATGCAATGATCACATCCATGGCACACGTCTAAGTCCTGAGTCAGCGTTTTCCTGACGGGGCTGAAGATCGTCGAGGCAGGCTGCCAGTCGTTCCACTGATCTTGGGCATTGAGCACTTCGTCTGGCGCAGTGGAACTGTCGTCGGTGCAGCTGTTGAACTTTTGGCATTGGAGTGCTTCGAGGCACGTGAGGTAGGCTCCTTGTCGGGAGGTTGCAACGTAGCTTTGATGTTGTGCCATTGGGTCTGGCACGATTTGACCGAATGCTGAAGGCGTTGAGCAACAACTTTCCAGGATGGGCGAGCCACGGTGTCGGACTTGAGGTCGGTGAGGAGGGTAATCTGATCATCTGTCCATTCTTCCTCGGAGTCGGTGCCGGATGCTGGAGGCGCCTGTGGGCGTTTTGCACGTGGAGGTGGATCGGTTGGGGATGTACGAGTAGGTGGTGTAGTAGGTAGGTCCACCGGTTCGTTGGGTTCACCAAGTTCTTCAGGTTCTTCAGGTTCGTCAGGGATAGGGATCAACGGTCGACGGGTGTTGGGTGCATCTGCGACCAGGGATGATTGAGGTATGTCATGGGGTGAAGGTGGAAAAATGGCCTCTTGCAGTTCGACGTAAAAGTCATTGATGAGATCTCCTGCACGTTGTACATGGGATTGTGCTTGGCGAAGTTCATGTACCAATGCATCAGCAGTGCGAGATCGAAGGGCAGCAGCGAACGCGCGAGGTGCAGGCGAGGAGGCGTTCGACGAAGGAGGGGAGTCCATGGTGATGATTCAACGATCGAGTTTGAGAGTACCGCTGAGATGACCAACGGACAAGAAATGAAGTGGGGAATATGACATGCTAGAGTGCTAAGCTGAGGTCGGGACATCTGATGATGAATCTGAGATCCAACGGAGCAATTGTCAACCTGACAAGACACTGAGGCTGTGGACTGATTTTTGATCGCTGCGAAGAGGTGCATCATCCATAGACGATGAAATATGGCACAGGCTGTGTGATCAAGAGCTTAAAGTGACTCCGGAGGTATCAATCATAGGCGGGGCTTCATAGGTCTTGGATGCAGAGGAGCGAGGTTCCTGCTGGGTGTGTTGCTGGACCAGGTACAAATAATCCAAGGTCGAACGTGCCGCATGGAAGCACCATCGTCTTTCTTTCGAATTGTGAGTGACAGCATGATGATTGCAGTCCCGCTGCTCTTGCCATACTCCCCCTTGATCAATCCGACGGTGAGAAGCCCATTGGGTGCCCGACACAATGACGTCATGTTGATTCTTCCCGCTTTTTGACCTTTCCACGATCTTCTTCAAGTGTTGTTCATCACGGTGTTGAACATAGTCAGCAATGATATGCCCTGCAGCGAAGAATCCGTTTACTGGGAAGTCGCCAGGTAGCTGGGAAGGCCAGAAGATCGTGTCGACACAGGTGGGCAACACAAAGCCCAAGTTGAGGATCCCCAACAATCCTTCAGTGCTTGTAGCATGGTAGTAGCGATAGTGGGATTGGGCAGTGGCCCCCGGGGGGCGGTCTGGATTCATGGGCATGTTTTGTAATTGAAAAGCCCAGATGTGATGGTTGTTGTGATTGAAGTACTGGAAGCCACACATGCAATTCTTGTAGTTGAACTTGGACGCCAGAAGCAACTTCACAAATGGGATCAAGAGTTCCTGAGTGGGAATCTCCTGGAGGTGGTTCATGCTGGTTTCGAACCACTCCACCGCTGTTTTGACCTCCGGTGTGGATGAAGTCAACCTGTTGAGTGTTCTGACCAATGGGAGAACTCGTGCGGCTCTGGCACGGAAATCGTTGAGCTCATCACGTAGATCGTTGTGGACAAAGCTGGTGAACTTCTCCATGGGGCGAAGATCATCTGAAGAGGGTCCGGAGTCCTGAGGTGTAGACTGCTGAAGATCTTGGACTGCTTTATGGAGGTGGTCACTCGAGGGAACTGGAGTAGTATGTGGCGATGGCGAAGGTGAAGTGAAGTGGCGGGTGGTGGAGGGGGTGGTGGTGGTGTTTGATTGAGGGTAGGTGGATCAGGTGGAAAAGGCGCTGGCTGGCGCCATCGGTGTCCCCAGTCTTCCCAGGGCAGGTTGTCCACTCGATTGCCTCGTCCAACGTTGTGAGGGGCACGTGGTGCATCATCATCATCAGAAGAGCCAGGTGGTGGTGGACGTGGGCGGGGTGGTGGTTGGTGATCACGAGGTCGTGGTGGAGAGTTCTTGAAGTGTGCAGGTCGCTGCCTGCCAAGGTTCAAGGCACGGCCTTGTGGTGGTGTAGGCGGTGGCACAGTCGTGGGTGTGCCACTGGAAAAGACTGTGAGTGGTGGAATGGTATGTGGAGCCGGTGTCAACCGAACTGTAGTGCCACCTGAAATGGTATGTGGGGATGGTTGTGGAAGTGCTGCTCGTGGAGTTGATCGAGACGTGGCTGATGAGACAGTGGGTGATTGTGGAGGTACAAAGTCTGGTCGAGGCTTGAGGACCGGACGTACTGAATGAGCAGGACGGGCTCGTGGAAGTGTCGATGTAGTAGTTTGCTTGGGTAATGCAGCGGGAGATTGTTCTCTGCGGCTGCGTGGACGTGGGGAGATGTTGGGACGGATAGCAAGAGCGGATGCAGGCAAGGCTGGTGATCTTTTTGCCGGAGCACGAGATCTGTGGCGTGATTTTGATCTGTATCTACGTCGAGATCTGGATCTTGAAGAGCTTCGACGACGGCGTCGGGACGACCGCTTCTTGGAAGGAGATCGTCGGCGAGGCTGATGCGGAGACTTCTTGGAACGGGAGAGAGCTGCAGCGTTGGAAGGCAAATTGGTCGATGTTGACGGATCAGTGGGGTTTGGAACCGGTGCTGTGGACGCTGGCGGTGATATGTGTGGAACAGTAGCCGAAGTAGGATGGGTGGAGGGTGAGTGACATGACGTGGTCTGTGTAGTGGTAGGAGTCGATGTTGGTGGTTGATGTGGAACAGCTGCATGGGCTGGAGGTGTGGTTGATGATGACATAGGGGTCGGCAGAGTCGGGGGTGGGTGTGGG
>VSDK01020953.1:136965-181612 GCA_009767595.1 Symbiodinium kawagutii
GCACTTTCCATCTGATTGTTTGAAACTCGGATGTCAGCCGCCACTCATTTGTCGGCGCGAGGTACACTTGAGTGTCCACAGGGGACGTATCCCAACTCGGAGCAGAGTCGATGTTCCTACTGCAACAGGCCGGCTTGTGAACTGGCGCAGTTGGTGGCAATCAGTTTGTCTGAGACTCGGTCAACTTGGTCGTCCTTTTGGTGATGGAAAGTAGATGAGGTCAGCTCTGGATTGTGATCATAGCAGTTCAAAATCGTGGTGGTCATCGACAGTCGCCCTTATCACCGTGATCTTCCGCATCGTCAAAGTTTGGTTCTTGATTTTTGGTTTGTGTATCAAGGTTGTTGCCTGCCTTTATTTGCAATGCAACTCCGGCCGCAACGACCTGATTTAGACCCTCAGCATCCATCACTCACAGCAATGTTGGCAGACCGTTCGACTGCATGCCAACCTCTCGTGGAACTCTTCGCCGCTTTTTGATGCTTTTTGGGTGCCCAGGGACAATCCGTGTTCTTGTGGGTATCTTCCCTACCAGAATCGTTATCCCTAGCTGCCTTAATTCTGCCTCATGAGTTCCTACAGTTGGAGTCGACCATACAGCTACCATCAGCTACCCAATGATAGTATGTTTCCCAGGGAAAACTGGGAAAACCATGAATTTGTAACTATTTACGGTCAGACCCGCACCCATTGACGAATCATTCTCAGCACTGTCGTCGACCAGGCTGGAACGACAGACAAATGTGCAGTTAGTTGATCAACCCAAATTCATGGTTTGTTTTGCCAGGAGTAACATATTTTTGTGGTTACCTTGGCACATCTTGGCACCTTTTTGGCCGAGATTCACACGGCTGCGGTTCAGAAAAGGTTCACCTGTGAATAACCAGTGTCTTTGGACATCTCGGAATTTCGGAGGACTTGTGGATCAACCATCCCCAGAAAGAGGTAGATACAAACATCCCAACAACATCCAACAACTAGAAGCAGCTAGACCTTAACGTGTAGCTTGGGTCAAGACCGCAAGGCATTGCGCTGTTTGTGAGAGCTTGGCCGTGTGCAACCTGTGTCATCAGGACGGGCGCTGATTACTATCCTGGCTTTACCCTGCAAATATCTAGGCAGGGGATGCTATTGGATATCCAGACTAGGAACAAGATTTTGTTTAGTTCTCTTAATAACATGTATATAATGTGAACCTACAGCGTACAATCATCAAACGGATGTTGATGAAAACGTTCGATTAAAACTGCAGAGTTCATCAACGTCAACGAAAATTGGTGGGCAACCATGAAACCTCATCGAGATTGATCCACTGAGCGTTTTTAGATGTAAGGATCTTCCCAGGTTTACTCCTGAACTTAGTCGCCAAATTGCCATTATCCCATGGAGTATGTCATATCACATCTCATGACAGCAAGCGCTATGTTGTTAGTCTCCTATAGTTGTCATATTATTCAATGATTTTATATGTGATTATGAAATGATTTGAGTGTAAGTGAATTTCCAATGTTTATCCTGCTTACGTAATTGCGATCTAATCACTATAATGTGTCAATGATGGAGTTTCATCCATCCCAGTTGCAGCACTGTTTCTTCGAGCAACAGTGGTTCGCCCCACGCAGCATGGAAGAAGATGAGCCATAGAAATCCCCATTGGTTCTGAACAATGATCCATGATTGAATGCCTGTCCGAACCGGTCTGTATTTGAGCCAGTTCGGCAAAGCTCCAGTGAGAAGTAAGATTTAACTTGACGCATTCAGATCAATGAAGCAGCGGCCAAACACACGTGTGGCCTGGTTGTTCTACAGTTGTCTTACATGGTTATGCTGCCTGGGATACTGAGGTTTGTTGTCCTCTATGCTGGGAATGCTTGTTTGTCATCTATGTCCAACGGTGCGTGTTCAGCCATGCAAGGTGAGACCCGTTAGAGAAACTTACATAGCCAGGTTCAGTACCGGTTCCGGTATACACAACTTTCGTTGAATGACTTATCAGCCAACCTCCGTGGAATTGCTGTGCAAGTGCAAGGATACGATCACAAACAACTTTGTCATAGACAAGGAGGATGGAAGTTGCAAGGAGGTGGGATCGTTGCTTGGAGGGTCACGTTCTTTGGACCTACTTGGTGTGCTGCATTTGTTCATTATGCCATTAGATAAATCATCGTTTCAGGTGAAGCGCAGAACATATGAATTTATGCTCGTTTTACAGAGTTACAGAATATTTGCCAGGGTGCTATACCAAAAGATACCGAGAGATGTGAAAGTAAGAGTTTACTTCCCCGCACAATTTGGAAAATGAATCTCCGATGAATTTCAAACGGCAAGGTGCATCAGCCAGCGCTCTAGTGAGCGAGTCGTAACATAGACAGATGGATCGACTCGTGCTTACTGAGCAAAGAACCCACGGTCTATGCCTTTGTTGAGCCGCCATCTAGCTTTCGCATCAAAAACTGAGGTTTCAGCTCGTTCATGCCCGGGTTTGTGTACAAAAGGATTGTAGGTTGCAGATGTTCCAGAGAATTTGGAAATCAGAAAGAAACAATCCCAGAACTAAAGGCGTCCACTAAGGGATGTCACCTGTTTGCGGCTCCGATGTGCCATAGCAATGCCACCTGCGTGGGATTTTTTGGATTGGCAGATGAGTTGTTGAGACAGATCCGTTGCGCAGAGGGATTCTGGAAGAATGATACGCCCAAGTTGGTTGGTTCCCTACTGCCCAGAACCATGCTGGCCATGTTGGCGTGGACCCGAAGGCATATTCCGTTTCTGGAGATCCCATTTCCTAGACACTCCGAGCATTTCCGGGAGCCCGAAAACACTGATTCCAATGTGCGCAATGAAAATCCAATGCATTTTACGCAGGATTTCATGGATTTCCATGGATTTTCATGGATTGCGCAATGAGATTTCCATGGATTTCCTTTTCCAAAGAAAATCTCTCCTCAAGTGGTACGCACAGCTTCGATCCCTGAGATAAACAACGACTTCTTCAAGCAGTACTTTTGGTGGTGTGACCCTCAGGGCATGCGGAACATCTTGGATGTTGAGGATATTCAACCTTGCAAACTGCCCATGAGATGGACGCATTTCTTTATGAAATACTTTCTATTTTTGTAGGTTCATCCACACAATGTAAGGGATTTGATGCTTTGCCTGCAAGCAGTTTGACCGTTTCCAATGGAAGCACCCAGCATGCGTGAGAGGGATGGCCTGTGGCTTCGATGAACTTTCCACTGACTCTCCACTGGGGAAGGGCCAGCTGCTGCGAATCCGCATGCCAATGATTGTGGGATCACAGTCAAGTTGATGAGAAATTTGGTCACCCGAATGTGCTACGGGTTTTTCAGGCTACACCATTTATGGACAAGCCGACAAGCCCCCTTTCTGCCGCCTGAGGTGTATCTCTGGAGCAATCTTTGGAGGGCCACTCGGCAACCTGAAGGGCTTAGTACCTATTGTTGAGCATCAACCAGTTGCGACAGTACCGTCGACAGCCTTGCATGTGCGTAGTTTTCTCATGGGCTGATTCATTGTGTCCATCCCCGATGTCGCTTCCAGTACATATTCAACATGTTCCCAGGATTCGTTAGTAGCACAGCTCCCATGCGCCGCCAGTGTTCCACACATCGTCAGGTTCCTGCTCTGTTTTGCTGTGATCTCATTCTGCAGGGAACCTCAGCTGCCAACTGTTTTTCGATGAGGGACGCAGACTGTGACAGAACAATCAAATAGAAACCATTACGATGGTCATCAAGCCAAGGTAAGTCAAGTGTTTCATAATGAGTCATCAAGCCAAGTGTTTTGTCCAGCGTCAGAGATGCAGATACTTCCAGGGTCAGCTCTATCCTGGGAGTACCCCAAGTCACCATATCCAGTCGACCAGTTCTTCACCTCAGCGAGGTCAATACATTTGCGACACGTGCTGCTCCCCAAAGCGAAGGCGCATGCCATGTGCAGCAATGTGACCAGCTCCTTGAGTACTGGCGACTGGTGAATTTCTCGTTGGCACTGGGTGATGGTTTCCCTTTTGTCGATCTTAAGGCTGCCTACAATCCAACCCCCACGGCTAGTGACGCCACATGGCGATTCACAACCGGAGCACTGGGGCTGAATCGGAAGCGCAGGGTGCGGCACTTCGATTCCGACCTCGATTGAGGCGAGGTCACTGGGAGAGGGGATGTCTCCTACCGAAATGCCATGGCCACCATGGGATGTCGACATAAGGACCGCTGGGTGCCAGGGTGGGAAACAGAAACCCAGGGGGCGACCCAAGGCCATGGGGGCCACAACTGAGAGGAGTCAATGGAAACTTCAGAAATTAGACTTCAGAAATTGTTGGTCCACCATGGTTCCAACACTGGCTGATGATCCAACAACATCCAACAACATCCAACAACGGTTAACCATCCCCGCAACATCCTACAACTATGATTGTCAATGGGTCATTCATCACCAGCTGAAACGAATCGTTTCCTTTTGTCCTTTGTGAGAATGAGAGATCCAGATTAGCCACCAATTCAACCAGCACAGCTGGTGATTTGCCAACATTAGGCTGACCTAGTAACAGCTGGATTTCCCCATGATTGACAACCTCGTTGGCTGGTTATCAACCTTGATTAACCATTCATTCGGATTGCTCTTACGAACAACATGCGTGATTACTACCAACCGGTCCCTGCAGCACGCATTGCCACAGGCTCCTCCCCTACAACCCTCAGTGGCAAGCCGTGTAACTAGCCATGCCATAAACCGCCTGGTTATCATTCATCGACCAATCCTCAGCTGTTCGAATGAAATCAACCAGCTGTTGTGTCCCTGGTCAGCCTGTGGGTCAGCCGGACTTTTGCACTTCAAAATTCAGCCTTCCTCAAGTTATCGATCAACTCTAAACGATGCTTTGATTCTCTCAAGGGACAACTCCATGGGTTCCAAAATAGCAACGCCACTCGATGTCGCCCAAAGATGTACCGTTGGCATGACCAGTGGCATGGGCGAAGCGTAGAGATCATGTGAAATCGCAACCGCTTTGAGGTCATTGAGAGTTTGGCCGACTCCGCAATGTTTCTGCCAAAGTCAGCAGTGTACATAGGCCACGCGCCAGCATTTCTGAGTGGATGAACCTCTTGAGTTGTTGAAGTCCAAGCGTGTCAGAAATGGAAAATAATTATTGAAAAGGTGTTTTTTTTGCATGACACGAGGATGCCAAATCTGCCCAAATCCACCAGACTTGGTAACTTTTCCAAAAGAAAAGTTTGTAATTTAGGTCTCGCCTCGGAGTCATCAGTGTTGGGATGTGTTACCAAGGTTAGGGTCACTCATGGACAGTCCTGCATGTTGAAAAATGGATTGATGGATGAACAGTATGAATAGTGGATCTATTGGATCTATAGATTCTAGTGAATCATGGATTGATCGATCATTGGATCCAAAATTTTGAACATACGTTTGAGCTGAATGAAGGGAATGAATATGAATGAATGATTGTCTACATAAAACTGCGACTCACTAGACAGACAGTATTTTCATGATAGTGATAATCAGTGTATGATCGCTAGTTGATTCATCAAGCACCATAGTTGATGATCAACGAGCTGAGAAGGTGCATCCGTTCCGCAGCATCGTGGTAGGTTGTTTGCAGGAAAAGTCGGAGCCTGGGCGGATGCTGCGGCACCAATGGATCCCTCGCTGAAAGCAGCCCTTTTTCAACTCGGGACATGGCCGGGGAACTTGGGCGTTTCTCCATGGCAGACCAAACAGCTGATGTAGGTGGTTGCATCGCGAAAGCGTCAGGATCAAAATGCATCAAAATGCCAAGTCCTCAAAGATCAGAACACCTAAAATATAGGTGATCTCCTATCAGGTTTTTTTGAGCTCCTAATATTTTAGAAATAATATCAAAATCTATTGGTTGATGTTGATAGGTCATCGGAGCTGATAGGAGGGAGCAATTCTATTGCCCAGTCAGATGCCAACCGCAATGCCAGGTGGTCGCGCGCTGAGGTGCGGTTCGTGTCGCTGTTCGTGTAGCCCTTAGGTCATCTCCTCAACGTGTTCTAAGCAGTGGTGTTCACTCATGACACTGTCATGACGCTCATGTTATAGGGGCTGTTAGCACTGGCTTTCTTACGCCCGGGCGGCCTCCATTCCAAACTCATGACACTGTCATGACGCTCATGTTATAGGGGCTGTTAGCACTGGCTTGCTAACGCCTGGACGCTCTCAATGCAAGCCACAGCAGAAAGTGAGGCTGTTCACAGCCGTTTCAAAGGTCGATTTGCTGAGGGTAATTGTAGATGATAGCCAATGACCAGCCAAGAACAGTCATGCTGGCCATGTCGATCCATCCAGCGCTGGCTACTCAGATTCTACCATTTGGTGTGTGCGGATGTAGCGTATTACGATGAGCCTGGAATATCAAGATTGGTTTATGATATGTTATGATTGTCATCTTACAGGGATCATTTCAGGCGATTTTTGGTACCTTGGGTTGCTCGGAAGGAGGTGATCGGGCAGTCGACAATGTTGAACCATAATTACGTGAATCCTAAAATTGAACAGCCAGGAGATATCCAGTCTCGCGGATACCGTCATGAACGGAAAAAATGTCATGATTGACTAGAAGATGTCCTAGGATCATGGAGTAGAGCAAAAAGATCATCCAGGAACCAGTGACAGGCAGACAAAGCATCCGATTGAAGGTGCATCCAAAACGATGATTTCGGACTTGGTAAGGGTAGCCGGTCTCTTTAAAGGTTTGATCTTGATCAGTTTGAAGCCCTGCAGATGGCACAGGATATGGCAGAGGCTGTCAACGGGTCATGCTGGCAAAGTTTTGCTGCAGTCAGGGGAAGTGGTCGCAAAGATGACTATCTGGACTTCACAACACTCACGTTGTATCTCAATTTGTTTACCAAAACTGTGTGCGACATGTAGAATATTTTACTTAGATATAGATAGATATAGGTGTTTCTCAAAATAGTGGGCCCCCAAATCTTCCCAAACTGTTTGTTTTAGATGATCAATCAGTTTAGGGACCCTCCAATTTGACAAACACCCCTTTGGTGTCAAGCTATAGTTGGCGATCATTCAGATCCGCAGTCAATAATCCGAACTGTCTCGACCATTTATCCTTTCAGAGACTTTGGGATCAATTCAGGAACTCCGACGCAGAGAGGCCCATACAGAAATGTACTGCAATGATTTGTTCATATGCGTAGATATACTCTGTATATGTATATGGCAGTGTTAGCACGTGAAGATTGGGTTTGATTGAAGGTTTAGCCCATCTGCTGTTGCTCAAGTGAAAAGGCAGGGTAGTGCGCCATGCGCTGGGAGCCTCTCGCCCTGGCTTTGATCACCCAGGTGCTGCAAGCGGGCATCAAGGCCCCGCCCACTGGCTTCGCTCGCCACGAGCCCCCTGAGGTCTCTATTGGGACCGAGTGCCATTGCTCGTGCTACTGCGTGGGCGAGGAACTTGGATTGGTGGCTTGTGGCTGCAGTGGGTTGGTTGGTGCTCTAGGAGTATCGGTGGTCTGCTGGTGTAGGGGATCCACTCCCACTCCGACTTCGCCTCATCCTAGACGGCGAGGCCATGGCGTCATTAGCGAACCTCCTACCTGGTCAGATCCTCGCGGTCTTCTACGATGATGATGTGGTTTGGCATGAGCGGTTGGTGTTATGGCAACTTTCCCCTGGTTTCTGGTATATTTTGACTCCCGACCTTGACCTTTATGCAGAGGACCTTCGGTTGATAGGAGTTGATGGCCCCTCAAAGCTGAAGATCAAAGGTAAGGACTTCACGTACTGGAGCCGGGTGGGTGGCACGGCTTACCGTTTCAAGAACCCCGTGGACAGTGATGACAAGTTGAAGGGTTACATACGCCAAGCCTTCCGTGAAGGGCTGAGTGAAGATTCCTTCGATCAATCCTGGAGGCCACCGCATGTTGTGGATGTGAAGGGTGCCCTGCAGCCTTGCCAGGATTTCCTCGGCAACCTTGTTCCTTGTAGGATCACTGGCAAAGGTGGCGTTCTCCAGGGAACTGGGCAGCTTCCTCCTGGTGTGGTGGTGAAGCCGATTGTGCCAGCTGGCGATGATCAAGTGTGGTTGGCTATGGAAAGGTTGGATGATTATTCGTTTGGCCAGACCGTCAATGTGAACCCCGACCATGATATTATGATTGGTGATCGAACTGGCTTGGTGAGTACTCGCAGTGGATGGATCAAAGTCGAGTTGGTGAGCGTAGCTTCATCTCCTGAGTTTCTGAAAGGTCGCCAGCTTGTTCCCCCGTCACCGCCTTCTCCCGTCGTGCAGGACAAAGACGACTTGGAGGAGGGCAGCGGGGATGCTCGCACATTGTGCGTCGACTTTGATGCCCAAGGCACTCGCTTCAAGGACTGGCGGGTGGTGGTGCAGGAATGCACCGAATACAGCTATGAGGACTGGCCTCACTCAGGCCCGGCTACGGTTCACCATCTTTTGAAACATTTCCATCGGTATGGTGGGGATCCCAAACAATGGCTGGAAGTGTGGTGTAGGCAGAAAGGAATCGCGGAGCAGGACCGGGTGAAGCATGAACTCAGGTGCCTGATGGAAGCTTTCCATCATGCAGGTTGCTACGATCAGCTCAACTTGCCCGTGCTGGCTTGCATGGAAACGCTGGCTCGTCGTGTGCAGTCAATCGTCGACGCATATGCCCTTGGAGGAGCAGCAGCACCAGACTGGGGCAATGCCAAGTTGTTCACAGGTTATGTGGGCCCAGATGATCTTGTCATGCCGCAGCTCAAGACTTGGGCTGCTCGACGAGGCCGTGAAGAAGTTGAGTTGTACCAGGCCCGCAATCGCATGAAGGAGCTCAAGAAGACCTCGGCTGCTTCCGAGGAGGCAGCTGCTGCAATTGCTGATGGAAGTGTACCTTCAGGCGGCAATCCCAAGCCCAAACGCCGACCCAGAGGCAAAGGGCTGGAGCCGCCGTCGACCTCATGAACATGGAGGTGGGGAGGGGGCCTTCAGGTCCAGGGCCTTCTCCTGCCGCTATGCCTGGGCCGTTTTTGTTGAATGATGCCAAGGAGGACACCCCTTTGTTTCCTTTGCCCCGACCGACTTCGTTGAAGATGATAGCTGGTTTGGGTAGGGGATCAAGCCAGAGAATGGCTCGGCGTGTCAGACTTAGGCAGGAGCTCATTGATATGATCTCCGCTTTGAATTGGATGCATGTTGGCGACTTTGACTCCCAGCCAACTTCCGGACCCTCGGAACTGCAGCTTCGGGTGTTGGGCCGATTGGAGGAATTGGTAGGGAAGGCGGGCAGCTTGGACCCACCGAGCTGCATGCCGTCGCAGGAGGCAGCCTTTAAAGAGTTGCTCCACGGTGTCGATGAGTACTGTGAACCTTCGACGCCAGCTGCTTTGGCGCCCTTCAGACTCGAGCTCATTTCGCTGCCTGGTGATTTGTCCTCGGCACCCGCTGCTGTGGACTTGCTGGAAGGTGATGACCGTCGATACTTGGAGGTGCAAGAGCGCATTTGACGTCCTGGCTATGAGCTCTCTCAGGACAGTCAGATTTCACCTTATTGGGATCCTGCTTTGAAGAACAACCCTAGAAACTATAGGAAGTTCATTCAGAAGTTGCATGATGTTCACTACTTGGACTATACCCTTTCCCCTTCTCAACATGCTGGCGTGTTCTTTGTATGGAAGAGTGATAAAGTCAAGATCCGGATGATAGTTGACGCTAGACCCGCTAATGCTATGTTCATCGATCCCCCTGGAGTGGCACTGGCGACAGCAGAATCTTTTGCCAAGATTGAGATCGATTTTGGCGAGGATGGCTGCACCCCTTCCTCTCCAGAGGGCTTGCCGTTTGGATTGCATGTGGGGCTCTCGGACATTAAAGATTGTTTCCATCGGATCAAACAACCTCGGTGGCTTTCAAAGTTTTTCTGCTTCATGCCCATCGAGGCCCGACATGTTGGACTCACCGGTGTGACCTTAGAGGGAAAGGAGCTGCGATCAAACGACCTTGTCTTTCCTATGCCTGGTTCTTTGTGTATGGGTTGCTCATGGTCGCTATTTTTTGCACAGAAAATCAGTGAAAGGCAGATGCAGTTGGTGCCATCTCTGAAGGACTCCACTTTGATCAACGACCGGAGTGGACCAGCTGTTTTCAATGCAGAGGCTCATCAATCCATGAAGCATTTTGTGTACGTGGATAACCTAGGAGTTCTTAGTGGTGATCCGGCATGTGTCGAACAGGGCTTGGCTGACTTGACCGAGCAGTTCACGGCCCAGAAGTTGCTGCTCCATCCAGGCGAACTCCAGCATGACAAGATTGTCGCGTTGGGCATTGAGATGAGTGGCAAGCAACTTTGCACCCATGTTTCTGCTTCCAGGTTCCATCGGGTACGTCAAGGACTTCGACACGTGCTCAGACGTGGGCGCTGCACTGGTCGGGCTCTCGAGGTTTTGGTTGGTCATTGTACTTATTGTGGTTTGGTCAATCGTTGCACTTTGAGCATTTTCCACACTGTGTACAAGTTCATCAAGTCCAACTACTCCTCTTCAGCTTTGCTTTGGCCTAGTGTGGTTGCCGAACTCAGGGCCTTCATTGGGCTGATGCCCGCACTGACAGCGGATTGGTGGCGGCCTTGGGACGGTAATGTCATGGTTTCAGATGCTAGTGAAGAAGGTTACGGGGTTTGTCATACTACTTGGGAACCTACCTCATCTAGCAGTATTGGTCGTTGTAGTGAACGTGATCGTTTTCGAAGAGCAAGTGGCCACAACGCTCGCGAGTCAGCCCTTTCTGCAGCTGGCTTCGTGCGCGATGAGGTCACTGGTCGTTGGGCAGCCGGTGAGATGGACGATGATGATTACTTGGAGGCTTCGGGGTGGGTGCTGGACTCTGACTTTCCTGAACAACCTGCATCCAAGCTGAAGTCTTCAACCTGGCAAGTCGCTCGCCAGGCCCAGTGGAAGAAGGCCGAGCACATTGTGCACCTCGAAGCCCGGGCCCTGGTGAAGTCAATGGAGGTTGCAGTGACGGATTGCAAGTGTTTTGATTCACGGCAACTCTTTCTGGTGGATTCAATGAGTGCAGCTCTGGCTTTCGAAAGGTGCAGAAGTCGTAACTACAGGATGCTTAGACATATCCGTAAGTTCTGTTCCTATGCCATCAGTTGCAACCTCTCATTTGGAGTTCGTTGGATACCCTCGGAAATCAATCCTGCTGACAAGCCCAGCCGTAGCTTTGGTCAACATGATCCAGCATTGGTTGCTAGACTCTTCAGACGATCTCTTCAAGTTCCTTCTCCAAGCCATGGCTCCAAAGAGGACAGCCACTTTGGCCCCACCAAGTCGCCCGCCTGCCAAAAAGGCAAAGCGATCCAGAGTGTTGGAGCAGCCACCCAAGACCGAGAAGGCTGTGAGCGTGGCAGCCCCGACCACCAGGTCATCAGTGTTGAAGCAGCCCCCCAGTGTGTCGAAGCAGCTCAAGCCGCCCCCAATGGAAAGGATTTCCCTCGAGGAAGTGTCAAACCTGCCACCTCTTCGGTCCAAGGGTCGACCTTCAGAGAGCGACGACAGCTCTTCGACCACAGAGGAGCCAGTGAATGTCAAGAGGCAGGAACTTTTGGTTCGCAGAAGCCGCAAGAGGCTGAAGAAATATGTCGACGAGCTGATGCAGTCGACGCCCCAAGGGTTGACGTTGTTGGAGAGAAAAGCAATCAGTGCGAAGTCCGAGAAGTACTACACTCAGGAGTTCAATCAGTTGATGGCCTTTGTCCGTCAGAAGAAGTTTGCCTTCGACACGCCCTCGCAGAAGGATGTGGCCATCAATGCTTACTTCAATCACCTGTTCTTGGAGGGGCATCCGGCTCACCGGGGGGACAAAGTTCTGGCGGCCTTTATGCACCAGCACTCGGACTATGGCCGGTTTGGATCTCAGAAACTGCCTCGAACTTTTCGAGCCTTGAAAGGGTGGAGACGGTTGAGCCCAGGCCACTCTCGGAAGGCATGGCCGTTAGCAGTATGGTGTGCTGTGGCTTGCGAGATGAAGCGGATGGGTCACCTTCAGATGGCCCTTTTCCTGATGCTGGGTCTCTCCTCTTACTCGAGGCCAAGCGAGCTGCTGAGATGTCGAGTGATGTCACTTGTTCCCCTTGCTCCAACAGTTACGGAACATTGGTGCTTGCTACTGAACCCAGAGGAAAGGATGGACCGCTCCAAGATCGGCGAGTTCGACGACTCCCTCATGCTCGACTCAGCCTATCTGAAGCCTTGGGCCATGCCTCTCATGAAGCAGTTGACAAACCGCAGCCAGAACTCGATGCTTTGGGACTTCGACTATGGCCAACTCTCCAAAGTGTTCAACCAAGTTGTGAACCAGATGCACCTGGACATCAGTCCATACCAGCTTCGTCACTCCGGGCCAAGCATCGATCGCAGCAAAAACCTGCGGTCTCTGTTGGAGGTCCAAAAGAGGGGACGTTGGAAGTCCCACAAAAGTGTTGCTCGGTACGAGAAATCAGGAAGACTGGCAGCCAATTTCCAAACCCTGTCAGTGGTACTGCAGCAGCATTGCCTAGCATGCGAGACACTTCTCGTGGATGTGATGTTGGGCCGGGCCCCCGCTCCAAAAATGCCTACACTGCCAAAGGTCTGAAAGGGCAATATGTTGCAGATTTGTTCTCTGGACATGGAGGTGTAGCTAAGCAATGCCGACAACTTGGCTATGCTGCAAAGGAGTGGGAACTGCTTAGAGGCTCACAATACGATCTCACTAAACAAAGTGTTCTTGCACGGCTGAAACGGGACATCCAGCAAAAGCTGGTTTTGGCAGTAATGTTAGCTCCACCTTGCTCCAGTTTTTCAGTGGCTAGAGATAGAACGTGTGTCATCCGTACAAAAGAGTTTCCTTGGGGACTTCCTCAACATATGCTTTCTTCAGCTGACCAACAACGAGTCAAAGTGGGCAACGCATGTTTTCGAGCAGCTTTCAAAGTCATTAAGTGGCTGAATTTGCACAAGATCCCTTGGATCTTGGAGAATCCCGCAAGTTCAAAGTGCTGGAACTTGCCGCCCTTGAAAAAGCTGACAAACTCTTCTTTTTGCACACTCGTAGTCACGGATTTTTGTCAGTTTGGAACTTTGTGGAGAAAACGCACCAAGTTTCTTTGTGGCAACCTGGATGCTCAGGATGTGGCCCGCATTGGGCGGCTTTGCACAGGCAGGGGTACCTGTAGCCGCACCAATCGCAAACATTTTCAATTGACAGGATCCAACCATCAAGGAGTACCTTGGACACGGATAGCACAACCATATCCAACACAGTTGTGCAAGCAACTAGCTTTCGCTCTGACCTGCCCTACCCATTACTAACCCTCCCTCTTTGTGAACATACCTGCTTTGGGGTGATGTCTTGGGATGAGTGGCAATTGCTCCTAAAGATTGTGGTCGCTTTTGAATTGCTCTTTGTTATCCAGTATGTGATCGCCATCGAGTTTCTCTATGGCATCCATTTCTCTTTGTTTTCAGTGCTGTTGGAACGATGATCACTGCACTGTTCTCTTTTCAGCCGTGTGTCGGCCCTGACTGCAGGAGCTTTGGAGACGAGTGGAAGCTAGGTCGTGCCGCCGACGACTGTGCCAAGTTAGCCTTGAGAAAAGTTGCGAGCAGATTCAAGCAAAGGAGAAATCTGGCAGTGTTAGCACGTGAAGATTGGGTTTGATTGACGGTTTAGCCCATCTGCTGTTGCTCAAGTGACCTGCCCTACCCTTGGGCCCCGGGATGAGTGGCAATTGCTCCTAAAGATTGTGGTCGCTTTTGAATTGCTCTTTGTTATCCAGTATGTGATCGCCATCGAGTTTCTCTATGGCATCCATTTCTCTTTGTTTTCAGTGCTGTTGGAACGATGATCACTGCACTGTTCTCTTTTCAGCCGTGTGTCGGCCCTGACTGCAGGAGCTTTGGAGACGAGTGGAAGCTAGGTCGTGCCGCCGACGACTGTGCCAAGTTAGCCTTGCGAAAAGTTGCGAGCAGATTCAAGCAAAGGAGAAATCTGTATATATATATATATGCATATACAAGTACATGCCATGCAACCCGTCGGATTTTTCAATGCCGTTTGATTGCTTTCAGCTAGCACAAAGGCACATCTTCATTTTGACAACACTTGCCAGACGACCGCGTTCATGTTGTGAAACATTTTGGCTTGAAATGGTTGCCCCAAAATTGTGGGCTAACCAGCAACTATTCCTCGGATGACTGACGTAGACCCATATCAGCTGCTGTCATTGGCAGCCTCTGAGTGGAAACTCTTCTGAATCCGCAAAAAGTGGCCATAGTGAATTATTTGCATGTTCATCAGCCTCTGATGCGAACAAGCCATAGTCATCCGAATCATTCCCATTGTGACGATGTAACGATATGTCAGCAGTGGTGAATTTGCTGGTGCAAATTGGAGGTCTCTTATCACTATTCTGGTTGTGTTGCTAGCATCATTGATGTGCCGCATCGATCGCCGGTTCCATTGGCTGCTTGCGCCCCAACACAATTAAATAGTTGATCGACCATCTGTTGCCTCGTCCTTCAACCAGGGTGATAAACTCAAGAGTCAAGCTTCGAAAACCAGAAACTTCGGCACGCTTAAAGCCAACAGCTGCAAATGATCATTGATAAAGAGGGATTGGTAAACCACTAAGCGGTTGAAAAAGGCAGAGGTTTGTGGTTGATGGTGTGTTATGCTTGCTGGTTGATGATCCGATCCTGTTTTACCACCTTAGCACCTATATCAAGTTGGACCATCATAAACTTCTACGTGGGTCATAAACCTTGCTGGTCAGCAGTAGATGGTGGCTTATGATGATTGAACGGATCATGATGGACCGTTGGTCAGCAATCAGTTTGAACAATAAGTTCAGAACCATTTTGTTTCGGCAGTTCGAAAACACATATTGAATGACCATGAATTTTCGTGGGTTAACCAACATAAACCATCAGAAAATCATCACCAGGTAGTTCTCCAAGTGGCTTAACCATCATAAATCATAAACCATCAGAACCCACTAAGAACCATCAGAAACCACTAGGAACCATCAGGAACCACCAGGAACTATCAGAATGAACCATCAGAAACCAAGGGAAACCTACGGAAACCATCAGGAACCACTAGGAACCATCAGAATGAACCATCAGAAACCACCAGAAACCACCGGAAACCATCAGGAACCACCAGGAACCATCAGCATGAACCATCAGAAACCAACAGAAACCATCATCAACCGAGCTTACAGTAAGGCCTTTGATGAATATGCCTTGCCAGGTCAACGCGGCCTCTTGGAAGCTGGTCTGGCAGGGCTCCAAGCTGCATCTCAGTGTTGAAGGTTGATTTGTCAGTGGTGGATGGCGGTTCACATACAGTGGTTAATAGTGGTTAATGATGGTGGTTCATCAATGATAGCAATGATTATGAGTAGTAGTAGTAGTAGTAGTAGTAGTAGTAGTAGTAGTAGTAGTAGTAGCAGTAGTAGTAGTAGTAGTAGTTAATAGTGGTTAATCAATGATAATCATGACTGATTCACTGATCAATTGATGGCTGATGTTTGTTTTTTGTTTACTAATCATGCACATATTCGTATGAGAATGCTGAATCACGCTTAGCGTTTATCTTTGAAAAGGGTCCTTGATACCTGGTTGGAATGGCTAGCGCTCCTCAATCATGGCCAATATCAAGCATGTTGACATGTGTTGACTGCGATTATTGACGGTGAGTAATGTTTTCTCAAAGTTCATTTTTTATACTTGCTTCTACTTGATCTTCATAGATTCGCCAGGGTGATTAGCAGCTTTGAAACTGTGTGAGCGACCAGCTGCTGCGTTGTGGTCTTTTTTGGTGTCCAGTCGGAACGGACCATCGTTGTCAACCTGTGGGCACTGAGTTATATACTGGTGCGCAAGTACATGTATTTACTCTTTTTGAGCAAGCAGACTTTCAGCAGAAAATATGGGGGTATAAGTCCGTATAATCATGGTGGTACGCTCCGCATCTAACATTTCTATTGGGGGAGACCAACGTGTTTGGTAAGTAGACCACGGGTAGCCGCATATCATCAGCTCGTGTCATCATTTTGCTTGGCTGCAAATGCTGTGGGATATTGTCCTGCCAGATCGACCTGGTGGGAAACCCGAAAAGAGACAGCTTGACCTTCGAGACAAAGCCACATTCGCTCCAAAACAACAGGACACACCTACAGAGTGGTACCCTTTGGTTACAAGTTGGGATAAAACCTACCATAAGTGGTAGTTACCCTAGTTATAATCCAACTCGACAAAGTGGGGAAGTACCACTCTGCATTGTATATCCCCCGATTCGTTTATGACAGGACCTCAATTTCCTTGGTCTGTTCGTGGGACACTCCAGCCATGGCTAGCGTCAATGACACCCCTGCCTAGCCCCATCAGCAAATTTGTAGGTGACTCATTGCTTCGCTTGGGCCTATCGATGGGTTACAACCGTAGGAAGCGCAGTCATTCTCATGTATTGATTGGTGTTTACAATACTTGTTTCAATTTTACCTCGTATTTGGGGAATGTTTGGTTGATTGACTAAACTTGTTGGGCCAGCTTAGAACCACCAACCAGTGCAGTTTCAAGGACGGGTTTGATGCATGCACATATGTACATGTATGTTCACAATAGAGTGAAAAGTAACATATGTGACATACATACACATACATTCATACGTGAGCATCCGACAAAATTATCGTCAATTAGTTTTATCATCGTGCAATCATTGGTTTTAGAGAAGTAATTAGTCAAAACCCCCAAAAGCGAGTAGGTCCGACTGAAAAGCGAGTCCCTGCCATCCCTGATCTTTTCATAAGGCCAAATTCTGGAAATTCAAGTGTGTCCCAAAGCGAGTCCAAAGCGAGTCCAAAGCGAGTCCAGTTTCATCAATTCCAGGGCTCGGGCCACCAGGTCCCCTTTTCCTGTCCATGCTATATACAAGTGAGCTTGTTGATGCGGCCATGACGGCCCAAGCCTTTGCTGAATGCCGTGGTCAAAGGAAAATAGAGTTTGCTGTTTGTTCAATGTCTACTCTTAATTAGTTGACGATGAATGAAAGAAATAGATAAGATCCAAAGCATGAATCATGCTGAAACGCAGAATCCCGCAAAAGCGAGTAGGTCCGACTGAAAAGCGACTCCGGACCAAATGATGGTTACCCAAACAAGTAATTTTGTCCGCCACTCACATCTGAAATAGGCATCAGTATCATGGTTGTAGATACACTGCATGACTATAAAACACATATGTATCCATATGTGCACGGTAGGTGCAGTGCATAAGACCAGCAACAACTAAAGCTTGAACATCTAGAGAATATGCAACGACCATTGGTGGTGATGAGCTGTGGGATCAACCCAGAAAACCATGTTTTGATTAAAATCATGTACCAGCGATGTGCCTTGATCAGCGGGGGACGATGGTGTCTCACTGAACATGACCAATTTGTTGGAATGGGCAGGATTTTCCATCAAGAAGATCTTGGTTTCCTTTTGCAATCACGTGCGAGTTTGTCTTTCATTCGAGTTGCCTCAACTTGTTTGTTCAATCAGTTTGAGGAAGCACTCAGCACCCAAGCAGAAATCAGGAGGATGAAACTTTGAAATGATTGGGACATTATCAGCAAACGTGAAACGCCTATTAGTCCATTATTCATTTTTGGTGATATGGTGAATGGAAACGAGGATATCAGCATGCATACCTGTACCTCTTTGTATAACTGCAGATGTATGCACAAGTGTGTGTGTGCATATACATATACATACATATCTTGTGTATTTAGTATTCACATACTTATTCAAAATGTGTATACATATATCTATATATATATATATATGGTACCCCCCAGCATATATATATATATATAGACACGTTTGTATAGGCTTCCTTACACAGATACATCGATTCATATTGCCATTGCATCAGCGGTATCGGCTTCCAAGCCACCGATCAGGCTGGGACCCGCACTACACGTCGAGGCCGAGCACCGGCACCACGTCTCTGGTGGCGGCCACGTTGTTGCATGGGCCATGTCCAACAACGAGCTATGGGAATTCTTGATGGTTCGTAACAACCATTCAATAGGCACTACACTTGATATATATCAACAGCCACAAGGAATGTTATGGCCAGTGTTTCATGATGGTCAGTCACAGGGAGTGACAGGCACTTTGAAGCTGCTGATAGAGAAAGTAATTGCAAAGGAATCTGCCAATTGAACTGTGCTTTGGAATAAGAAGTTGTCACTCCATTGGTGAGCAAACGTCTAAGAGTGGTCAGTTGCCAGGTGATGTCTTTCGTTTCTTGTGATCCCACTTTTTTAGGGATGGTCACTGCGATGTCCCTGAGTCCTTGGGATGCCTAGAAAAAATGACGACTTTGGAACCTTTGAGCGGTCCAAATCACATCCGTTGAATGCAGCGTCGCCATTTGGCAAAGCCACAACCTTGATTCTTTCAGGCTTGCATTCCATTGCATTCCTGACCAGTTCCTTCAATCTGACAGGAACTGCTGCTCAGTTTGCTCCGTGCGATAACCAACCAGATAACATATGATAAGTTGCAAACATATGCATATTATTACGAATGTGGTACACATTACTTACATGTATTTATCTATGTGTTTGTTTGACCGCTTTTTATCCATCCAGCATACCATGGCGTGGACGAGCTTGTCACACCCAGTGTTTACCACTCTTGAATATGTATTCAATGACTTTACAATACATATATTGTTATTGTTTATGTGTTTTGTATACATATGTGTTTTATTTGTTTGTTTATGTATTTACTTATTCATGTGTATATTCATGTGTATATATATACATACATATATATATATATATTTATTTATTTATTTCTGTCTATATATCCATCTTGACTGTCTACAGATGTCATCTCTTCGCCACCCGTCACCGAAGCGCCGCCAGGTCCGACCGCCCTCGGACGCCGGGCCGCTCCGGAGATCAGCGAAGGCGGGGCGAGACATGGTGGGCTCCAGGGGTCTCCAGCCATGGTGGGCTGTCAAGGCAGTGACTGGGGACCCAAGTTATGGTGGGTTTATGGTGGGTTTACTTGGTTTATTATGGTTTTTCATGCTTCATTATGGTTTATCATGGTCTATTACTATGAATGGTTCAGAAACTGGATGATTCAGGGGCTGCCCTATGACTTGAGAAACCAACAAATAGGAAAAAACAAGCCATAATAGGAGAATATGAAGCAAGCACAGGGCATGAAGCAATGGCACAATGGTGGATAACCAACTGGAATAGCTGGTTGGTGGTTTCACATATTTCCTCGCGCCGGATGATGATCTAATTGACAAAAATTTGGCGCACTGCGGGTGCGCAGGGAGGTGCAACTGTGCCGCCGGTTGTGAATGATGATTGATGGGTATCATTTGGTTTTTAACATTGGTTATTGGTTATAAATGTTATAAACCAGTTATCAATATTGATGATTATTAGTTTTGGGTCATCATTATCAATAATTATTGATTATAAACACCCACGAGTAATAGCTTGTCACTTGAGACAGGTGGATACTTTCGGTGGTCACGATGGTTTCAGTTCTTGAGATTCATCAATCAAAACACCTAAGCACGTGAGCACACAAGAACGGGAAATACAACATGTGAATCTTGTCATCTACACATCAGTGCAGGTGAATAGTCTTCAATTTACTTTCTATCTTGTCAACTCAGAGGATAGTCGTGGATCTCTTCATAGGTCGGTTCTTGTGACACGGAGTTAGGAGCGAGAAATTGACCCACGATTTGAGCGACTATAAGAAATGTAATGAGCAGTTTTTTTTACTGCTACCTTCTCGCCCACGATCCCACGGGACAATGAGCGCCATAATGAGCAGCTTTTGTTTTTTTTCCCGAGGAAATCTTTGCTGCACAAGTCGAAGCTTGCCAAATCAGCCAATTGTGGAGCAGCGTACTGCACAGAAAACCGCCAATTGGTTGTTCAATCTCTGGGGCAATCTGCCTCCCAGTTTGATTTAGTTTAAGGCTTTTGGATGGCAATATTTACCCACAAGCATATATAATTCATATACCCCTCATTCTTGTTGGTTGTTATCCCTCGTTTTCAAGCATTTGCCAATCACAGCAATGCAACTACGGTGTATGTGAAACCGTTTAGTACGTAGCCGCCGAGAACTTGGGTTTGATTCGGGCTTCCATCTTTGAAGTATTGGGTGGTTTGTTGTCAGATTCGAGGTATAAAACAAACAAAGGACATGCAACGAACAAAGCATGGAGTATCACCACAAGTGAAAGTAAAAGCAAGGCTATCAACTGCGATAATTTGTTCTGAGTCTACTGGAGCACAAGGGGGTCGGAATTTCCAATGAGCTAGAGATGGGAACGAAAACGGACCAGGTCTGATTGACCTTTGGTTCCCTTGGTCAGGCAGACAGCTAGAGGACCAGGCCGCGCTTTCGGGATGGGGCTCTGAGAAGAACGAAAGATGAAGATGGTTCGTGATGGCTAGTAACAGTCAGTGAGGGTTAGTGATGGTTGGTGATGGTTGGTGATGGTTAGTGGGTGATAATGAGCAACAATGATTGCCTATCAGCAGCCATCAACAAACCAGTACTTTGGAGGCCAGTCCAGTCCCAGGGCTACAAGAGTGATCCAATGTCCCACCCCCGGCACAACACATGATGCCAACAGGAAAGCATAAGGATCCATAAGGCACGATACTGAAGTTGCAAGAAGTATAAGATATCCCAACTGCATAAAGCAGTATAGCATAGTATAGCCGTTCTTGACTTTCAAATGGATCATTGCCACTGGGGAAGCCCAAGCAGTTTGGGCATTCAATCATTTCAGGCTCAAAGGAATGGTTGCGGTGCTGCATCAGAAATGCCCAATCTCGGAGACCAAAAATAGGTCCGAAACTCTTTGGTCTATGTATCATTTGCACACTCTGCCATGGAAACACCATTTTTTTGGTGTGTGGTTTATCTCGTTCATTTCTTTCGACAAGAAGGTGATAGCAGCTCTTACCCCAACGAAGCAAAAGCCGGTTAGGGGTCTCCTTGGCATCTCCTCCAGTATATCTTCTTGCTACGCTGTGGCAGGGTTGGCTGTCTATCTGGGTGCTGTCTCAATTACCTCCTAGCAATATACATGTGATGTCCCGTATGAATTTCTTGTTGCAAGGGCTTGGCTCGACCATGATCTTACAATTGCATTTCTCTTTCGCAATTTGTCTGGTTTTTTTTCATGGGAGTGACTTTTTTCGTCAGGAACGATGACGGAAACTTTATTCATTTGATCTGCCTCCTTAGATTTGCATGTCTTGTACCTTCTGTTCACTTGTGGGATGCAAGCCTTGTTGGCTCTTGAGAGAATTGGAATGTGTTGGGCCGGGCGGAAATGATTACACTCGTGTGTGGTCCGATACCGTAATGATAGAGTCAGCGTGACCAGACCTTTCACATGCTTTCACGTCCCCTCAGAAAAGGACACACTCTGTGGAGACGGTCTGGTTGTGAGAGAGGAACTTTAGATATGTATATACCGTATGTGTTTATTTTTACTTGAAAGGCACATGTGGTTGCATGTTTAGTATTTGTTTGGGTGCATTATACGTTTGTCTATAAACATGTGTGTGTGTGTATGTTACCACTGTACATGCAAGATCATTCATTGACATTCATGTATGGACATTCGCGTGGTTGCGAACTTGGAAAGCATTTTTTGCATATACGCAGACATCAACAGAAGCCCTGGCTAGCTCGTTCCTCATGAAGGCCATGCTGCAATGTAACATACTGAATTGTCATCCTCATATTGTAGTGTTTGACAAGTGGGACTAGTGAGACACGGCAGAAAAACACTGTGACTGTGACTAGGAAATGATCATTTGGACCGACTGAGAACAAAAGACTGAAACCGAAACAGCCCGTCACTTTTTGGCCAGAAAGTGCTGCAGGGGGTTCGTTTATCCTGCCACAGCATCACTGTTTGACAAAGTCTCTATTGATCAAACAGAGAATGATTTTCTCTACTTTCTTCTCCTTTACAATTCATATCTTGCAACAGCCCCCAACCCAACAAGACTTGTCAAACTTTTTAGCATGCATATGCTGCATATGTTTCTTTTAATTTCCAGAATCTAAAATGCGACAGCCCTGTTCTCGCTTGAGCAAAGAGTGTGCTTTCAAAATCAAAGACACAAGACAGTGCAGAGCCCTGGGTTTAGGATGGTTTAGGTGTGTGTGTGTGTGAGTACGTTGAAATACCAAACATTGCTTTCAAGTGCAAACAAAGGCAGTGAACCAGATCTAGAGCAATCTCAAACGAATTGGAGTGTGTTCATCTTTAAAAAGCAACAACGAACGGACACTCAGCCGATCCGTGTCGCCCCAATCTGAAGGCCAACGTCGGTACCTTCGGCATACCCGACTGACAAGGCATCCTTGACTACCTATGCAACACTAAGTGCGCTTGTGTATTTGGATTCCGGGACTTTGGCGGCGGCGCGCATCAAATCCAGATTGCTCATGTGGCCCCCAGGGCACGCAGCAGCGCAGAAGTCCCAGGTTTTGGACTTGGCGTGACCAGCGACGCAAATGTCCATGGCCCAGGGTCCACGTCAACACTCTGAAGTTGTCAGGGCGCGAATGATTTATAGTTTGAAAGTCAATTCCGGCCACTTCTAAGAAATCTCGCTGGCCTTGGTTTTTTAATCGCGGGCCGGGCAAGGTTACGGATCGGCCAGAAAACGGGCTGGTAGCAGTGGATGGGCAGCCGGCGCTCAAGACATAAACCAATGGGGTGCGCACATCGTAGGTTGCCAGCCCCATTTCCCGGAAAATCCCACGCCTGCCTGAGGGCCTGTTGATGATCGAGGTCTTCGACAGGCTGGCTGCGGGACCAACGCGGATATTCTTTTTCAAAGTTGAATTTTGTGGGACAAAGACTTGTTGACTAACAATGAGGTTTTTCCACAGGTTGGCCTTTGCGTAGAACTTAACGATGGGCAGGGCCCACATCATGCGCGCGGAATGGGCCCCACGATCGTTCGTCATACATATTGTTCCCACATGTTCCCAACAATGCAAGATCTCGCTAACATCGGTTGTCTTTGATGTTTTTTGTAAACAATCGTTTTTAGTCTGGAGAGGCCACCAAGCTCCGCACCTTTGAAACATCGATGTCAGGACCTGCCAAGGCATGCAAAAACCAGTCCGTTTGAAGCTAAGTGCACTTTCAATTGTTCGCTCTCGATTTGCTGGATCTCTGTGACAACTGTGTCCCACAAAGGATATCAGCCAGCTCATGCACCACCCATGTTTTCGCCAAACTGGTTGCGGCCGCCCCGTGTGTTTTCACAAAAACAGTTAGATCGCCATATTTTGCAGGAAATACACGTCATTGATGATGTGTTACTTGTGCATCCTGTTCTGCTCCCTGTGCTCACATGTTTTCTTTGTTTTTCATGCAGGAGATTTGCACACTGAATTTTTCGTGTGGCTACTGTGTGGTATTTTTTCACTTTGCCGTTCCAGACCAACCCTTACATTTTCGTTTCCAACTAACTGATGAAAGTGGGAACTGAATAGATGCGTCGGTTGTTTAATTTCTAACCCCATCCTTCTGTGGGTTTTCCACATCAATTAAAAAACCGCACTGGTTCCAATGCTGCACAACTGAGGCCTGCAACTGATCCGGCAGTCCCAGAGAGGCACGGTTGTTGAATGTTGTCAGATTCTTCGCGTTTGAAATGTGTTTTCACCAGGGGGAATCCAGTTCCATTTCAGAAGCGCCACCTCGGAGGTCAATGATTTTTGTTGGTGTTTGAGCACGAACTTATCACACATCTCCATCATCCATTGTGGCAGCCGTGTTGGTTTATGTCGATCCACTGGGTTGTGGTTTCAAGCGGCTGTGTCCACCCCAAGTATCCATGTTTGAGTTTTGCAATTTTGGTGTTTCAAAGTCTGCCAGCTGGCCGTCACACCATGCAACTGAGTAATAACGAGGAGTCCGCGAATGTGTTGAATCCGTGGCGAAGACAGGTTCTGCAGGAGTTGACCGTGCTATGTCAAGACGAATGGGATTTCTCTTACCCAGGAATTTGTCAAGACTATGCATGCACCATGTTTTTATCATTCAAGACTGTGAATGCACCAAGTTGAAGCTTCAAAACCTCTTCTAAGATGGGGGATGGCAGGAGCAAACATTTGCATGGTCAGCACTGAATGACGGGAGGCAAACAGCACAGATGGCCGATTGTGTCCTTCTCTCGGCCGGGATTGAATTTTGAAGACGGATGTGAGGGTGTGAGGGCGAGGTAGTTTCTACAGACAGATGTCAGATCTTTGATGTTTGCTAAAGTGAATCAGCGTCCTAAAAGAATCACCTCCCGTGTTCAAAAAGAATCGCAATCAAGGGTACCTTCTCAAGCATTCCCCATGTGCAGTTCTAGATGCTGTCGCATAGAGCCTTGCTCGGTTTGTATGAGATCAGTTCAGTGTCAAAGCAGAAGATGCAGAAGCATCTCTTCACCCTTCTGTCCCCAAAAATCCCCAAAATATGGAAGGGGTTCATCAGTCCTTGGTCCTTGGTTCATACCTTCCAGAGAGGACTTATGGATTTCGATCAGTCCTTGGATGTCCTTGGTTAGCGATGGATTTCGGGTGGATCTTAGAGGCAAAAAGATTTCCGCCACGAGGTCAAGGGTGTTCTCTCCAGGATCAATGAGGCGTCAGGGCTATGGGTACCGCTGTGACAGTTTCCAAAGCTGCCTATGAAAGGTATAGATAGGTATACTAGTATGCAAGTGTCGTGTGAGACCAAGCGACTTGATTGCCAGTAGAAAGATGTGGTCTATCTAGTACAGATGCTTGTTGCTAGGATTACAATCTACTCTTATCCCGAGTGATTAACAAGTCCAGTTAAGCTAGTCGAAGCGATTTGTTGCTGCAAATATGCGGAAAAATACATTCATGCCTTACAATGATACTAGTAAGGTGACTAGGAGAACCGTTGCCTGCTGCAAGATTTGCAAGCACATGTTCGCCCATTTGCAGGTCAAATAGTTTTGGTTGCACGATCTGACAGCCATAGAAATCAAAGCATTTGCAGGAGAAGCAGGGGATACGAAGATACTTTTTAGACAATTCAGTCCATTTATCTTGCCATAGCTGTGGTTGGTTCTGGCACGGGATTTCACTTGTCATTTCACAGTAGTCACCTGCAGTCCAACCAGAGAATTCCATCCACAATAGCTGTGTGCTGATGGTTTCAGTTCTCGGTAGTTGATTTTACCAGCGGATGTATTTACTTTGCAGCGAGGCAGAGAGACCTAGGCATTGAAACAAATGGCACCTCGACCACCCAAAGTGGTTTCGAGGGTCAAGGTCTGCCAAAGGTCAGTTTATTCACCCGCGGGAGTTCACATGTTTTCATATCCGATGTCAGAAGCAGTCTGATTCATCAGGTATCGTGGCAGACCTCAAGGTTGGAAATTTGTGTTTTCCCTTAAATTCCCTGTTTAGTCCGAAAGAGTGGCATATCCTCGTGGGAAGCATGCAACTGTATGATCTCGAACTAAACTCTAAAAAGGACATGATAAAACGCGCTGCTGGCAGCGTTTCCTGGGGAGATGTGGGGAGTGCTTCGAATTTCATGGAATATCTACACTTGTGGCATCCTAAACTGGATTCAAGTGGCGTCATTTCTTTGGCCAGAAGATTGAACTAGGATTTGCATGATTTGAGGGCAAAATTTGGGATGGTCGGCGCTGCTGCCAGGCCCTAACAAAGCTAGACAGATCGTCAGAGGAGAGGGAAAAAATGTGCTGAATGGGGCCACCAATCAAACTTTAAAATGGGCTTACTACTGTAGCAATCTACTACTGACCATGATATTAGGTGTTCTCTTTTTTTTCAGAAGCAGCTGATCTTTCTGCAATCATGCAACTCTTTCCATATGGAAAGCTCTAGTAGTCACGGACCAGCAACTGCCCTGTGGACGACTCGTGCGGGTGGACACTTGCCACCGCTGTTGGTGGCCCGCTCCCCCAGGACTTGCCCACATTCCTGGAAGGAGATGGGGCGACTGCCTTGGCTCCACAGGGTATTCCATAACAAGAAGACATAAGGAGTCTAATTCTCGGCTGTTAAGACATAAGAGAGTCTAGTTCTTGCTTATTTTCCATGCATAATAATTCTTCTGTTTGCATGTTGAGGTCGCCGACAAACACCCACACAACAATTTGCAATCTTGTATCGATGTGTCTTTATAATCTATGATTTGCTTGATCATAATGGCAACCACTAACCACTGTCATCCATTATCAATCCCGTGCATGTATAGCTGCTGTACAGCCTATGATTATCAATCATATGGTGGTTTCTGAAAATGGGGTACCCCGAAGTCATCCAGTTTATTAACGATTAACCATTTTTAACCATAAACCATCCATTTTTTGGGGTTCAACCCCATTGTAAGAAACCACCATACGGCTTGTCATGTCAGGTCATGCCATGTCAGGAGTTGCGGTGCCTTTTTCCTCGGGTCGCAGCACTGCACAGGAGGAGGACCAACCAGCCATGGGGACCATTGGGGACCCGGTGCACCAAGCAATGCTGTGTTACATGTACGATCAACAACGGGGATGAACCACCAACCAATAGTGGTATAAGAACAATGGATTTTCTATGGTTGACTATACTTAATAGTGGTTGATAATAGGTATAAGTGTATAAGCACAATGAAATAATGGGATACATCAAGGGCATGACCAACAACAGTAGCGTTGTTGGCTTTGTAGTTGCAGTTTGGTCTTGGGAGGATCGAAACCCATGACGTTGGAATACTAATGAAGGGGTGCTGTTGGTAGTCAAGACTGGTGATGGGTTCTTGCGCTTCTTCTCGGCTGACTCTGCGTGACTCAGATTGATTCCTGCGCTGCTCTGGGATGGCCATCGGGAATCCACTCTCTGGTGACCAATTCTTGAGCTAAAGTATCAATAAGTTGGAAAAAAATGGTGTCAATAGGGATTATATTATGTAAATGCCTGGTATTTCAAATTTTGCATCCCAATTGATGCCTGGTATTATGGCCAGTTGGATCATTTTGCAACGGCTAAGAACTTGGACCAAAATTGGATCAGTGTCACTCAGCTTGTGAGACCAGGCGGTCCAGTGACATCCGGCCCACGGTCAGGCTTCCACAGAGCCTTTGATGCGCCATGGCTGATGCCGTGGGGTGGCAAGCAGGGTTGTATTGGGATATACTTCTGATGGCAACTAGCAATTGCAAAAGGCTAGTTATATTGACAACCATCATGAGATAAGCATTTCAATCCACTCTAGGATGATTGTTTTGATCTCTTCAGGTCTCCTTGTTGGGGGCATAATGAGCTGACCAAGGAGTTGCTACTCCGAATCCATACTGGGCATACAGATAGTCGCCGAACGTGGGTGTTTTATCAACATCCGTTTAGTTGATGATGATGATGATGATGATGATGATGATGATGAGGAGGAGGAGGAGGAGAAGGAGGAGGAGGAGGATGAGGATGATGAGGATGATGAGGATGGTAATGGCAATGTTGATGGTGATGGTCATGGTGATGATGATGGTGATGATGGTGATGGTGGTGATGATGGTGATGATGGTGATGATGGTGATGATGGTGATGATGGTGCTGATGGTGATGGTGATGGTGACGGCGACGACGACGACGACGACGACGACGACGACGACGACGATGATAGACTGTGCAACAGTCATCAATGATAAATTGGACTACTTGAGTGATCTTTCAGGAAGCCCACCAGGTGACGTCGCCCCATGTTGGCAAGCAAGATGTGGACCTCGTTGGCAAGCTGAATTGGCTGTGTATGGAATTATGAATGTGCAGTATTATTGTTATGATATCTTATGTATCTACATTTTCTTTGGGCATAATATGTTGATATCGCGGCGATTGATCATGATTTGTTCCTTCTTGTTTGCTGGAAGTAACTTAGCATTCCTTCGGGTTGTCGACGCCACAGCCATGAACGAACCAGCTGGTGGCTTCGCTGATGACGGCTCCCAATCAGCTTGTCTTCATGGTACAGATATGGCGGTGCCTCAAGCCATAGGGGACCCCCAATCATGGTTGGCTTTCACTTTCACTTTCACTTGGTTTGTGGGCTCCCCCCCGGTTGCAAGCAACGAAAGGGGAACCCTTTTGCGGACCATCCATGTCGCTGGCCCGTCCCGTATTAGGACTAGCCCGTAACTAAGAACCAATGGCCTCGATGTCGATACTCCGTCCTGCATCTCTTGCCCGTCGCAGTTTCGCCACGCATTGTCGAGCATACTTGCTCTTCGCATCCCATGAAAAACGATTGGTCATCACATCTTGTCTCCACTGAAAACACTCGTCGATCACTTGTCAAGAAATTGCGAATCAAGTGTACAACCCGGTGTTGTGTCGGCCAAGCCGGGCGTCTAACAAGTCCCGTCGTAGCCTGTGTGTCTCCCAGCATGTACATACTCCTGACCCGGCCTCTTGCAGTTAATGGCATTATGTCACACGGTAACAAGGATTGAATCTGTCGCAGCATAAGACTGACCATCTTACCTTGTTCAGCCAATGTAACACCATGGATTTTTGCGTTTGCATAGGTACCCACCATTACCCACCCATATCAAGAAAGGTTCAGCTTGATCCGCCAACCGACGTTTGACTGGCAGATAGCATCCCATCTCAAGTGTCACTGCCAGTGCAATTTCTGCCCAGCTAATGCCTGTTGGAAGACCTGCATTGATCGGATCTTCATCTGGCCAAGTACATTGTCGCAACCACCCAACCAGCGCCATTGCTGGCTGAAAACCACACGCTGCGCACTGAAGTACCTGTAAATCAGCATGAATAGGAAACGTCATACCATTACAAGGAGCCCACGTAGTCAGCATATCATAGGGGTTTGCAGAGGAGTTCGCTTGTTCCTGCGATCCCAGTTGCCCCGGTTCTGCATGGGCCCTTGTCCGGTTAAGGTGCACAATATATCTGTAGACCAGTCGTAGACATGCCTGTTCATGTTGAACTGACTTCTGAAGTTGCAAACATTCCGCACCAATGGAATCGTCTGATGTTGCCATAGCACCAGCTTCCAGATCAGCAAAATGGTTACCACGGAAAAGGTACGCTTCTTCAAAATGCATTGCAGGTGTGATTTCAGTATGTGCTTTGATTTTACAAACCTTCTGTTGAGGAGATCGTACCCTGAAAATGCGGATCACCAAGTCAGAAAACTTATGGTCAACCAAATCGGATTCTTTAGTCGCCAGAAACGCCGCACTTACCGCTGCTATAGCAACCGCACTATCCGTCCAAATCACGAAAGCCCGGAGTTGTTCATGGAGCAGTGTGATTGCCAAAAGTTCTGCACGATGAATACACTGAATGCCTGGAAGTCTACTCTTACTTAGGCATGTCATGGTGTCTGGAAGTGTCTTATTTTCAAGGTATTTCCTAACTTGCTCTTCTCGCTCTTGAGCAGTTTCACTAAGATCCACCACAACGGCGAAGGCCGCATACCGTGTGGCAGAGTTCTTTTGTCCTTGGCTGCTGCCATCCGTGAAAAAGGTCGGAATGCCATTGTTACGCAATGAGATTTCAGAGAGGATGTCTCGATCAAAGACTGGTTCAGACAACTTGGAGTGCAGCATCTGGACCAGTACATTCTGAGAAGTTTCTGCGATGACTGGATAATCAATCCAACCAGGGAACTCATCTTGCATACACTGAATAGCAGCTACATGTTGATCACGTACCTCTTGGAATGCAGGACATGACAGGTACCTATGTGGCATGTCATCATCTCCCCCGCAATACGGACACATGGACTCAGCATCTGTAAGCCATTTTTGTTTTTGATTACCAGGTTGGAATGCACATGTGATTTGCCTCCACAACAACTTCTGATCGACCTCTGAAAACTCCTTGAGGACCTGTTTTGTGGAAACTGCGTCAATGGGCCAGCGGTTATACAAGGAAAAACGATTGGAGTGCTCCAGGATTGCAGTAGCTTTCCATGACTCAAAAGCCCAGTATTGAAACTGAGAAAAAGGTGCTTCCCACAGGTTCAAAGAAATCCATGGGCTCACATGAACCAGACCCTCTGAGGATATTTGCCATCCCAATTTCATGATGTAGTGAGCAAGCACCGTCGCCGGTCCCTTTGTTGATCCTGGCATGTCTGTAGCATGTGCGGCACGTTTGCAGAATGCCTTCCTCTGAGGCAAACTTGCTGCAGCTAACCATCGCCGAGCCTGTTTGACTGCTTGCAAAATGACAAACAAAGCTGGGTCAATCAAATCGGGAAACATGCAGAGAAAAAGCAAAACCGGGGTCATTGTGTGAGCCCGAAATTGCATCATAGCTTCCGCCACCATCGCACGGAATGCATGCAGTTTGTCATCTGAGATTGGAACTACCTCACACCCATGGAACGTGGCAGCATAGATGGAAGCTTTGATAACATGTTGTTTAGTCGGGATATCCCAGTCTCGGAACTTTATTCTCTGGAGTCTGGCATGGCCTTCAGTCAGGCGAGATTCCTGGTCCCCAAGCCTGGAACGGCCTGTATAGTGCATCTGGAGTCCCAAATCCCTTGCGGTATGCTTTTTTTCGGGCTGGCTACCCGGGTTCATTTGTTGTACCGCTTTTAACACTGTCCTTTCATCTTCAGGATGGCTGGCCCAAATCCATGTCTTGATTGGGTCGATGCGAAGTTTGGCAATGGAGCACACATGAGCTGTAGTGGATGCAATGATCTCATGATACGATGCATCAACTGTTGCCCAGCTCCAGTTGTCGGCATATGCATTGATCTTGATCGATTCTAGGTTCCAGGGAAGATTCAGAACCCATACTGCTGAAATCAAGACCATGATGACCACTGCTACCGGGTCACCTTCTGCACATCCACATGTGGTCGGGTATGTGGGGCTGACAGAACCACCAATTTCCCACACACGTACCAAATCCTCCATTGCATTCTGCCATTTGTCAACCATACTTGGATCACATCGAAACGCTTTCAAAAGAAAGGCTGCAAAGCATCTCCTGATCAGGTTATAGCACTTGACCAAGTCCAAGTTGACGCCAGAGCGGCGCCGACCTGCACATGACTGTTCTTCAAGCCAGGCTTGAACCTGATATGCCGCCGTGAAAGCACTTCTCCCTTTCAAGAAACCTGACACCGGAGGAGGTAGGGACTTGGACAGTGAGCACAGCACCTTCTTTGCTATGACCTTGCCCCAGATTCTGTAGATCTGTGGGAGTATTGTGATGGGCCGGATTTGAGATGCACTCTCACATTGCGCATTCTTGGGCATAGGAATGGTGCGTCCTATCATCATATCACTGGGCATGACTCTGTCACTGTGATTCACAATGGCTACCAGTTCGGCAAGTAGGGCTCGTGGCATCTGTTGGAGTTCAGAGGCTCTGACTCCGTCTATCCCTGGGGATGATGAACTCTTGGTGTCATCTATGGCACGGATCCATTCATCAACATCATCCGCAGATGTATCTGGAACTTCCAAACCCGGTGGAAGTACTTTCACCAAATCCTCAAACGCCTTCAAATCATCTTCGGATGGCTCATCATGTGGGTCATCTCTCTGCCAAAACTGAGACCAATAGTTGTGCAGTTCATCGAAAATAGAAGCTTCATCATAGTGTTCAATCCATTGTTCTACCGTGCAGTTTTCTTCCGGAAAAGATGGCAGTTGCGGAGCCTGCAATTGTAGGGAGTGACCCGTGGTCGCAAGCAGCTTGCATGACACTGAGTTAACCAGGATCGGGAAACTCTTACTAAACTGCCCTGGCTGATTCACAGCAACTTCAAGGAGAACAGAATCCTCATCAATATACTCTTCCCCAATAAAGATACCGTCTTCATTGATTGACGAGGATTTTTTTTGCAAAGGTGGGTGTTTAGCTCCTCTGGCCGTGGCAAAAGCTTTTTTGGAGTTTCCCCACTTTCTATCTGCAAGAGTTTGAAGTTGAACTTGTTTCTTACGAAGCTGACTGTCATGGTAAACCGCATCATCAACCACGATTCGCACAAACTGCTGCAGAGTGTGAACAAAATCTGATGAGGGGAGTGGCCATGGGAGGGCACCTATCTCCGGGATGTTCTGTGCCCATAGTGCAAAGGGTTTCCCCATACAGCGATTGTTTACAATGACTTTCCATTCATGATGAACTGATTCAAAGTGATCTGAGAGTGTATTCTCTCGTTCATACTTTCCTAGCCTGGCTCGCAGTGACTGAATCCGACGCAGCTGAGTCACTTTTCGCTTTGTTTGGATTGCACATACCTCTCCTGGAGGCTCATATTCACCATATCTTGCCGGTCGAACCTGTGCATGAAACGGATGCCACGATGCTTTGACCTTACTTCCCCTGCCTCGAAACCGTTTCGGGAGACGGCTGTGGATTGCAGTGGCTGGATCTTGCGCAAATGCCTCTGACACAGCTTTGTCAACCAACAGCTCGGTTCTTTGACACCAGTCATCTAATGTCTTCTCCTCGGATACCCAATGCTGGTCATGGATAACCTTCTCAAGATCCTGTTTCGTGATTCCTAAGGAGGTCCAATCTTCCGGGAGTTGGTACCTGTACACAGAGAGTGGTTTTGAAGGAAGCTGAAGGTCAAAAAGCACAACATCATGAGTGGCAAACAATTTATCTTTACAAACCCGCAAGTTGGTGATCTTCTGCACTAGCAACGGGTGAATGATTGCGTTGTCCGGGTTTGTGGAGTCACAGCATGTGGAATCCATCTCCTTGTTGTAGAGATTCCTGTGTATCTGCTGCAAATGCTGGTATCCTTTTTCAAAGAGAACTTGGCACGCATGGGATGTATCCAGTGAGAAGTTGAAGTCTCCCAAAATCATCATGGGAAGTGGCAAAAGCTGCGATCTTTGGTATGCTTCAGTGATGATGGCATCTGTAGTCTGTGCTGCATTCTGCTGGGAAGCCGTTACCCCGTAGATTACAAAGAGTTGGAAATGCAGATTATGTGCTGTGACAATTGCATGAACTAATCGATTACAATATTGCCATCTGGAATCAACTTGATGTCTTGCTGGTCGAAGAGGGACCACTGAAGCTATCGCTGTACCCCCCGCCTTACCCCGTTTAGATTCTTCACCATCTAGTCTGGTCTTGTGAGGTGTGACTGGGTCTGACCAGACCGTTCGAAAACCTAATTTCCGAAGTTGTGGGGTGATCTCTTTCTGTGTATTGGCCGTGGCACTGGTCTCGGCCATCGTCAGCACATCAACGGCATAATCGTGTCGGAGCATCTTAAATTCATGGTGCTTGTCTTGCACCGATGTAGGATTAATTATGGCGAAGCGGATGGCATCCTGGAGAGGTTTTGGACCTGGTTGCTTTGCTTCACCAACACGACATGCATGCCATGGATTGTAATCCAACTGATGTTCACTCACCAATGGATTGCTTTCGGTAGATGGCCATAACAAAAGTATTGGAATGACATGTACTTGATTACTCTTACGGCAACACAAAGCATATGTCAGCGAATATGCCATCACCAATTGACCCAACTTCAGAGGAAATTGGGGTGGGGTGGAACAACCCTCCACCCAAAGAACCCTATGGCGAAAGATTTGAAAATGTTTCCCTAGACACCTACAAATCACCGCACAGAAGCTAATCACAAGAAGGATAGCTGGCAAAAGTATAGGTACGGAACACGGGCAGATGACCCCTACCCGAATGTTTGCATCAAATTGTGGCTCTTCTTGGATTCTCTGTCAAGATTCCGTGTCTGTCTCCATCTCCTGTACTTCTTTAGCTCGACCTCTCTTTGGGATCTTCTGCTGGAGCATCTGCTTAAGAGCACTGATGTCAGCAGAAAGCTGGCTGGTTTGCGAATTGATGGCCTGACTGACCGAGTCCGCTATTTCTGTCTTGACCTGTTGAATGGAGTTCTTGAGAATTTGTCTGGTCTCTGTATCTCGTTTCTCAACATCTTGGAATGCCTTGTGTGTCTGCTGCTGGAGTGCTTGCTGCTCATGGATGGTTTCCTGGATTTTCTGTTCCAACGCTTCAATTCTCTGTTCCTGAGCTTTGAACTTGGTTTCAGTTGGACCATCTACTTGACGCACACTGGGAGCGTTTTGTGAAGGTACCAGCTTCTGGTTGCTGAAATACGCTTGCCATGGGTCCTCTTCCAGCCTTCCTTGAGTACTGGCTTTGGAGTGAGACTGTCTTGGCGGCACTCTGGGACCTGCTACAATGGTGGGTTCATGCATCTGAGAACGTGGCTTCAACTCCCTGGCAATCACTGGATTGGTATTGAATTGAAGAAGTCCACTGGGCGCTTCGGATGCAGATGTTACCAACCATGCTTTGGGACCAACAGCCTTGATGGCTCGTATCTTCCAGTGATACTGTGAAGCCCATGTTTGGATACTGACCGCCGTACATCCATATGGCAAAGGTTCAAGTTTGAAGGTGCGACCCCCCCCCATTGTGGTTGGGGGTTCTTCATCTGGATATACCAGTTTCCAAGCCTCAGGGAAAGCTGTTTCTGTGTAGCGAAGTCCAAAATTTGCTTTTCCTCGTACCAGCCCACAACATCCCGTAGTGCGAGATGCAAGGGATGTTGCTTGTGCCACATCTGGCTGCGGACCTGGCAACCATATCACTCGCCAAGATTCACTCGCTCTGCCGGCTTCGTTCTTCGGAATGGCGAACACAGAATTGAATCCGCTCTTGCTCAGGATCTGGGAGAGGGAGGATGCTTTGATTGTGCAGTGCATCTGGATGGAATCACAGGATGTGTCTGAGGAAGGTTTGCCAGCGCTTCTCAAGCTTCGACCCCACATGGAAACAATTGGTGAGTCAGAACCAACCGCATTAAATGCTGTTCTCATTGCATGTGCTGTGTGTGACACAAAATTGGACCACTCTTGCTCAGGCCAGTCCTTGCGAAAAACTGTAAGTGCTACTACCTGGCAATCTTGAACTGGCACTTCCGGAGACTTGTCTTCTTTGGGGACAATGTGTTTTGCACCCAACTGGATGAGTGTTCCCGAAAGGATTGCCTGTCTTTGCATTGCATCCCTAACTGGCATGTTCAATTCCTTGGATGGCAATGATGACTGGATTGGTGCCCTACCCAGAACAAAGATAGCAAGTTCGTCTTGGCTGATCTGCTGCGATTCCCTCAACCATGGAATTGCTTGTTTCGGGCTCATCAGTATGACTCCTGTCGCTCCATTGGTCAGCTGAGCAATTTGAGTCACATTAGACTCATCCTGGTTCACCAAGAAACCCGGCTCTACCGAAAACCAATCCGGGTTTGGCTCTTGGTTGTCAAATTTCTTTTGCTTGGTCTGGCTGGGCTGGTGCGATTTGAATGGTTTGGAATCCAAGTCTGGGATCTGGATTTCACACTCACGACACAATTGTAGGATTTGTCGAATGCGATCATACCCCCCTGGCATCTGCGCAACCTGGGATGTCTTCTTGGACCCTATCTTCTGTACCAAAGTATCTGTGGTTTGCGCAATCCATTTCAGTTCATATCCTGCTTCAAGGAGTGATGACGCAAAGCTGTTCTTGGTTCTCTCCCTGTGTGCATCTTTTCCCCCACCTCCTGTGATGGACATGACTACATGTAGCACGATTGCTCCCCTGTGCTCTGAAACAAAAAGATCACTGACTGGCACATCTCCAAAAACTCGTTTGCCTCGATTGATCAACCTTGGTTTGTGATCACACATCTGTGGTTGGAGTGTCAATGTGAGCACTTGCAGAATACGCTCAACCGTGATGGAGGGGTGCAATGTCCCTGACCACCATGCCCGATCGTGCCATTTGATGATGACTCTATTCCCTGCCAGATCTTTCAGGGGTTCCATCATTTTCTTCGTGGCTTCCATAGCAAGTAGCACCCTCAATGCTTCAGGTGGAACCGCACATGTTCTTGAATCCGGGCTGATGGTAACCTTGTAGCCACCTTCACAACTCGATGCAATCACAGTAGAGTTGAGAATCTTTTGGGTTTCGTCTGGAAGAATGCTTTCCCAGAATTGGCACATGGTTGCTGCTTCTGTCGGAGGTGCAAAGCCTTGAATCACAAATGACATGTCTGAATGCTCCCATGTGAAAAGGCATGACGTCTGACCTTTCCAAGCAGCCATGGTCAACACAGGATTCGGTTCGGAGTAAATTGCGTGCTGGAAAGGTTCGGTGGCAATAAGATGACCCCAAAAAGGTTTCTGGCCTTCAACAATAGTACCGAATTGGTCAAACAGTGTCTGAGTCACACCCCATTCTTTCATGAAGGAGCACACATCGTCCCCTTCCTTGATGCCATAGATGTTCAAATGTGACTGGTTGACAAATGACAGCATCATGGTGTCTTGGTGTTTGTTCTGTCTTTCGTCACCATCTTCCAGAGGAGTCAGTTCAAGGTGGAACATCGTGTCCTGAATCACATGGTCTTCGAGTGCCTTGGCGGAGAATGTCTGCTCCCACAACCCACCAAAAGAGTGGAGTGGGATGTCTGCTGCAATCCATGCAGAGTGGAATCCATCACCTGCCAAAATTCGTGCTGGTAGCATCGTGTTGAATTGCATAGTCGGAGAGATCACATCCTCTTGGGTTACCATGCTGGCATTGTCACCCAAGTCATGAAGAGTGGAGACCCAATTCACCACATTCACAAAACCATCATCTGGAGTCCACATCATTTCATTTGGGAATTTGATTCTGTATGTTTCTTTCAATAATTTCCCAAGGTTTGTCATGAAGGTTTCCGTGAACAGACCAGCATCTGATTTCTCCAGGAAAAAACCTAGGTCATTCTCTTGAAAAGAAGCGTTGTTGTGGGTAAGACGGTTGGCCCACAAATCATCCAGAATCATTTGCACATCCACAGCTTTCGATCTGGAAGGGATCATGTTCAGCGCATTCGAAAGCACTACGGATGCATGAATCACCGTAATCTGGTTGCCTTGAAGTCTCCATGCCATGGCCATGTTGGTAGGAAGGAAGTTACACTCCCACACCAGGTGACACAATGCTATCTCTGAGGGATGCATGAATCGGCAACAACTCAAATCGGTCGGTTGTCTGAAGAAGAACGCATTGTATCCTTTCTTCTGCAGTTTCTCAATGGGAATACGATGTTGACTGCCATACTGAGCCATGCATGTGGGAAGTGTGTGAGCTTCTTCATAGATTCTTGATTTCAACACTTCGTTCGGTTCGTTCTTCACCAGTGGCCTGGTTGAAGGAGGCAAAAGATCATGTCGCTTGGCAAGTTCCAACACCTCCCGTGGTACTGTGAGCTTTGATTTGATTTCTTCTGACCATGGCCAAATAGATCCCATCTCAAACAAAGACCTTGGTGCATGTGTTTCCCATGGTACAAATCGTACTGGGTGAACATCAGGATCATTGAGCAAGTAAGCAATGCATAACCAGCGTGGTCGTTTCGTTGATGAATACTCAGCACTATCGCTGATACCTTGCCATTGGATTGCATAGCCTGCTGCTTTCAATTGCATCATGACAACCTTGTGATGTCGGTGACTTGCGCATCCTGGAACATTCTCCAGGCAAATGACTTTTGGTCTCATCTTCCTGCCAAGCGAAAGTCCCTCTGGGAGTAAAAGCCCAGATGGAGCCAGGAGTCCTTGTTCCGATCCAGCACCAGACCAGCTCACACAGGGAGAGCTAATTGTGAGGATTTCAGGGCCCCATCTCGATACTTCCTCCCACCAATTGGTGTTGCCAATGTCCGCATAAATCACAAAGTCATGATTCTTGTCCAGAATACCTGTGGGTATAGCTTGGGATCCATCCAGTACCACCGATTTGTGATTGGCTGCATACGCTGCAACTGCTTGGAAATCGAAGTCCACCCCCACCACTTGGATAGGCTGCCCAAGGGTAGCCCTGAGGTGCCTAGCAGCATATGACCAACCACCATATCCACCACTGAATAGCTCACAAATTCTGATTGGTCCTGTCTTGGAGTGTTCTTGCATGAAGAAGATTGTCTTCTCATCGATGATCCAATCAGCACTAGCCATCTCATTTCCCCAGTGATTCTTTGCAAAATTTTCTCGCACTGAGTACAGCAAGACCTTCTTACCTGCACATCTAGGGACATCCTTTCTCAAAATTGCAAATGAATGTGGAAACTCACTCAAATTGCGTTCTGGCACATTCGGAATGATGCCCTGTTTGATCAGGTGACACGATGTCGCCTGAGATACAATTGGAATGGCTTGGAATGCGGTATGCTCAACCAATTGCGCTTCTTCTGGAACCTGAACCAGCAAGTTTGTCCTTGGTTGAAACCACTCTGTTCCCGAATTTCCATACACATCATCTCTTTTCAGAAGATCCCAGAAAACGGGGTCTGAACAAAATGTCTCTCCCATGGATGTCATGGCACCATCAGCACTCGGATGACGATTGAGTGACAGGACCACGCCCCTGGGCGGCTGGAGCCAAATGCCTCCCCAATCATGGTTGGCTATCTAATATAGACGGCTAATAAACTGCATGATGACCGGGGGGTCCCCTATGACTTGAGAAACCACCATATCATATGTTACATTATTGTATAAGCACTACAGATTCAAGAAGTATATTATGGTGTGTGTTCTTGTAATTTTCTATATTATGATGAAATATAGATAGCACTAGATATGAAATCATATATTACTGTATAAGTTGTTTATATCATTGTCGTACATGTTATTATAATTCAGTTTATGTATTACTTTGGTAAACCTGTTGATGTTATCATTGTGTTATCACCTAGGGATCAATGATGATAGTTACTGTAGGTATATCATAATATCAACCTGATCCATGAATATATCTATTTTCGCTACTATTGCCATTATCATACATATTATCATCATTACCAATGATTATCTTTGTGATAGATAGTTCTAGGTAGTATGTTATTGATTTGATTACGACATGTAGATATTACAAGCTGATCATGATCACCAAAGTGATTGAGTCATGTTATATCACCTCTCAATTTTAATCACTAACCACACCTGATACCCCCCGGTAAACTAACATAGCAATGGAAAGTCTACCATTTTGTTAAGAAAACCCTTGGAAATCATCCATTGCCATGGTGGATTTTCCAGCCAGCCATGTTAGTTTACCAGAGGGTATGGGGGAACCAGGGGTACAAGGTGAACTGACCAGCCAGATTGACCACATCCCTGCGTGTGTTCATATCCTTTGGTTGTCGTTCATTGATCGCTGCAGGTCACACCGCGGGCAGAACGGACGCAAATCCCCGGCCTTGGTGACACCTCGCGCCCGAATCCAAGCACCGGGAGAGGACACGACTTCATGCACCGAGAAGTAAGGCTGTTTCGTATGGCGGGAGTTGTGCTTGTGACTGGTTGTAAGCTGAGACCTCCTGGTGCCGTTAATGGTTGATAGTGAAGAATGATGGCAATCCTGGTACAATGGTTGTTTGATAGTGATGAATGATGGCAAGTTAAGGTAAATTATGGCGAATAGATGGTTGTGAATGATGGTTGATGAGGGCTGCAATGATGCTCAAAGGACAATGCTCAAAACTTTTTTTCGACTACGATACTGAAGCATTGGTTTATTGTCTTGAGAGACTTGGAACTTTGTGGATTTGATGGGTTTCGAGCTGCACCCAAATGGCCAAATGTCCTTGTGGATGCTTGGGTCGTGACTGCATAAGCGATTTTAAGGTATGGTTTGCAACGGTCAGCTCACCAAAAGCCACTGTGTTTAATCCAGTAGGAGGGGCAATTTGCCAAAGCTGCATCAAACTCCAGAGCCTACTTTTGATCCAGATTTCCAACATGACGCAGGAGCACTGGTACTGTTCTTTCCATCGTAGATTCTTGTTTGTACACGGAAACCTTGAGAGACAGAAGATGAATTCGTTCAACCCGGACTCCTTTTTGGTGTGCTGTAGCTTCAATATGATGGACACAATTTGCATCGCACTTTTTAATCATCCGCCTCATCAATATCCTGGCACCCTCAAACCTAAAGTAATCCTTTCAGATGCATTATATACTGCCCAGGCAAGCTTTTTGTTTTCGAACTGCAAAATGACAAACCTTAGACTCGGCCCTAAAACCCAGAGGTGCGCGGGCGCAGGCTCATTATATCTTACGCAAACAGTACGGTCCTAAGAATCACCCGAAAGATATAAGTGGCAGTGGGTCAGTTCACCCTGTGCCCCCTGGTTCCCCTATCATTAATCACTGTTTTCTTTCTTACTGGTTGGTCATTGTCCCCCACTATTGGTTGGTTAGCTGCTTGAGCCATGGCCATTGTTTTCCCTACGAAATTCTTGGGAATCCCCATGAACGTTGGTTAACTGCTTGAGCCGCTGCGCTGCAAGACTTGCTGCAGCCCATCTTTGATGACAACCCTCGTGTCCAGCGCGGACGTGTTGGTCGCCGCACAGGGGGCGATTTGGACTCGTTTAGTACATGTCCTTAGAAATAGATATGTTCAGGTCCTGTATGAATGTGTTTTTACCATTTCCATCTACATAAAGCATGTCTTATGAGTCAGAATGAATCTGTCTTATGAATGGGAAATGCATCTATACATACACAGCAAATGAATCCCAATTTATCAAGATTTTCTTTCCTCAATGAATCCACCTGAGTTTCTGTGCCCAAAAATGCATCGACGTTTCCCACTTTCATGGCGCAGCTCGGGATGCTACACCGCCGCCCTGCGCATGTGGCAGCGTGCAGCTGCCACCTGTCCCGATGATCCTGCGGGCTTGCTGACTTTCAAGGAGCCCGGCCCAGCGAATTCGAAGCAGCGACGTTTGTTGATTGTTTGGTGACCTGGAGATCAATGGGGAAGGGAGAATGGAGACGAGCAGATGAGTTAAAAATCATTCTTGGGTCTGAAAGTTTGGATTGCAAGAATTACAAAAATGCAAATTTGGTGTTGCCAAATGCTACGATTGTCCACTGCGTTGATAATGTTGCACCAACAACATGCGGGGACAAAGTTAAGAGTCACAGTTTCTAGTCTTTCCTTTGGGTTTCACCTTCAGCTTCTCAGACACGCTAGTGTTTCTCAAGGTGCTTTGCACAGAGGTCTCAGTTTCACCCAGAAATCAGGATATCTCTGCCTTGACTCCAGACGTAGAACCCTTAAAGTCCTTTTCCATGGTGCAGAAATGGACTGGATGTCTCTGAACATGACGAATTCCAAGAACCCTGCAAAAGCCACCTGTAAGTTGACTGCAAGATCTGCAAGAGTTCGGTCGAGTCGTTCGCTTCCAGTGATTCGTATTTGTTTATACTCTATTTGTTCGCCTTCATTGAAATTCTTGAAATTATAGACGACATCTCGTTGCTGATAGTTTCAAACCTGTTCCAATTGCCGTAACTGAGATGACTGACATCCTCAACGATTTGGAGATGATTTGGAGCGTTCCAATGGTTGGATATTCAACGGATGGGTGCAACGAACCAAGAAGTTGTTCAAAAGCACATCGAAATCCGTGTAGGTTAGTTCACCTACCTTATAGATCCTTATAGTGTATATGATTTGCCATGGTTACATTCTGTGTCGCAATGAACATTGAAACACAAGCAACATTGGTTCGGTGCCTCGTACAGAACGTTGCTTTCGAACAAGAATCACTTGCAACTGTAGAAGTCTAGGTCTTCACGTGTTGCACTTTCCAATTGTACAAGCATCATCATCTATGATTGATCCATCATTAACATGAATTATAGCACGTGAAACGGAATGTTAGTTGTGCCAACCATGGTCAGTCAACTCTTCATGATCAGTGTAATTACTCCGCACTGGTCAACCTGACCAACTTAAATGATTGACCATAGGTAGTTAACCTCATAGGTAGTTAACCTATTGTGAATCAACTCTTGACCCATCATCATCATCAATCATTTTTAGCCATCATCAATCATCATCAGTCATTGGTTTTTAGATGTTCTTATCCCCTAATTTGCTTATCATCCATGTTTGCTCAACCATATTAGCATGAGCCATGCCATGCCATGCTGAGCTCATCCCAGACTCACTGAGGCACTCGCGCACGGGTATGGCTGAGCAGATGGCATGGGCGTTGCGCCTGGGTGCGTCCAACGCCATGGCAGAGATGGAAGCAGCTCCCACCGACTTGGCCATCGACCTGTTGCGCGCACGGGAGGCAGAGGTGGGGAATCTCAATTGCTTGGAGAAGTTTCAGATCTTTGGGAGTTGAGAAATACTGGAGATATGGATGATGATATTTGAGGATATTTGATGATTTTTGATGATGATGATGATGATGATGATGATGATGATGATGATGATGATATTTGATAATATTTGATGATGATGATGATGATGATGGTGATGATGATGATGATGATGATGATGGACGATGATGATGATGATGATGATGATGATGATGACGATGATGATGATGGACGATGATGATGATGATGATGATGATGATGATGACGATGATGATGATGGACGATGATGATGATGATGATGATGATGATGATGATGATGATGATGATGATGATGATGATGATGATGATGATGATGTTTTGAAGGTTTTTTCATGGTGATTGTGTTGAGAAGAATTGGTAATATCAAAGGTAACAAATATATAAGAGTATGATTGACAATTGATGATTGTCATATCTGATGTTGCCGTCGTTCTTTCTGATTCGGATCAACGGAGAGGATGATTTTTTCAGCTGAACGTTGCGGGGGGAATCAACAGTTGTCACGAACCCAAGGGGAAGGATCTCTGAAGTTGGTGAGCATTTCAAGGAACAAGTGGCGAGTTGGGTCAAAATTGACCAACCAGCCTTTCATGGGGGATCATAGCCAGCAATTGCATAGGAAAAAAAGGCTAATGATGGGGAACCAAGGGTACAGGGTGAACTGACCCACAGCCAAGTGATGAAGTACTATGTGATGTGCCGATCAGCATCCTTGGGAATGGGTTCATAGAAGCATTTGTGCTTCATTTTGATGGTGTTCGCCAGAATCAAATTCTGTCATATTGCTCTATTGCCATTGATTGTCCACATACCGCTATACTTGTTCGGATTGTCGTAGTGTTGCCTATGGCACAGGATTGGATACCAGTCCGACCCACTCGTGACAACGAGATGGAGTGAGTTGCCGACATTGAAATGATATCGCAGGACAAACATTCCATTTACATCCATTTACAAACAAAGGAGCTGTATCAAATCAACAATCAAGCTGCCCCACCAACAGATAATTGCTAAATAGTTGAGCATCATTAGTGGTTCATTCGCCATCATTGATGCTGACTATGCTCCAGCAATGGTGCCTCACGAGCGCACGACTGGTGGTTCCTACCGGTGGTCATCACCACTGGCGGTTCCCACAGGTTCCCCAGGTGCTGGGTCCAGCCCTGGCGTCCCTGGGCGTCCCAGGTCCCCCAGCTGCTCGCGGCCGATGGTTTCCTCTTCTGCGCACCGGAGAACTTGGCCACGATGAGCGGAGAGATGACCCTGGGCCGGTCCGGTTGGAGTGGGCCATCTTGGGCCAACATGCTGCGGCTTAGTAAGTCTGATTGGGTCTTAGTAGGTCTTAGTAGGTCTTAGTCTTAGCGGGTCTGAGTGGGTCTCAGTTTGTGTTGTGAATCTTGGAGCGATCATCAGAAGTGATTCAAATACAAGACAATGACAGCCCTCTTCTACTTGCCGGATCCGGCAGGATCCTGGTTCTGAATCGGTTTGCCCGTCGTTCCATCCTGCGGTTCAACGGGTCACTGCTGATACCCCAGCGTAGTTGCACACAAACGATGATAATTCGACTGTGACATGGTGAACTGCAGAAGCTTTGACCAAGTGCGTCACGGCCCTCAGCCGGTCAGTACACTCCGAGAGATCCCATTCTACCAGAAAACAGCTTGCCACTAGGAGTCATCTCCCGAGTAGTCTGACACTTGGAATCTGACACTTGTAACATATGTATCATCGGGTATCACACATAAAAAAGAATAAGCGACATCATCTCAGCTCAGCAATACATATATTTATATATGTATATAAGACCCCATGCATTAATCATTGTTTGTACATGCGAACAGACGTTGGTTCATTTTACTTCTACAATTCTGTACATGTACCTATGCCATATTTACATGCCATCTTTCGTTTTACACTCATGTGATTAATGACATATGACATATCCATCTATCTCTCTAGTACCTCTACTCTAGTCTAATCTCAATCTCATTCTCCATTTATCATTCTCCATTTGTCATTCTCCATTTGTCATTCTCCATTCCATTCCTTCCATTCCTTCCATTAATTCCCCATTTTTCATGTTTTAGGAAGGAGCCTCACGGATTCCAACCTCCATTTCTCCGTAGGAAGGACTTCTTCGATCGTTGTTACTACGGCGCTTTGGGTCGTCTCACGGGTCGCCTCTACGGCTGCGCCATCGCTGCGGGCAGCGACGGTTGGGGCGCCGCGGCGCAGCTGCAGCGCAGCTGGCGCGGC
>VSDK01020953.1:191298-237387 GCA_009767595.1 Symbiodinium kawagutii
TAATTTATTTAAAATTATTTTAAATATTAGTAAAAATAATTAAAATATATATTTAATTAAATATAAAAAAATATTAAAAATTCTATATATTTTATTAAATATTATTTATAAAATTTATATAAATATATTATTAAATATTTTTTTATACATTTAAAATATTATAAGATTATATATTTTAAAATAGTAATAATTTCATATTTTTTTAAAAAATACTTTTATTAAATAATTTTTCCAAAAATATGTTATTAAAAAAAAATATATATAAAATTATTTTATAATTTTTATAACCATAATATTAAATATTTATAAAAAATTTATATATTGCCGAATTTTATCGGTTTTATATTAAAATTATTCGGAATTATAATATATATTTTTACCGGAAACCCTTTATTATATTATAAGCCATTTATTTGCCCAGCGATGTTCCAGAACCGTCCGGAATTTGGAGTTAAAGCTGCACCGGATCGCACCGGAGCTAATCTGGCTAAAGACCCCATAGCAAAGCACTCTCTGTTGGGGAATTATATGACCCAAGGTATTGTTATACATAGAACTAATCTCAAGTATCTATTAGATTTTAGCCTTCACTCTCTGCTTCGTAGTCAGCAGCATCATCCCAATTTTCAGAAGCTGATCTCGATCTCCGCTTCAACCTAATGAGGGTTTTCAGGCAACAAATTAGACGATCATAGGAAAGATTGACATAACGAATCTTGTATCAACTGCCAATAGTCAAATAGTCAAGGGTTGAGGGTTATGCAGCTATGCAATGATACATGGTCGAGCGTCCGATGGTCAAGTGTCATCAGTCAGTAAGCAGTGGAAAGTCGACAGTCAGTAGGCTGCTGATCCGTTTTGAACTAGGTTGTAATTGGCATTTACATACCGGCCTGCATCTTGTTTCTGCTTGGTCTTGCAAACCTACTGGCAGCCCTTTTATGTCTGCTTTCTTTGACATCACATTGCCGCTGTTGTTCTTGATGCCGCTCTCACTTTTCTTGTTGTGGTCGTCTTCTTCCCTGTTGTTGCTGCCATTGTTGTTTTGCCCTCGCTTTTGCCTTTCAGACCGGTAATTGCTCTTGCCGCTACCGCCCTTGATGATGATTATGACTTTCTGTTCGTGTTGCTATTACTGTTTTTGTCGATGCGGTGTATTTGTTCCAGTTCAAGTTTCATTCAGCCTTGCTATCGCTATCTGCTGATGCTCTCACTAGTTGCAACCGCAAGTCCATTCGCTTTTCCTGTATTTCTGGTGTTCCTATTGTTCGTCTTCAAGTTTTGTTGCTCTGAATGCTGCTCATTTCTGGTGTTCCTATTGTTCCTATTGTTTTTGCTCTCGGTCTTGCTCTGAATGCTGCTGCTGGTTGCTCAGACTGTCAGGATCCCGTGCAGCTGAGCAACAGCTTCCTTGCAACTCGAGTGGCATTCTTGCGCCAAGTCGCATAATTGAGGCGAGAGCCGTACCTCATCAGCTTCAGTACAAGGTCGCCCTGTGACACGTCGGTCAGTTGATACTACAATTTACCACAACCCACACCCAAATGGTATCCACAAACTGATCGCCAGAAGTAGAAGGGGATCCTTCTTTATGCTGTAAATCTTCTTGACGACCTCATTCCCATAGCCTTCTGCTGAATGAAACAGCTTCATCTTCTGCTGCTGTTCGAATAATCCTCAGCAAAATGGAAGTAATTGCTCCAGGTGCAAAACCGCTTTCGAGAGAACATCCACTCAAGGAGTCAGCGAACATGACGTGGAAACAAATTACAACCAGGATGTCCCATCGACAAATGTCGCAAACATTCGCAAACCATTCCAAGAATGTGCCATGCAAGAACTTAGCGCAGGAATCGGAGTTCCGATCCCAAGCTTGCGACCCAACCGTTGTGATACATTTGCGGAGCAGCTATTCTCAAGCTGTTTCGTGGGCGAGAGGGGGCTCGTGGCCAGTTTTCGCAACCGATTCCTCCGAAGTCGCTGCAAGCTGTAGGAGTTTCTGCTTCCGAAATATGGCGAACTTTTCTGGGGTCCGGGGTCCTGTGGGGGCTGTCAGCGGTTTTTGTACATTTGTGAAGGGAGGTGCTGCTGAGGTGCTATCTAAGCATTTGCTTAGTGTCTTGCAACTTGGGGCGGAATGCAGATGTTTCATTTACATCCGTAAGGAAAGGCCTCAAGAACCATGCCCAGGAAGACGAAACTACATTTTCAAGTCTGTTCGGGCTGCTCTCGCGCCGGTTTGTGAAACACTGTTCTCAAGAGTGCCTGATATCCTTAGACGAAGGCCTGAATTAATTGGATTTAATAGGCGTTTTGCTTCATATGACAATTCCTGAGGCTACCTTTTTGTTGATTGGGATGTATATGAGTATTCTTTGCAAGTCAGTGCCTGCCAAGACCTGGCGAAACGCTGTGCCGTCTTCAACTGTGTCGGGCTTATTTTGAGACATAATCCATTGGTGATGCCCTGACCCCTGCGCAAATGCAATGGGAATGGAGTCTTCAAAAGCATTCCCCTCTGCAACGATTTGCACAGGTCCATACCATATCATACCATCAGCGTCGTGCTCATATCAACCAGACTGAACAGGGAGGATGATCCAGGGCAGGAGCACCAACCTGTAGAAAGAGGATCTGAGCAGTACCCCATAGGCCGGTGGTTGTTAAGGGGCCATAGTGCCTGGTTTAAGTACAGTATAGGGAAATACAGGGAATGATCACAACCCATTGGAAGAATTCTGTGGCTTGCCAATTTTTCATTTTCCCACTATGCCATGACAACAATGAACCCTCCGGAAACTGCCATTGTTGGTTGCAGCTCCCAACTCCGTTAACACTTCGCAGGCAGAGCTGGATCAGGAGCAAGGCTCTCCATAAAGCTCTCAGAAGCTTCAGATTCCAGCCAGTCACGCAGTGCCACACGGGCAGTATCGTAGCCAAGCTGGATAATCTCCTTGACAACCGACTCAGCAAGAGCGTGAAACAAGATTCAACAAGTAAACAGGAGAAGGTCAGGCACTTTCCGAAGATTTTCGAACTGTGCGAACTAACCTAGAAGTGTGTCATCCACTTGCCGGCGCGAGAAGAACATCCGCACCTGGTACTTGGGCATGTCCAAAAGTCCATAAGGCGAAACATCCTTAGCGTTGACACAGAGACTGGGCAGCAAAGGAGGATACAGGCGAGCACCATGAGGGGCTATCACAAGGTGCCTGCAGCTACATCCTGAGACCCAAAGAAAAGGTCAAGGGCTGTAATTGAAGTCAATTCAAAGTTTTGTTCTTAACTTTCCAGGTCAAACAATTCCAATTTGAGGAACTCTTCTAGCCATAGCGTTTTGTCCAGGGCTGTACACTGTACACGATGCAGATCGATGCAGGGCCTGGACCGATCAGCTGGCTTTTCAAGATGTCAATGTTTGAGCCCGCTCACTTCCAACGAGTACTCTTGAAGCTGATTGCTAACATCTCGGCGAAGCACGCGTCGATAGCCTCGTTGTCTCTGACGACCGCACTTGCTCAATGCAGTCCTGCCCTTTGGCTCATCACATTCCTCTGCAGGCGGTGCTTTTCGGCTGTACTTCCAAGACTTCTTGGAATTGCTCCATGCTTCTCTACGCAGAAGTCTAGGTACCCAATCCTTCAACTCCTTCGCAATGCCAGCAGCAATCTCTCTATACAAATGTTCTTCCTCCATCTCTAACTCATCTGGCGACTCATAGCCATTGTCATTGTGAAAGTAGCCCGGGTGGTAATGGAAACGAAAGCGTTCTTCAGGTTCGCGAGCTCGTGCAAGACCATCAAACTCTGCAAGGAGCGCATCTGGTTCTGCGTCTTGGCTCTTCAAAGCCTTCAGCAGCCCATCCCTCCCGGCTGAGATCTTCTTCTTCAGTTCACGTTGGAGCAACCGAAGTTTGTCATACTCCTGATCCATTTCAATTTTCATCTTTGACCAAAGTTGGGCTTTTGGAAGATCAGACACCAATGCTTTCTCCTCCTGTAGTGACAAGGTGCCCTCTCTCAAGCGCCACTCAATCGCTAACTCACTGCAAGCGCGATCGAACGCCCAGAATAGCTCCTTGTGCTTCTGTTCCATCTCGGCCTTTTTTTTCTCCATTTTTGCCAATTGCTTCTGAGTGGCTACTAGCTCCGGTTCAAAGTAATGCAAATGCCTCACAAGTTCTCTGCGCAGTTGGTCTACAACACCAAATAGAAGTGGATGACCATGGCAATTGCCATCTTCAAAGTCTTCAACTGTATCCTCAACATCCTCAACTGTCTCCTTCTTCAACTTTTCTAAGCAGTTTTCCAAGGTCTCAAGGGTCTCCCCACTCAGAATCTGTCCTCCACAGCTGATCTGCACAGCCTCAGGGAAAGCTCCGAGCGCCTTGGCCACTTTCACTTTGGCTTCCTGCAGGCTCTCCCAGGGCTCCACTGCGACAGAAGCACCGCTGAGGCACGTTACTTCCATGGTCAACAAACAGGGCAGGCGAAACGACCGGGAAAAAGTCTCCTTGAGACAGTTGCCTTGAGCAGTGACAATTCAATCTGATTCGCCAAGGTTGGCATCGAAAGCAAAAAAAACTAGCTTACACAGGATGCCAAGACTTGTCAGAAGGGATCATGCGAACCTGCGTGCAGAATTGTACCCATCTTTGAGCAACAACCAGAAATCAAAACAACAATCGACACTGAAGAATTGATCAAGATCCAGTAATCAAGAGATACCAAGCATCAAGAGTAGAGTCATTAACCAAAAGATATCATATGAATCAAAAGATATCACATGAATCACGAGTGATATGATGGTGATCGTCATCAATACTACAAACATTTCTATAGTCTATATATATATATTCTATATACTATACTAAACTATACTGACTATATCCTTAGTCCACATACTATACTGACTACACCCTTACTGTACCTCGTAGGTACAATCATCACCACCGGGACCGTCCACCGCTGAGACTCTGGAGAGATCACCAGATCTGCTCGGGAGCGATGTGGATCCTGCGCGCAGAAGGTGCCAGGTGTTGGGCTCGATGCGCTGCGGCACCCACGGAACTGTCTTTACTCACAGGGGGGGGGGTGTGGGAGTCGGGGGCCGGGCTCATATATATATATATATATATATTTATATATACATATATATATATATATATATACATATATATATATATACATATATATATATATATATCTGGGGATATGTGGTGAGCCGATGGAGGAAGAAGCCATGGTTAGGTTTTGTCAAGGCTTGACATATGAGAAGCGGTTTTGGTTTTGTTGCTTAGCGCTTTAGGAGATGGCGAGCTCAAGAGAAAAATTGCAGCCACTCGCCCTTGTCTGAGCCACCTTGAGTGCGTCCACCAGGTACATGAGGCGCTCCTCGCAAGGTGTGGAATCAATGATCCCCTCGATCCAAAACACCATTGCAAGTGTGCTCACAGGGCCAAACGCATCTCATCCAGTTCTCCTCAAACTCCTCTTGCAGCACTTCTAGACCGCATCTCAAGATCTAAATGATTCAGAGGACCAAATGAAGCCCCAAATCTTTTTTTGTGGCTTTGTGGCCTTCAACTGGCCCTACAAGAAAATTAATTTGATGATTTCATCTTTTATAAAAACTGTTTCTACATAAGAGGACAATTTCCTCAACTTTGTGGCCTCCAACTGGCACCGTCTCCTGGATCTCCGCCTGCGTCGGTGGGTCGTGACTTGCCAGGCCCGATGATCTTCGGCAGCACACAAGGCGCCGCTTCAGAGTGACCAAACCGCCCCACACCGCGTCGCCATAATCGGTGCCTTGGGCGTCCCTCGCGACTTGAAGCTTTCGATGGTGAAGCTGTGCTTTCGAAGACATCTTTTTGAGCTTACGAACTGTAGTATTTTCACGTATTTTCTTCCAGGCTTCAAGAACAAGAAAATTTTCCAAACATCGCAAACGTCAGGATGGAGGAGGAAGCTTAGAAGCTAGCAGTCAAATCTCTCAGCTTAATCCACGCATATCCTTTCAGGAGTTTGAATTCGACAAATACAACAGCAAGTTGCTGCACTTAAACTGACCCAGAACGAGTTTCTCAATATAACAATTTCTTTGATTTTTTTGGGGGGTGGCACCCCGCAACCATTTCTGGCAAGCTGCACACTGGAGAGTACTCAGGAGCGCATTCAACGCAAATCACAGTGCCAGCGCCATGTTCTTTCAACACCTCGATGGGATACTGGTTTGAATACCTCAGACATGCGGCGGAAAAGTACGCGCAGCAGCCTGGGATGATTTGGGACCAGTTGCGATGATAACCCCACAGTAGATCTACCTGGTTCATTGATCTTAAAAAACTTGTGTGACTCACCAGCAATGGCGTTTGCCTCCTTGTGGGGTAGGAGATGAGCTCACCTGAACAGAAACATGAGCTCCTTATGCGGGCCTTTAGAATGTCCAAACAGCTTGCGCCTTGGAACATGGCTCCCAGTGCGGCGTTTGCAAACAGCAGAGACTTTGCCAGCGGTCAGAAAAACTAGAAGGGCCTGAACTGCACTGTACATCAGGGCCGTTCATCATTACCCCACCCATGTCATTATTTGCCAGAATTATACAGAATGGAATATGGGTCAAAATTAAACATAAATCAAAATGGGAGACTGGTGAATGCCCCGCTTGGTCAGCCTGCAGGACGTTCCCTGGGGCATCAACATGAAGGTTCAATGAAGATAATGAAGTCACATGCGAATCATCAATGTCGCACACAGAAAGAATGGAAGGTTGTCCATTACCACCGTGATACCCCTAGGTTGTGTATTTCAATATCATCGCTGTTGGGTTGGGAGAGCTGCAAAACTTGAAAAGCGTGGTTGCATCAGCTGGAAGTCGAAGGATGGAAGATTCCATTCACCAAGACTTTTTTGGGTCCAGGGTATGGTTTATTCAGTCACGCACGCTACACGTGATGCAGAAACGGTCACTGGCGTGCACTGGTGCGCAGGGGCGCATAGCAACGTCTGGTGGATCCCTGGACGAGCCGCTGCTGGAGCAACTGGTGAAGCTGGTGGACAACTAGGGCCGTGGTGCCTACCATGGATGTACCGCTCGAGGGGATGGACCAACCAGAGGATGGACCAGGTATTTGCTCCAGATGATGAAAGATAAAGTTCCGATGTGTTGAAGGAGCAAGTCCTGTAGTGAAACAGGTAGATCCTGCAGAAGAAACATGAAATGATGACTGCAGGATCTTTGTGACTCCTGAAATCCAACATCTCAGATGTAGCATGTAGCTGATGATTTTGCCCTAGAGTCTGAGAGGGCAAACAGCATTCCATGGTCCGTGTGCCAAGTAGTTTTGAAGGGTTCACAGAGCCGCTTGTGTCCACAGTCTCAAAAAGAAGCAGACCTCAAACCTTACAGTATGTCGCGACGAATGGCACTGTCAGAAACTTGCTATTGCCACTGCCAAGTGGCCCACCATCCACCAGCAAAGTCGTCGTAACTTTTCCATCCTCTCGCCGCTCCTGAGAACGCCCGAGCCCAAAACCCAGAGTCGAAGGAAATGCGCTGCTCGAAATTTCCCACGCAAGACTGTTGCACTGGTTTTGATGGATAGGTGTTCCTTTTGGGGCAGATTCATCAGCAATATCAGAAACATTCTGCAATCAAATAATCATCCAGGACATCATAGAACGGCCCTATATCTGTGACGTACCAGGACTCTCGGGTAGCCATGGAAATCTGATCACTGATGGTAGTGGCTCCTGGTGCGGGAGTGGAGGTGCAATGCCCACCAAGCTCATGGAGGCCCGCACGACACGCCACAATGGTCCGTCCCGATGCACCTGACAACGGACTGGCTGGTTTGGGAATCGCAGACTTGTTCACTACTTGAACCTCTAATGCATTGAACTTGCAGCGAGCTTCCAAGCTTCGAGAGGCACTGTCTCTTACAAGACTGTCCATAGCCACCTCGTCCCATAGCACTGATGATTCAGGGTGTACATGATTTGTGTTGCATGCAAGATCCCTTCATTTTGTGTTCGTGGGCAGAAGTTGGAGTGGTTGGAGGACTACAGTGGCTTCGGAGATGTTCAGCTAATAGTCATCTCAGGCTGGTAACTTAGGAAACCACCAAAACCACCATCTCTTTTACAGTATGGTTTGATCTTTTAGAAACATAAGAAAGAAACTAAAGAAACCTCTAAAATTTGCCTCTGTGGAAGAAAGTAAGTGGATGAAGTCTGAAGCGCAGAGCAGGTGCACCCACATGAGCAGTTCCCCCCGCAAGGCTCTGTTGGTTGGTTGAGATTCCCATGGCCATGTCATGCCAATTCCAACAGCCCCCTTGGTACACAGCTTCCACCCTACAATGAACCTGGCCACACAACCTGCATTCAACCAAAACCGTCAACCTTCTAAAGCTTAGTCCGACTCTGCCTTCTCCTCAAACTGCACAATGTCCGTGCTTGTACAAGAGAACGGGATCAGCAAGTCTTCACAACGACGGCGTGCGAAAATTTCCTTCCTTGGTGCTCCAGCACAGTCAAATCAACAAGCAAATGATTCCAGCCACCTTTTGCATGTTGAAGGGGGAAGCTGGGCATGCTTGCATGCAGCAGGAAAGGAGCGTATGTCTTAAAGATCTGTGCCACTCTATGCAGTTCTGCCCTCCCCTTTTTCCTCTTACCTCTCCTTCCTTTTAGACCGGCTTTCCCAGGACCCCAAACTGCCATGCTACTGGCACAGGCTTCCTTGCCCACTCTCAGGGAGGATTCTAAATTGCAAAAAGCAGTATTTGGCGCGTTTTATTACTTTGGGGCACAAAAAAACCTTGGAAGACACATCATATGCATAGAGTTCTGCACATGACAAATGCTGTTGACAAGCTGGCTAGGCGTTGCTTTTGCTATTGAGGGCAACTTTGTCGGATCGACCGACTTCCAAATTCGTTTCGAATCTGTTTCCAAAACCTGTCTCTTCAACTCTTGCCTTGCTTCAACTTGTTTTGAATACCCTGCGCAGAGAGAGAGAGAGAGAGAGCGAGAGAGAATGGTCCCGCATTTGTGATTCCACGTGGTAAGGCATCAACTCCATGACTTGCTGAAGTGTTCCCCTCTCTGACAGTTTCTCAGCCGAGGAACAGCATAGCATTGAGAAATGCACCGGTAAAGTTGGCTGTGCGAGGAAATGTCAGATCCATCAGCATCTTCCGAGTTGAAAACCTTAGCAGAGTTCATCTCAACTTCAACCCCAAAGATCCTCCGACCTATCTGGCACCTGCATCAAAGCTGAATATGATGACAATGGCTCCCAGTGGTCGAAAGTGCTTGATGCCAAGCAAAAGCTCCATTGGCAAAGGACCCACGAATCGCTTTGCCACGGAGACCGCTCGCACCAAAATCTCTTTGGGCAAAGTGATGAATTTTCAGGAAAATCAATGTGGCGAAAGGGCCAAGGAAGGTTCCCGAAAAAAATCAAACTCGGCTTAAGTGATCACAGATTTCGGGAATGTTGTCCAACTGATTTTAGTGTCATGTTCGATCTCACATTGGCCAAGCACGATAAACTCAAGGTAACCCCACAACACCCAAAAATACACCATCACCATGATTGTCAGGTTTCTCTTCGCAGTAATGCTGGCCGATTGTGGGTTGACCAGGTTCCCACACATGTTCACATGTTTGCCTCCCGCAACAGGATGTGTGTAGAACTTTTTTCCCCTGGCATGAAGGGGCGGAACGGTCCAGTGCAGTTCGTGACCCCAACAAAGCAAATGCTTGAAATACAGTAGTTTCTCAAAATAGGGGTACCTCTAAATCATCCAATATTAATCATTCGCGATAATACACCATTTTGGGAGTCCCCTATTCTCAGAAACCATCATATTCGTCAAGTTCGCCCTGTCTCACTATTGGTCAACCTGCCCCATGCAAACAATCAACCAACACTTTGAAATCTTTTTTGATACCACTCAGCTGCTTGTAATGACTGAGGCACTGCGTCGTCATCACTCGTTTCACCACGCGCGCCAACGAAGTGGGTTCGGGGGCGCTGCTGGCATACCTCAATCACTCAAGGAGAGCTGGAAATTGATGGAAGTTCCAGAGAAGGCTGTCGGAAATGATTATCTCCAACAAGCCAAATGAGCACGCAGGATGACCAACGAACCAACCAACAAAATCAAGCAACCAGTCGAGTGAACAAGCAAGCGCGTTTCAAAACGGGAGGCAAACCTATATGTTCATTCTTGAACTTTCATGCGGCACAATAGCCATATGGGCCCCAAACTGAAATTATTTCCAATGTGAGGAGATCTGCAGTTTCTGAATCTGCCACAGGTTCCTTTTCCAAAGCTCGAGCAATCTGTGGTTCTGCTGCTCACAGCTGCCCAAGCGGCTATGGGTCAGTTCACCCTTAGTCCCCCTGGTTCCCATCATTAACCAGCCAGTTTTCCCTATGAACTTGTTGGTGAAAATTCCCCATTAGTTGGTTAGTTCATATTGACCCAGCTGGCCAACTAGTTGGTATATCCCCCAGTATTGTTGCTGAACTTCTCCCCCATGAACTTGTTGGTGATTATCCCCCATCCGTTGCTTGATTGCTATTGTTGTTGATTATTATCCCCCCATCAATATTGACCCATCGCCAAGCAACTCATGGGTCAACAACACCAGTGGCAGAACTCAGCTGAGCGGCATGGCAGCCGCAAGGGCACCGAAGCTCGTGCCAGAGACCACGTCGATGGGGATGCCCATCTCTTGCATGGCCTACCCAGCCGCACAACCCAGGCATGGAGAAAGATCCAACAGTCATATGGTTCATTTGACATATAGGTTACATATCTATCATGTACATTTTACATATAAGTTATACTTGGCAAAAATTGCCAGCACAGTACATGTTTATTGTAAACATATGGATGTGCTGTTTACATGCTTTTGTTGTTTGCATCATTCATGTTACAAACATTATTGTCATACATGGCGTGGCGGCTGCATGATATGACATGACAGTACATTACACATTCCATGGCATGGCAATACAGTTGCATCATGGCTACATAGCTGTGATTAACGTTTGACATCACTTTGCTCTGGCCTACTGCCGATTCGTTCTGCTGCTGGTCGCAAATATATCCAGATTGGGTTGTGTTTTTTCTCTTTTTTTCGGACCCTCCAAAACCAGCTAGTCTCACAACTCTACATCAACCACTATCAAAAGATTATTTCGAGTATTTTGCGTTCATTAGTTGTATATCCAATCAGTTGTGAATTGGTTGATCAACCACTATCACCCCATAGGAATGAAAACCGGTTGGATGATCAATTGTTTCATGACCTTTGATATGGGTAGTTGGTTTTTGCGATTGGGCTCTCTGGTGACAAGCTTTCCAAAAGCTATAATATATGTGTGGTTGTCTGCCCGCCAAAATTATTGCCACAGGGGAGTCGATTGTTTTCGTCGGCAAAATTTCACCAGACTTGAGAACAAATCTGTTGGAACATCAGCAAGGAAACAAAAACAATACCCAAAAAAAATGCTTTGGCAAAAATCGCAAAGTCTAATCACTCAGATTCCAAGATGTTCCACCGTGTTTCAACGTTTTCTCCAAGGAGGGCGAGGCAACATCGCTGCCGGGCCCTTGCCTTGATCACTCCGAAGTGGACGTTGCCCCGTGCTCCACCACCACCGAAGCACACGCCCACAGCCTTTCCGGCCAAGAGCCGTGCCACCCTGGCGACGTAAAGGCAGCAACCACCAGGAAGGAAACGGGACAAGGAAGAACACACACAACACAACAACCACAGCAACCAATAGCAACCAAGCGCGACCAATCGGCAGCCAACGGCACCCAACAGCAACCCCAACAGCAACCAATAGCAACTAGCAGCAACCAACAGCAACCAACAGCAACCAACAGCAACTAACGGCAACAGTAGCACAATAACTAGCAAAGCACCATGGCTGCTCGACGGGAAATCGTTGCAGAGAAGCTGATCCTCTCAGTAGCCAACGTATGGACTTTACCGGTCTCAGTGTCCTGAAGCCAGACGGTTTCTCTCCGGCCTCGCCCAGTCCCGAACATCTTCGGGCCCAAGGCGCACATGATGCCACCGCCTCGACAAAGGGACACCCCTGTTCGGAACTGCCATTCCCTGGTAGTCAGAGGGTGGTTCTTAAGACATCCTAGGTATCTTCCTACAAATGGTAGCAATCCAAGGCTCATGAACCTGTGAGACTTTGGTCAAAGCTTTGGTGATGGTATATATCTCGCTGCCAAACACAATCCAGCTTCGATCCCATTCACCTTCACCCTTTTCAACATGGTGGTCCATAAATTCAAGGCCCCGGATACCAAATTGATTGTTTCCAGCAGGAAAACCCATGATTTTTGGACCATTTCCCATGTCCCCCAGCCTGGCCCAAGGTCTTTGATTCAAGTAATGTCTTGTGGAACGCTGAGACTTGCGGCCCTTGTGAACGAAGAGATGGTGCCGTACAAAGCCAGTCACACCAGGTTTCAATGCGTCCGCATGGGCGGAAGAACCAACGAACCTTTGCTGTGCTGTGGCTCCAAATCTGTGTGCAGGAACTGAATTCTATGATGAGGAGAGTCTAGGAAAATGAGCATTTATGATCAGAGCAACACATGCTGAAGATGGGCGAACTTTGACTGAGATTTCTTAGACAATTTGAACCTGAAACAAAGAAGGGACAAGAAGGAAAGAAACAAAGCAATGAAGGATAATGGCACAACAAAGACACCCAGGCTGGCCAAACACACCTGCAATATGACTCACCAAAGTAGAAGGTGTCGTGATAAGGATCCTTGACATGTACCATGAAGAAAGCCTGATGCGCTCAGGCTCGTAAACAATTCAGGTTGGTTCGCTTTTGAGACACATCTTCAAGGCAAGTGGCCAGTCATCCATTGATGCCAGTTGAGATGCCTGACCTTGACAATAGTGAGCCGGCAGCACCAAACATGACACCACACAAATAGGTTTGCTCCTAAACCAGTTGATCAACACGGGCGGTTGGAAACTGCCCCTTTTGATTTAGCACTAAGCAACTTGATTTTCGAAACATGTGTCACAAGCAGTAACCAGGAGCCAAGTAGCTTTAGGTAAAACTAACGACAGCTGGACCACAAAAAAACTGCCTATCTCATTCTATTATGCTGCTCGGTCGGTATATAGTCATTCTCGAATGGGTGATAGAAAATGCCTACACATGTATTGCAACTTGGTGCTGCAACCCGCATTACAAGCAAACAACCCTGTTGTCTGAAAGTCCCTTGTCTGGTTTAAGGCGGCACGTCATCAACAAGTCCAAAAGGGGCATTGGCACCCTGCTGATCAGCCAGTGATTCCAAATTTCATGATGTTATGGTCACGTGGGTATGCAGTTCTATTCAGTATTCTACTACCTTGTCATACTATCATCAGATATTCTACTACCTTGTGATACTATCACCAGGTTTGCTACTAGCTTGTTTGTAAATGGTTGTAAGATGTCTTGAGGATTCTGAGCACATGGAAAGACCCTGTTCTGGGCTGAGGCCACGCCTCGCTGGTGCTGTCCAGGAACCTCCTGCACCTTTGTGCAGCAGCAACAGCTCTCTGGTCACGTAGAGCCTCAGTGCCACATTTCACACGGGGGAAGCCCCAGCCATGTGTAGACACACCACTAGTGACTCGAAAAGACCTTGTTTGTCGGCAATCCGACTTCTTAAGAGCATTGATAAAGTCTTGTGTGGCAACTAGTTTCAACTAGTCTAAAGAACTAGCAAGAACTTGTGACAAGCTTCGCTAGGGATTGCCAAACCCTAGGCCCTATGAGCTGGTTCAGTGTCAAGAATCGGAGCAGCATCTTGTACAAACTGCTCATTCAGAGTCCTGGGCGGCTTCGTGTGATCAAAAAAATGGAAGCACGAGACATAAAGCAGAAATCTTTCAGAGATCTTTCACCATGAAAAAAGAATCCTTATTGATGGAGGATCAAAGACTTTTTACCATGCACATGGCTCCTTACCACAATCCTCTGGTGGTTTTCGATGCTGTAGAGCAATCCCTTTCAATTGCTGGACATTTGCTTCATCCGTCTTTCTGGCATTCCGAAAAAACCCACATACACAAGTACAGCACGAAGCTTGCACCAAGTCAAAACGTACTTCAGAATCTTCAGAGAGAAGTAAATTAGAAACTGAATCAGAATCAATCAAATATGCTCATAGTCGCAGGGGGTACAAACATCCCCTTGGATCCCCTTCCCCTTAGATCCCCTTAACAATTCATTGGTTGAATCACAGCAGAATTCCTTACTCCAAGTCTCTGTGGCACGTCCCCACGGCCCTGTCCATTGAAATTGGCAGCCACCAAGATGTGATCTGCCTGACGGACGCAACGCTTGGTCCAGTCCTTAGTGGCTGCCGGTCTTCCGGGTTGAAGAGCTGGGTTGGAGGATGCTAATGGGGTCTAGATATGGTGGTTTCTTAAAATAGGGAACCTCAAAATGGTTGGTTTATCACTATAAATGGTAAATAAACTGGATGATTTAGGAGTACCCCTATTTAGAGAAACCACCAAAGGATAACGAAAAAAGTGGTTATTGGGACGGGCTGTTTACACATCCGTGTCTTTTCGAGCATTCTGTAGTTCGGAGTACCAAATCGATTCCCTTTTTTGGAATGTGGCTGCGGGTCAAAACCCTGTACCCCTGGTTCCCCCATCATTAACCATTGCTTTCCCACTATTATTGTTGCTTATTCTCTCCCATTATTGTTGGTTAATATTGACCCATTGCCATGTATGAATTGCAAATCCTGGTATCCTGGCATGCAAACATCTGACATGAGTAGGGGCCAGCACTTCAAGGCCCCGGTGGACGAAGCTGAGCATGGAGCCGGAACTTCTTTGTCATTGTGAGGAAGGACAAATGGGGAAGAAATGGTGGTTTCTCAGAATAGGCGTCCCCCAAATCATCCAGTTAATTAACCAGTTAATTAACCATTTGTAGTATTAAACCAACCATTTTTGGGTCCCCTATTTTGAGAAACCCCCAAATGTGCGCACATGGTGCACATGCAATGGATGCACGCTAGAAGTCGGAGGATGCAATCGCAAAAACAATCCTGTATCATCACTTTAACATCCAAAGCACTGGGCAAAAATCATATTGCCCTGACACCTGAAACCATCGCAATGTAGTCTATTCTTTGGACAAAGCAGGGACCTCAAAATCCTCGCAAATTCCGCAACCGAAATGGATTCAGATATGCTCCTGCGTGACTGTTTCAAGGGACACACACCCCAAACGCTCGGGATCAACCCAACGAAATAGTGAACCATCTGTACAAACCAAAAAATCAAATAAATTTGGAATGTCTTGAATGAAATCTCTACCCCGCCAGCTCCTTGAGAGCTGTATGGACAGGTGGCTGTGATAGAGCCCATGTGACTTGGCTCCGCTTCATAGACCAGCCAGCGGCTCCTTTCCTGGCAAACAAAAAATGGTTTCTCTGTTCATTCCAGCCAAAACATGAGCAGCAGAATCAAAGGCAAAGGCAACTTTACGATACGCTAGCCAGATTTCTCTTAATGTGTGACTGCTGTTCAGAATGTTGAAAGTCGTGCAATCACTTCGAGCTACTATGACAAACGCACCATCATAGAATGAAGATAATGGATTATCACAAGCTGCGGGAATCCGGATTCCCATCCATAGACCATAGATGATCACCATATCTAACCACCATCTAACCACCATCTATAGAACCAGCTGATGACCAGCCACCCATCAGCCACGCCTCCATATCTGCCAGGAGCCGTCCCAGACGGCCCTCATCCAAGCTCCGGGCTGAGCCGCCCTGACGCCAACGATGACAATGCTAGTCACATGGCGAGCTGGGACAAGCAGTGAACCAACCAATTTCATAGGGGATAATAATAACCAACAATCATAGTAGTCATATGTATAGAATTCGTAGTATATAATAGAATTAGTAGATGACTCATAGGAGAATTTATGACTAATAGTAGTAATATGAATGTTTCTCAACATGGGGGAACCCAAGAATGGTTGGTTTATCACTCTAAATGGTTAATAAACTGGATGATTTCGGGGTACCTCTATTTTATGAAACCGCCATATGTATATAATGGAATTAGTCATAAAATAGAATAATGATAATCGCTATTGGCGATACATAGAATGAGATATGATAGCTAGATATGATATAACTAGTGTAGGAACAAGAATGACCCAGCAACATGATTGTTGAAAATAGATGTACACGGCAATAATGATGGTAATCAGTATAGCATGATGAAGTTCTTGCAAATTCAATCCAATCCGATTGCAACCAACTCATGCGAGCGTTTCTAAGTATGGCTATAAAACAAAGATGGAAGGAAACACTGAGAATCATTTCCTGTCGAAAGATATTGATATTGTCAGGGAGCGCAATGAGCAAGCATGATTCGGTCAGTTGTCACTGCAATCGGTTGTCACTGAGAAACAATCATCACCCCTTACACCCCCCCAAACACAAAAGAAAACTGGAACAACCAAGCATTTACACTGCTCTTGCGAGCTTAAGCTAGTACTGTAAAATCAAGCGCCTGCCCCAAACGGATGACAGTGAGATTGCAAAAAGTGAAAAGTCTTTCCACTTTTTGACTGTTCAATATTTTGTAAAACTTTTCGGCTCAATTTTGCTTCCATATCTGTCTCTAACCTTTCGACTTTTTGCATTTTGGATGACTTTTTCGATTTTTGGAAATGTTTGAAATGTGTTTCCTAACTCTTGTGTTTTTTAATCAGTTGAGCCTGAACTGTGGGCATGGCTCTGCAGCATCTTCAAGCTTTTCAAACGCGACTTTTCGACTAATTTGTTCTGTGTTCGAGCGTTTTGACTTTTCCAACTTTCTTGGACTCTTCGACTTTTCCAAACTTCTCGAACTGTTTGACAATTTAAGCTAACTCTTTGACTGTTCGAAAAGGTGGTTTCCCAATGTTTTTCAACACTTAACTTTGAGTTCACTGTATAGATGAAGTGGTGTTTGAACGGTTCGATTCTTTGACTTTTTGGCTCTGCAACATCTTGAAGATGATGTTTCTTTAACTTTCCACTTTCTGGGCAGCTTTTTGATTTCTGAAGTGTTCAAATTTGTAGCATTTTGGTTATGCAATGTTCAAGCTTTTCGGCGGTTTTGACATTTTCACTTTTTGGATTTTGCAGACTCTTCGAGTTTTCATGTTTATCGAACTTTTCGACTCTTTTATTCTTTTCTGGGCAATGCTCGACTCTTCAATACATACTTCTCCAGTCAGTTGACATGTTCTCGAATGGTGCATTCTAGACCATTTGACTTTTCCGAAGCTCTCATACAATGCTCCGGTTTTCCTCCACAATTCTTGACGGTTTGGCAATGCAACATCTTCAAACTTTTCAACTTTGCAGATTCTAGCCGACTGTTTCAATGATAGTTCTACTCTTCTCCACCTTCTTGACTTTTCGACATTTGGCTCGTTATTCGACTGTTTCATCGCAAAAAACTGCAATTGCAAATCTTCAATTCTTGTTTTTTCAAATCTGCTAATGGGTCCATCACACCCAAATCAAATCCTCTTGTAGAATCCTTAAACATACAAGGGCAACCAAAGTATACCGAGCAAAACTGGGGCCCCATGTCACCGCAGTCCTTGCCTTGAGACCAGGGGAAAAGAAGAGATCCGTGGAAGGTGAGATGTGCATCGTTTTGCCCAACTTGTTCAGAGCCTGAGAGCTGCCCCACACTTCCAGAGTGGTAACGAACTGTTGGGTCCAAGCCCCGACCGATACACTGGCGTTGCAGCTCTTAGCCTGTCCGTCGAGGCACCGATGTCAGGTTTGAGCAAACCTCGTGAATGTTGACATCGCTGGTTGCTGGTACCACTGTGATGGTGGTTTTGTACTTGGCACTCGACACGTCCTGTCGGACATGTTGGCAAAACTGGCCAAGTGATGAAACTCAACGTACAGTGCAGCAAGTCACCAAGTCATTGTCATGCACATGCCACGGGTGAACGAAATGAAAGAGAATTGCCAATCAGAAGCCTCTCAACTGCTGTCAACTTTAGCCCTCCCCTGGACTGTCTTCTTACCCTCTCCTGCAACTGCGACGGTCGGCTTCCAATATGTGAGCTGAAATGCAGAATGGCCTTCAGCAGATTTGGATAGATTTGGGTCAACTCTTGCCCCACCAAGCAACGCAAGTATTGCCAAGCTTTTTCGATAGCACAAAAAACAGTTTGAAAAATTCAGATGGGCAAAATGGGCAGCTTGAAACGTGGACCCAAGGAAACAGCATGCAGATTCCCCTTGACACAAACCCTCTTCAGGTGACTGCTTGAGCAGCACCCCCTTTCCTTTGTGGGTGACCGCAGTCATCTTCTCAGCCTGGGGGAAGTCCATGGCAATGAGCTGCAGCAAAGTTGGTGACACCCGGCAGAGTTCAGAGTCCCGACAAGCGCGAACTGTCTGGGAATAGCAACTCTTTCGCAAGCAGTCCTTGACTGAACAAGAAAAAAGCATTCTGTCAGACATCAGCTTAGCAGGGGTTAAGGGCATAAGGTCCCAGTTGGCAGCGGCATAATCTTTCAAAGTAGTTGGCAAGGACAGAAGGACAAGAATTGATGCAAGAAGGAAGCCATGAAGAAAAACAACAAGTATGGGTACAAACTATATGTGCGTGATACACAGATGTGCTGCGCGTCACATATGCTGCATGCATATATACACACATCATGGCATATTATAGCATCATACTCGTACCAAAATGCTTACAGCAATCAACCAACCAGATCTTCGTCAATGGCAACTATCTGCGCCTTACTTTTACAACAGGATCGCATGAAGTTTCCTCCAAGCTCCTACAAGACAGCGACATCTGAAGACAATAAACATGCACTGTCCTCACGACTTGCCTGCCCATAGTTTGATTACCCCAGGTCAAATTCAGGTGGCTTTCCAAATCTGTATTTGAGTCCAACCTGTTTCCCTTCTTGTGTCTAGCCAGACTGCTTTCCCAATCATCTTTGCCAACCGCTGTGACACTGTGGTTTGACAAAGTTTCCAACTCACCGCAAAGCCGACCACGTTGGAAGAGGTCTGTGACCTGTTCTTTCTGACCTTGTCTGGTCAAGGCTGAATCAATAAAACACCTTGGATTCTCTCATGTCCTAGAAAACTTTCACAAATAAACTGGTTCATCGAACAAAAGGAGGTAGATTCCATTCATCTAGTCAAAGCATGCACCAGCGCCCTTCAAAAATCTGTTCAAGGACGTCCCTCGTCACCAATGCCTCTGGTGCTGCTCTTCAAGGCACTCTTTTGGCGAAGCACTCGCGGAACGCCGGGCTTTTCCAGCTCGTCGGAACTCTTCTCTAAAGCGACTAAGCGCCCAGACCTCGGTCCAAGTGATCGGCTCTATCGGCACAGTGCGTTGCGTCAGATTTGCTGCGATCAGCAATCTGCCTGCTACAGTAAGTCTACTGGGCTGATGCTGTTCATGTTTGGATTGATGCTGTTCATGTTTTCTTGAAGAACGATGCGTCTGTGTCATGGTGTAGCTGACGGGGCGATCAACATCTTGGCATTTCTTCGGGGCATTTCGGACAGCCACTGCCCCGCGGACAAACACTTTTTTCACCTGCCCATAAAGCTGTCAGTGGAACATCCCCATAAGTTGCAGGTACTAGCGCTGACTTGTATCATTTGGTTTGATATGCATTGACAAACATATTGACAACTATTTGATATTGATATCACAAGCACGATCCATGACAGATCCATTCAGCTCGGATCAGCCCAGTCACAGGACCATAAAGAAGCCCGACATCTCGTCGCCCTGGCGATACAAACAGCTGCTGCCTTCCACCGTGATCCAATCCAGGCAGGCGTCCACACGATGGAGCCAACTGGCCGTCCGACCTGCCAAGCTCCATGGGATGACCATGATGGGATGACCATGGCATGATGCTGTGACCATGACATGATGCTGTGACCATGGCGTTTGTTGCAAGGCATGGCCTGATCATGAGGCCCCAGAAATGACCCCCGAAATGGCACACATGTTGATCATGTGTCTCTGATGTCTTTGCTCTCCACATCCAGGCCACCAGCTTCTACGCTGGATTTACATTGGGAATTATATCAGTTCACTGGCAGATGGATCTGATTTGGTGGCACTCAATGTGGACAACTTCACATGCTTCAAGAAACTCAAAGGACCCATTGCAGCAAATTGTCCCTTGTCGCAGCGTGCACAAGTTTGCACAAGCTGAGCACCTTCAGGAACCAAATGGCTTCCGCCAATTTCTGCGTTACACTGTCATCCAATGTGTTTCAGTGTCCTCCAGATATTGAACGAAATCTGTCCCGCGCCTACAACGAGATGCACAAGTGTTAAGGTGAAGGTTCGTGGACACTCTTCGAGCAGCCGGAAACAGACCTGTGATGCCGCATGGGCAAGCTGGCGATTCTGAAAGTTGGCTGAGAGAAAGACAGTCAGAAAAGGGATGGAAAGGGATGGAAAGGAAAAGTAAAACAAAAGAAAGTCAAAATCCGAATGCTGCCCTTGGTGAAACCAGCTACCTTTAGCCATCGCATTAAAGCTGCCGCCACTTCACCCTAGGCTGTAGCTGGGTGCAACTCACCTGTGACCCCATAATATTTGTGACTCAAATAAATCACCGGGTAAACTTCTTCCCTCTACAGCAAATCTATGCACAAATCCTCATGTAAAATGTTTTAAAATGATTCCCATTTTTGCAGAATCCTATGGCAAACTTGCCCTCAACGGTGACATCTTCCCTCAACGGTTTCCCAATCTACGGTTTCTCCGGTGTCGTTCTGCCTCTCGGGACAGTGCCGCGAAAACGCACTTGGAGATGCAGCGGTAGTGAATGTACCTCGGCGTCGACATGGAAAGGGATTTCATATTGGGTTTATGATGGTTTCTGATTGTTAATATTGGTTAATACTGTTTTATGATGGTAAGTAGTGGCTAATACTGTTTTATGATGGTGAATAGCGGTCATTACTGCTTTATGATGGTTAGTAGTGGTTGAGACTGTTTTATGATGGTTAAAAGTGGATAGTACTGCTTTATTATGGTTATTAGTGGCCAATACTGTTTCAGGATGGTGAATAGTGGTCAATACTGTTTTCTGATGGTTAATGGTACTTCATACTGGTCTATATCAAATCATAGCGCATGCATGGTGAAAGCCATCGCAGCGTTTCCTGGGTTATGTTGGGTTTGTGGGAAAATCAGTTCTTGCGACTTGCGATTGTCAGAAAACAGGTACCGTTTGAACCACCTCAGGAGAACCATCCAATCACACCGTAAACCGAAGCTGGGCTTTTACTGCTCAAGACTACCCCTGGAACCATAACCCAAATGAGAATTGAAAGATATTGTTGTCGTGGGGATTATTGGTGAAAGATTGGGTGCATCACCAAGATATTTCACCAACGGTGAATGGTCGGGATGTACGGTGGCAAACATCTCCACAAAGCATCCACCATTTGCGTGTGCCCATTCAAGCTTTTTGGGGTATGGAAATGGTGCTTTTGAAATTGATAGAAATTGTAGAACTAATCAACAATATAAACACATTGTCATTCTGATTACTGTAATATGTATGAGGTCTATCTTCTGTGAGACCCACAGCTGAGTTCCCGGGCGATGCTTTGTCAGTCAGGATTGACAGCTCACCTGGGCCCAGATGTCACTGTTCGGGCTCCAATAAGTCACCCTGCACGTGTCAGTGAAGAGAACCTTGGGATGCTCATCACATGGAAATACGTGGAGATCCGTGTGTCTCAGAATCCGAAAAGGCTTAAATAGGCACATTTGGGTCATGGAAACCAAAGATGCTTCCGGATACAAAAAGAGATATACAATCCGGAAACGAGGAAGGAGAATTCGAAACCCAAGCGCGATTCGGAAACCGCAAGATCTGATTTTGAAGCCAAACCTTATCGGCGAACCAAGAAATCAAAAGAAGAAACAAGGCCCTGACTTTGATCCTCTCAGTGGCATTCCCCAAAGGACGTCCTTCTGAGGGATGGACTAGAAAGATCATCTCTCTTGCTTCTGGTTGCAACAATCGTGGTTGATGTTGCTGGTTGGTAAGTTACTGACCGAAACTATGGGACAATAAACATCAATACAAAACCCAATGCTTGCTACATGGTCCATCCTTTGCATTCCCCAATCATTCAATGCTGGTTGCTATGGCTAGGTTCTGAAATGAATTCTGTGGAAGCCGATTTTGTTTGCACCTTTCGGTATGACCTGCAGGTTAAGGCCACAGCTTTACCTCAAAGCTGGCAAATCAACAAAGCTTCGGAAGCATTGGCAGAAGAAAAGATGCAGCATGGAGTTGCTTCCAAATGCAACCAGGAAGTCATTTCCTTCAAGTCATTTCCTTCTACTGGATTCTACCGGCAGCAATGTTGTGATGGGTCATGCGACCTGATACGAACCGCATACCGGGAAGTGCAACTCCAGAAACTCACCAACTCTGCTTCAAACCATTGGGCAACACTGCACTGAAACATACTGAAACTATCGAGGCACCGATGACATTCCCAGGTGATACCCTGGTGGTCTCTGAAACCCCATTCTGCATCTCGACAGCTAACTCACCTGGCAAAAAGGGAGGTGATCGCTCTTCGGAGTGAGTCAGTGTCTTTGTGCCAGTCCCATCTTCGTGCGACAAATTCTTATCATCCTCCACTCATATTTGGACCCAAACTTCCAAATCCGTGGCTTCTTGCAAGGAATAACCATGGGTAACCACTTGCATCTTGTCATCCTGGAGACATATTACCGTATAACCACATCTACAAGTGATCACACTACATAGATCAAGTGTCAATGTTCACCGTACACCATCTCTGTAGAATCCCATTTGCGATGCAGTCTCCCAGATACTGTTCAAAGAGACTCAAGCTGACCGCAAGGACACACTAGCGACCATGATTCACCATTCAACCCCTCACCTTCCAAGAGAAGCAGCAAATGCTTCGCGCGAGACTGGGGAGGAATTGCAAAGCTGCCAGCGGGGCAGGTCACTGTCTCTGCTTTCTCGAGCTCCTGGAAAGTTGCTGTGGCGCCCCAACATAACATGAGCAGTGGCAATGATCAGCAAAGGATATGTGTATATATATATATATATACAGATGCTTCAGAATCGAACTCTTCACGAAAGTCTTCAAAATTACAAGACTTCCATCACCTCGCAAAGCAACGAGCAGTCTCCAGAATGTGATTGCAAAGAATGTGAGGAGCTTCAATCATTTTCAGGATGCAGTTCCATTGATGTTACCTTACAAACACATTCTCCAATCAATCTCTCGGACGGTCTTGGCTTGTCCTTCTCGCCCTTCTCACCACAATTTCGAAGCAGCGGTCGGAAAGCCTTTTTGCAGCACAGCATCACTTCTGGAGAATGTGCTGTTTGCAGTATCGTGAACCTAAGCCCCAAATTCATTAACCACTGGAACCCTTGAAACCTCTTGAAGCGAACCCCTCAAACGCCCCAACTGCCCAACCCCTTAACCCCCAAGCTCTCAAGTTAGGATCCAACAATCCAACAAATGGACCGCTGCAGTTGCCTCCATTGGACTCAACTGCTTCAGCTCCTCCAATGGCGCCTGCAGCTGGTGGTACTGTTGGGGGTTCCATTTGGACCATGGAGAATTCAGGGTACAGTCCGATGTGGATCATGTGCTCTGGACACGTAAACTTTTAGCAGCCACAATATCATGGCAAAAGCAACGGATCTCATTGCAGCTGGTGCATGATTCATGTCAGAGTTCAGCAGTGTACTAAGAATCTTTTATATATGGGATACTAATCAATCCTATTGGAATGCATGCAGATACGTGTGGAAAAATCCTGAACCTGGAGTATATGGAATCTGGAGTTGGAACTTCCGAGGATCTTTAGGAATCCGAGATGTTATAATGACTCAAGGCACAGAAATAATTCTCGATCCCGGCATATGGTATTCAGGAAGCAACATGCAAGAATACACAAAGTATTGCCCTACGGCCCTACGACAAAAGTACGCAGAAGTGTCATGTGTCTTGATTAGGACGCGTTTGTTTCTGCAGATTCGCACCCTATACGGATTCCATCATCAACGATGTCTCTCAAAGGATTATCCCTTCAATTGTTTTCCATCATCGGATGCCATGTCTCAAACCTTGTTGATTGTAACGATGAGTTTAGCTGAGAAGAGCTGCGGGTTATCTTTTTTTCCGTAGGCGTTGCTGACCCCGAAGGCTCGCTGCACCTCATTAGCCTTGAAGCTTGAGGGTGTCATGAATTCGCTCCTGTGCAGCGACGGGTTCGTAGAGCTTAATCAAAATTGGTTGGGATGGTTTGATGATGCTTGATATGGGTTAATGTGGCTTGATATGGATTGATCATGGTTGACCATATTTGATAGTGGTTGATATTCATGGCTACATACTGGTTATGGTCAACAATGATCCAGCATGGTGCGCAAAACAAGTGTTGCTACTGAAGAATATTTGCGAATGAATTCCACACCCACAGAGCGCGGTTGAAACAAGTAAAAGTTGTTTGGACTACAAATCATGCCAGCACTCAAAGTTATGGTTCATCCATTTTTCTGGTGTCAGGATCTAGAGTTCCGTGTCGTCTCATCAATCGCATGGGTTGGTTTGTAATGATTGATAATCATTATGAAGAATAATGATTGACTAATAATGATGGTAAATCATTATTAAGGATCAAAGATACAGTGAATCATGAAAAAGCAACGTAAAAAATAACTGGGGGAAATCATCCAAACACGTTCTGTTGAGTGCTGGGAAACCCCAACGAGGGGAGTTGGCAATGCCTTTCCCCCGTTGCAACCAACAAACCTCCGGCTGTGAACCGCCAATTCTTACCAGTAAACCAACTGACTTGCCACATGGGAAGTGGAATGATGAAGCTTCCGTGGCTTCGACTTCATCAACCAGCAATCAAACTTGCATGATCCAGTGGATGTCGTCTCAAGAGATTTGCATCAGCTGCTGTAGCTCGCATCCATTTTTTCCAGAAGGTGTGCAAAGTCTCAAACACGTTCGGTATTTGGTGCGGAGACAATTTCTCCACTCCTGAGACGGGAAGGTGAATTCTACGCAAAAATTGTAGTCAAAGTACAGCAACCACTTTTCAGATATGGCTGTTCCATAAAAATCCATTGAAAAGTCGGCTTCCAAAGTGATGCCGCCACCTGGTCTTGCCAGCTCCGGAAAAGAACGCAACGAAGAAAGCCGCAGCGATGACTTTGAAATTTGCATGACGCAATTATATCAATTATACATATAATTCAACTGAAAGTCCACCTGCTTCCAAAAGATTCAGGGGTTCAGTAAGTAGAGCTACTGTCTTTCCTTGTTTCTTTTGCTATGAAGCTGGAGGCCAGCAATCCTTGGCCCTGCACCAGGGTTGAAAATCTAAAGAGATGAACTGAGCTGCAGATCGGAACATGGCAACGCTAAGGGTAGCTTTGCCGATAGCTCTGCGGGTGCTCCTCGTAGAGGAGATGGAAAATAAGGCCATGCAATCCTGGGACAACGTTAGATACTGTACATGTTCGGGAGTTTCTCAAGAGAGGGAACCCAAAAATGCTTGATAGATCAAGATTGGATGATTTGGGGGGTCCCCGATTTTGAGAAACCACCAGATTCCCGAGTTGAGTGACCCGTCGTTTCTCCCTTCAGATCTCCAGGAAAGCAAAGTCCCTGCGTCGTTTGTTGGCGACCTTGGTCTCGAGGACTTGGGGAGCTGCTTCAATGGTCTGCAGGAAGAGGTCAAGACATTTCTGTGGTGCACCTGGCGCACCTGGTGCTGCGTGCGAATCTACAGCAACCAGCTTGACCTCTGGATTACCTGCGTCACATGCCTCATAGATCATGATGTCATTGAATGCCACTGTCCTTCGCGGAGAAAGCTCCAGCAGATCTTCTGCAAGTTCTATCCCGTGGGGGGTCGCTTTAACCGGTCGCGTGGCCTGCTCATTGGGTTCACGCGGAGAGACTCTTTCATCCTCTCCCGAAGGCCCACTGGCAGCGCATCCCATGGCTGCTTTGCCAGGCTGCGACTCGTTCTACGGCTTTCTGCCGAGCCAAACAAAGCTCCGATGCTCAGTGGATCAGCACACGTTGAAACATAACTCAAGCCTCAACCGGAGCTTCTCTGGGTGATGAAGCCATGATGAAGCCAGAATGAACCTATGATGAACCCATGATGAACCCAAGATGAACCCATGACACAACTTATACAACTTGCTGAAAGGCTGCGGCTGCTCGCTACACCCAGGCCCTGCCTCAAACCGAAATAGGTTGAGAGCGTATCGAAGACCACCGTTGAGAAACGAACTGCGAGTCTCTGCACCAATCGCTGCATAGCCTTGGGATACCTCAACACATGCAGACAAAAAAACACGTGTCACGTGGTTGTCATATAATGACATAGTAATATTAATATTTCGTTGGATATCGAATACTTTAATAATAAATTGTTTTGAATATTGAGTTCCTGATGGTCCAAAGAAACGAAAACTGCGAACTCTCCAAGATCACTGTCACCACCACCACCACCACCACCACTACCACCACCACCACCAACAACAACAACAACAAGTATTCAAACAATTCAACAACAAAAAAACAACAAAAAAAAAAAGGAAAACAAGAACTACTACGCCGTCACGAAATGGCTACCTACTCTTCACCTCTTTGAAAGTTGCACTTGTCAAATGTGGCTTCCGCTGCTTCCAGCAAGATCGCCCATGCGAATCCGTCGAACCATGGGTTTTTCATGCAGCCCAAAGGCCTGTCAAAGGCCTCCTGAAACGCGCTCAGGGGAACTGCCGAAACAAGGGCGCCAGTTTTTCCCGCACGAGCAGAGCTGCTGTGAACGCTCCAAGATCCCCCAGTCTCGGAGCCAGGGCCAGCAGGGATGCTGGCCAGCATAAAAAGCAATCCTGAGGGCCCCAGCAGATTCCCAGCATCCGCAAGATTTCGGGTCACCAAGCAGAATAAGTCACATTATGTTGTACACCCAGTTAGATTCAATCAAAAATTCATCCCACTTCACTTCTGTGCATTTTTTCTCTGCTAAGGTTTATGGGTCTACTATTGGCTGAATCACATGAGGACTTAAAGGGTCGAAGCCAATAGTCGTGAGTGTCAATTGTGTTGGATATAACTTTAGTTGCTCAAACACGCCTTTCAGATAAAAGTCCTCACATGCCATTGCAAGCAAGACAATTAGAAGAGGCTGGGCAGCAGTCAATTGTGTTAACTGTACACCAACTCCTACCATCCTCACTGGATGCTGCCTTGCTAGGCAGAAAGTGCAGGTTCCAAGCCGTGGTCCGTTTCTTCCAAGACTCCAACGATGGCATTACCGGGTCCAACGCTATAGACATCAGCAGAGCGGCAGCCATGTTCGACCACTACCTGGAGGACGCAACGGCCCAGTAGGTCACCACTTCTATGGCAATGTATTGATAGGCATAGAGTCGACCGTCACTTTCTATGGTTAAGTGAGTACCATTCATAGTTCTGTGAGTGAGGTAACCATCCATTTTCCATCACCATTCTCAACGATCATCGGTTCAATACCATCAATACCATCAATACTCAACCCAACAACTGTCCATTCTGAGCCCTTCTTAACCATCGGGCAGCCACCATGAAGCCGAGTTTGACCGCCCACACAACCAGATGCAAACTCATCAACACCAGCATTAACAACAACCATTGGTGTACACACCACAATCAGCCAACGTGCAATCATTAACCATGATCAGTGGCCATGGCTGATCGCCAACCATTATGAAACAACCCAATTGTGGTTAGTCAGTGTGGCTAATACATGGTTAATCAAGTCGACAGCAGCATTGGATTAAGGTAAACTATCCTGAGGGAGTTTTGATAATTTGATCATTCATCGGTAGTGATTGTTAATGGGTGATCATGAATGGTGAGTGTTGGTTGTTGTAAAAAGATTAATGAATTGGTTGCGAGACTAGTTAATTGATTGTCAATAACTACTTAATCATGCTTAGAGCAGTATAGTCAGGACGATTACTTGATTGGTTCATGGATTATCTGGGAACCAATCAACCAAGATGTACAATCAAGCACCTGGTATTCACAATCAACATAAGAATCCAATCAACATCTGAAACGGCCATGGCTCGTCTAAACATGTTCGCTTCTGCCGTGTCTGCTCCCCGGAAATCCTGTACCCCCCTGGAATGACCGAGTTTTGATGCGCCATGGGTTTCACACAGCACAGCATGAGTTCTATGAGTTCCCGCTCAGCGCCTCGCCCTGCTTGACCATGAGAAATGCCGATCGAGCATTGCCCTGCTGGAAAACAAGTTCATCAGCTTCGTATTGCCTATCCTAGCAGCGACTGGGGACAGCTTTGCAGTGCAGTCTTCCGATTGGAGATTATCGGGAGAATCAAAGTGTCGTACTTCAAAGATCATTCTTGGAAGACAGCATTTCGTACTTATCAAGTGCCAAGCACAGTGAGTACCTGGCAATACTTCTGGAATAGCGATGTCGAAGTACAAACATCAACGTGGGTAGCCCAACACTTGAGCAACGAAACCCTTGGGCAATCCCTATGGTGAAGGGGATTCCTATGCCGATCCTGTTTTCAACCCAAGTTCCAGCCCCCGTTACAACCAACTCGCAGCGGATTTCCTGCGGAGCACCCAAACATTATCTGCCCACCCCATCGAAAGCTTGCCATGCCCCTTTGGCACGGAAACTTCGGGTGCTGAATACGCACCGCAAAAATGGCTGGTTGATGGTTGCATTCCACTCTCATGGGTTGTATTCCAATCCAAAGAATAAAGCAAGTTCCTTCCGAACTGTCAGCATGACAACAGAACAGTGTCGTGTTGGATACCCTTTGGTAAACTGACATGGCAAAATGATGGATTTTCCATTGCCAGGTTCATTTACCAGAGGGTATTTCCTGCTCCTGCATCGGCCTTGCTCGGCATGGCCAACCCATCAACCAACCAACCGCTGGCAGGTCTGGGGCCTCCGCTTGCTCCTCCAAGAACTGCAGGCACTCGTCGGACTTGGCGAAGCCGCTTCCACTATGGCCACCCATGAAATATCGACAGCCTTTAGTACCTTAGCAGCGATCAAACCAGCTGTGGGCATGTTTCACTGGTGAGATTCAGGTTGTGTTCCTTACCCAACCAGGTAGCAAGGACCCACACGAGACCTGGATCGAAGCCAAAACACGTTCTTCTTGCAACACTGAGAGCATCGAAGGAGCATCAGCCAAACGCCTGAGGTCAGCCTTCAAATCGGGGCTTTGTTCTTCAGCACGTTCAACCTCCTCCCAACGAGCCTTGCAGAGTTAAATCTGACAAGAAAGTGAAATTGCATAAGGTGACAGATTTGATCTTCTGTGTTTCGTTGTGTGGTTGATTCTTAGTGGTCTTGTTTCACCTTTGGTTATTTCGTTGCTAATTGATTGGCTTGCTTGTTTGTCTTTTTGGTTGGTTTGTTTCATGCGTTTGTTACCGCATCTATGCGTTTGCTTACTTGTGAAATTGTATGCTTGCTCCTCTGTATTGGAGTTGCTTGCGTGTTTGCTCGCCCCCGTGTGTAGTTGTGTGTCTTCTTTCCCTTTTTTGTGTGTGTGTGTGCCTCACATCTTCAGTTCTTCGTGCATCGATCTGAATTTATGTCTCTCTATCTGGCTGCTCTGGATTTGAGTGTACTGCGTTGACTCAGTGTATGCCTAATTTTCTATCTATCAGTCGATCAAAGACTCTCTTTTTTCTCTTCCTCGCAGGAGATACAGTATCCCATTTTACCAACACACTATATTTCTATGTGCCCGTGCATACGAGAGCATGAGCAATGACAAGTACTTTGAGCATGTAAACTGAATTGACATCTATAAGTATACAAAGAATCATAACTAACATCTATAAATATACAAAGAATACATGTATTTCAATACAAAAATCACAAAAACCTTCAGCTCTTTCCTGAAAGGATTCAACGACAACCCACTTCTCGCAGCTCGTAGCACCTCGTCCATGTCAGACTCACCAGATGAATGTCCTCCCAGGGAGACCTGCAATCAGAGAGCACCATGGGCCATGGGCCATGCATGATGTGGCCGACGTGGCCCCAGCCTCGGATAAAGATCGGCGGCCTGCGCTTTGCAAGCGACCTGAGCGGGAGTCGCGCAAGCCGCGCTCCCAGCTCAGATTGATGAGCCTCAGCTGCACAAGTTAAGGTGACCCCATCCATGACATTCTTATTCCCGTGTTCAAATCTCATGGATGATCAAATTCCATGTTCAACAGCTATAGCCGGCATCGCTGCTGGCCGCTTCAAGCCCGCCTTTTTTTCCAGGCCTTGGCCTCCAAGTGAGCACTTCTCACAGGCTACGATGGCAGCTCCTATCACCCTGTCCTCATCGTTTCGACGCGGAAGTTGCAGCACCTGCTCCCACAAACCCAGCTGCGCACATGCAGCTGCCACCGGTCCAGGTGCACCAAACTCGCCTGACAGGTCCGCTTGGTTCCACAGCTGCAAGGACTGTCGCCATTGGAAAGCCTTCTCACCGGCACTCACGCAGCTGTTCCTCATCGAATCTGTCGCTACGCCAGGAGTCACTGTTAAAAGCACAAAAACACTGACTGATCATCAACAATTGCCTGCTGATAAGTGCCGTCAAAAAATTGATTACCGCTAACGAATCAGTTGTTCATACTGGTCTCTGTACACCTTGGAGTCGGCGTAGTCATTTCTGTGGCATACAGCTCTGCCTTTGAACTAAACTCGCTGGGCTGGAAATTCACTGGTGTGGGAAACCCGACTTTGCTCTTGGTTGGTAGGGTTCATCATAATTAGCTGAATAAGAATTAGCGATTCATTGTGGATGGTTGACTTGGTCCTTTCTCATTCCTTGCCCATGTTGAACCTCTAGGGTCCATCGCATAGATTCCCTACAAAGCTAGGCTCCTTGGGGGGTTTCGCATGAAGGGAAACGACTACCAACTCAGTTGGCCACCACCAAAAATCGCCACCAAAAGTGTTGTTTTGGATCCAACAAGCCATGTTTTGTCGTTGCTGTTGGATCACACGTCATCTGGGATACCTGTGGTGCTCCCAAGCCTGGCTATCCCGCTTCAACATGCGCCAAGCTTGGATGGGCGCAAGCCCATCTCGGCCCAAGCGTCCACCAAGCCAGGTCCGGCTGCAAACTCTTCGTGTTTGCTTCTGACAGAAGCCTTGCAGAGCTTTGCCACTGGGAAGCCTTGCCAGCACTGCTGCCACTCGCTGCTTGTGCCACCATTGATCTGAAGCCTGTCACCTGCCACAGGCCGCTACCAACCTTTAAAGATCAAAAAGGGAGCCTGTATCCGGTCCTTTTTTAAAAAATGGTTGTCTTGATCGTTGGCACAATGCGAAGCTTTGACCTGTTGAGCTTGCCTCACTGTTGCCCAAATCTTTCAGGGACGACCGGCGAAGAGTGGCGTCATTATTCGCACACTTTCCGTTCTTTGGTGGGACATAGGTTTTAGATACGTTGCTCAATCGGGCTCTTGAAATTTCTTCCTGTTCTTCCTCTTCGCCTGCATAGTACTGAGGAGCAGGAAGGCCGGCAGCCATGCTGATGCCCTTTCGCATGCGCTGACTGTTGCATCGTAGCTGCAAGGGTCAGCAAAAGGAATGCCTAAGAGCTGGGGCATGTCCATGAGGGTGTCAATGGTGTTCTCATCAAAATGCTCTGGGAATAACAAGTAATTTCCCTTTTAAAGAAACAAAGAATTTGGTCCACTTTGGGGATGATAATGTACAGCCGCCAGGTTCTCACCAAATTCATGGTGTCTCAATGTGGAACAAGATGTGCTTGGCAAAACTCTGCCCCAGTTATTGAGGTTCCCAAGGTGATCGTCCGTGGGAAAGTGCATCTTCCGTGAATCTGTCCCGACCCCCGATAGCCGATAGGCCACTGAATTTCTCTCACCATCCGGTGGGGGAAGGGCCTACCACCGCCCTGCAGTGGAGGCGCTGGTAAGAAGACAGCAGGACAGCAGCCATTGGGCAGCTTTCTCACAAGCACTGATGGACGAATTGCAGGCAATCACATCGGGCCGCAAGGAATGGACCCTTGCCTTTCCTAGCCAAGTCAGAGCACTCTGCCAGAGGGCAACGTTTTCACTTGCTTTGATCACTGCACCATAAGTGATGATGTCGGCAGCTGGTTGATCCTCCAGTTGATGGAACATGTAGAATGCCCATTGCCACTGTCTGCAGGCAGTGATGGCAGCATTGTGGGTCACCACGTCAGGTGAAGTTCGACTTCGTAGGATGTTGGAGAACTGCGCAAGGCTTTGTAGCCAACCAGATGTCACCTTGCAAGCAGTCAAAGTTGCATTGTATGTGACCAGAGAAGCTTCCAGTCTCGAGGCGAGAACAGCGAGGGCGATTGAAAGCTGCCATGGCTGTTCAGCCTTTCCACAGGCGCTGATGCATGCATCAAAACTGATGACATCTGACGAGAGACTCTGCCTGGCAGAATGCTCCAGCAACATCAGAGCCTGGACACAGCTCAGCAATTCACAAATGGGTCCCCAACATGTTCACAAATGTTGCCCCAGAAAAAGAAACCAACAGCTTTTCAGCACAAGCGTTCGAAGGATGGAATCTTCATGAAGTCAGCCGGTGACAGTGGCTTCGAAAAACTCGGCGGTTATGATCATTCTGGTAGGGAAACCAGCGACTTAGGTCCGCCAAATCTATGCAACACACCATATCCACCTCGACAGTCAACAGAGTCAAATCCCCTTGTCTTTGGTCAATCCTTCCAAGGAGGATCCCTTTGTCAATCTGACCCATGCAGAGCGCCAACACATTTATCTGGGCAGCCACCCTACAGAGTTTCGGGGGGGGTGGACATTGTTTTTGTCAAGAACATGCAACGACCATGCCTTGCACCACTCCGAAGATTTCTCGCAGGTGCTGATCGTTGAGTTGAAGCCTAAGATACATGCTTGCAGCTTGCGACGGTGTCTCGATGTTTGTCATGGATCCTCTCTCAACAAAAAAAGCAATGAAATGTAACAGAGGATCTTTCCACAGGATAATGACAAGACAAGAAGACTTTAATAAGAAGTCCTTAAGAAGTGGAAAGATCAATGGACTCAGACGCAACCCAGGACTGTGCCCCCAGGGCTGTGCTGCTCGAGCTCAGACACTGATCACATTGCGTCGCAGTCGGAGCCACGGGCTCTGCAGAAGCTGCCAGGCTTGCTGCCAGGCGCCACGGCAAGCGGAGCAGGTGGCGTTGAAGGACGGCAGATCCGGCGCTCGTTGGTACAACAACCAGGTGGCGTGAAGCCACTGGGCCTTGGGACTAGGCACCCTCCATGTGCAGCAACCCGTGGCTATGAGGATGTTAGGGGCCTTAAGGGTCTCCCTTAAGGGTCTTAGGGCTCTTAGAAACCTTAGGGCCTTTGGTCACGCAGTATCAGGAAAGCAAAAGCTTGGCCTTTCGAGACCTAGACATCTAGTCCACACCAGACCGAACACAACCCCGGCCCAAACAACCAAAAAGTATACAAGTGAGAACTATCAGACAAATCAGGGCCCCCAAACATGCGTCCAGAACAAGCCTACTTGGTATCCCAGTACCGTTTCTCCATGTTTTCTTGTCAAACCGGGCGTTGCGGCGTCTCAAGCGTGGTTTAACGGAAGTGTTTCAGGAACCCTCGGAAACTCAAGCACTGGAGCCCTCCAAAACCTAGCCTTGCCAAGTTGCAGCCTTTTCACAGGCACTGATGGTTGCCCCATAGCTGAAGTCGTTTGCTTCCAGCAAACTTTGGCCAATTTCCTGGAAAAGTTCCAACGCCAAACGCCAGTTCTTCCGGGCTTTGCAAATGGCACTGGTGTAGAGCACTAGCGTTGGCTTTGCCGAGCACTCGATGTCGAGCACTCTGTACAGTAGCACTGCTTGGCTCATGCCATCTGAGCCATGTACGGCAGCAAATCATTTAGAGACTGAAGCCTTCAGGCAACATGAAGAGGCACTATCAATGTCTTGATTTGGGGATGTCTCAAAATAGGGATACCCCAAAATAGGGATACCCTAAAAGTAGTTGCTTGGTGTCTATGAATAATTGATGACCTGAATAGCTGGGGGTACCCCAAACCGCCAACTTTGGGACCAAAACATCTAGCAGGAGAAGCTCCGCAGCTCCAGAGCTGAAAGATCCCATTTCTGCAGCTCTGGAACCATCGGCCCACGTTCAGCACTACGGACACCACTGGCACTCCCAGTATAGCCACAGCCAACTTCGGGTGAGTCAGCGCCTCAGCTCTCGAAGTCTCTTCAAAGCTAGCAGGGCTAAAGACAGAGATTGATGGTGGAACATATCTTTAGAGACATTAATAATAATTAATGATTATAAATAGCTATTAATAATCCTTCAACTATGTATATATATATATATATATACATGTATATATAGATATACAAATACATATCTATATATATACATGTATATATAGATATACAAATACATATCTATATATATACATGTATATATAGATATACAAATACATATCTATATATATACATGTATATATAGATATACAAATACATATCTATATATAAATATATATATATATATACAAATGTTCATAGAAAGAGATCTACATATAGATACACAACACCCTTTCCTTTGAATTCCACACTCCAAAGAAACGCCCAGAACACATCACGACTCCAGGCCCCGCATCAAGGCACTGCTCGTCCCAGCTGCACCAGCGCTTCTCGCAGCAGAAGCCAAAAGGCCGAAGTGACCTGCGCCCAGTGAGATGCTCAGCTTCGCCATCCACAGGGGATCAACCCCAGGGTTTTTGGGAATCACTACGTTTAATAAGTAAAAAATCCTCCATATGTAGTAGAGCTCTCCCATGATTCACGAGTTTTTCTTGGTACATTCCGCTAATGGCTGGTCATCCTCCACCAACCAAGGACCTTTTGGTTGTATGATTAACTGATGCGTAGCAATTATTTGCAACTAATTATTGATGATTGATTGTTAGCTAATATGATTATAGGGTTAGCTGTTGTATGATTAACCTATTATTAGCGATTATTGATCAACAGAGGCTTGTTCTCAACCATGATCGACGGGTACCATTGACCACAACCCCGTAAAGTGTGAACAACCAGCCAATACTGTCATTATCATGAACCATCAAGCACAAGGGTCATTAATTCTTAAGCATCATTAAGCCATGCTATTAAGCGTTCCGCTTGGACACTTGATCATCCATTAACCATCATTGACAATGGTGCTCAACACTGTCTAAACAGTTCTCAACCATTTGTGAGTTCTTTCCATGCTCCCCTCACTGCATAGATATTGGTGCTGCTTGTCCGCCAATGGCTGAACCCCTGAGTCATGCAGCGGCGCTTGCGCAGCGCTTGCGCGGCGCTTGCGCTTCCTGACCTGTGCGGCGGCCGAGATAATGAGTTGCAGCTGGGCCCACAAAGGTGCAACGGCATCTGTGGACGCATCTAATGCCTCAGGTGGAGCAAGCTGAAGGTCGCGAACAATGCTGGCAACCCGGCTGGTAACTGGGTTGGCCAAAAAAATATGCGCAAGTCGATTGTCATCCCCCATCTTGAAAAACCACCAACCAGAATAGTAGAGTATTATTCTCTTGAGCAACAATAGTAGCCTGTTTCTATCAGTGTCAGTTGATAGTGATGGTTATCAGAATCGCTTACCCTGGGTCACCTAACACTTTGATCTGGAGAACCAACATATGCAATCCGCTGGCCGGTTTATCGCTGGATCTTTTGGTAGGGATCCAACAGTCTGCACTGTTGACACTCATTTGCGACGACAGGGAAACACAATAAAATAGTGAAGACATGAAAAAAGCTGTGAGCCGTCAACAATTAATTTCATCTCTGTGTGTGTGCGTCGCTTTGTGTCGCCATGACTTATCATGGTTGAGTCTCTGCAATTAATGATTGAGAGTCAGCGAAGGGCGGTGGGCGCCGCAGAGTGGGCCTCGAGAAATCCAGAAACGGATGATAGTCCACTCTAGTTGCAAAGACTTAGCAGCAACTTGATGATTTAGCAGCTTTAATATGCATACATACCATTACATACCTAGAAAAAGAGTAGCCAAAGAACCACATCGAGAACCACATCGTTGTGTTTTCAGCAGATTCGGCGACCAGCACAGGTGACAAATGAGGTCAGGGTCAAGGTCGAGGAGGCCGACCCCACCAGAAACACCATCCACTACGCAAAGGCACCAGTGAAGCCGCCGTTGCCGCCAGAGAAACCTGGGAAACCACGGCTGCATGCCGCATGTTTCATTCAATGGCCGTGGTGAACCAGTGTATTCAACCACTTGTATATATAATATAATATATATATAATATAGTATAATATATATATATATGTATATACCTTGCTATGTGTAACCAATGCCAGATTGTGGGGATCCCTCACCGCCAGAGATGGCTTGAGTATGTTTGCTCTTGGAACTGCTCAGAGCACTGAATCAGGCGGAGGCACTGCATTCGCAACACTCTCCATGGTGGCACCAGCAGCGAAGAATCGTCAGCAATGGCGCTTGCCAACAAAAACAGATCTTCAGATCCTGATACGTCGGGTAAAGCGACAATGCTGTCATTGTGAGTCGCATGATCAACTCATATAATTAGCTTAACACACATATGATGCATATGTTTTCATACATAAACTGAATCTGATGAAACTTCGAGAGGAGCTCACTCTCATAGCTGCTCCTCGGTGACCTGTGCAAAACTCCTTTGAGCCTTGCTAGACACGATCAGCAGATCAGCCGGATAAGATCAACGATTGGAAGATCGCGTGCCCGTGGTTCTCTATCTGTGATCCATCTGACAGCTCCATTTTACACGCTCGCATCTGACGTCACAGTTTCAAGCCATGTCCGAAATGTGTCCATTGACAGTCTGACAGTCTTGCAAAAGGGGAATAGACTTTCAGTATCAAAGTCAAAGACTCCTTAAAAGACTGAGACAACACTTTTGGCGAGGGGCTTTTCAGAGCGCTTCACAAGCTTGATTTCTCAAAGGACTCTTATATGAACCATATAGTGTTTGCAAATACAAATTCAAAGCACCTATTGAATGAATATCGCATGAGCCCTGGCGGTTTATATAGTTATTGTATCAACTTTGGTATAATTTTTGCCTCTCGCTCAAATGTAAAAAAATGGCCCCGCCCGACATCAACAGCACTGTGAACTGCAAAGGCAGGAAGATGCCGGCGAACTGTCTTAGATATGTTCAATTGAGGAAGGTAGGCATGACATCTTTGTGTAACATCTCACCAGCAACGGTGGCAAAGTCAACTTCCTTCGTCTTTGTGTACCACTGTGTGAATCATCACTGCCGGCGTCAGCACAACTGCACTTGTGCCCTCTCACTTTGCTTCAACAACCTCGTGGCTCATCAAAATGTTTCACAGACAAAAAACGAAGCACCTGCAAATTGTCCGACAAATCCCGCAAGGTCAAAAAAAATGTCAAAAAGACAATTTCAAAAAACAGTGCAGTACAGACGTAACGATTGTGAACGAGTAGATCTGAAGGATACACGTCTGCAAAAGGTCGACTTGGGAAGATCGAACAGCGAGTCTTAGGGACACTCTTGGCACATCCACTTTCCGCTTGACCATCCCTTCAACCCAAACAGATTGAAACAGAACTTGAGAAAATGAAGGCCTCTATCAACTTCTGCTGAAGGCCTCTTTCAGAGGCCTCAAAGGCCCTGCACCAAATACTTCCAAGCCACTGGTGACACTGGTCGGCATTCAGTTGCAGCAGCCTTTGATCCAAACGCGAAAACGGACTGACAACGATCAGCAGAGAAAAGTGAGGCTCAGTGCGGTGTCTCGGACAGTGGAACCCCTCAAACAATCAGCGGCCCCGACCATTGCGGCTGGGAGTTGTTTGCACAGCCTCCACCTGCCCAAGGAACTCGTGAACAAGAGCTGGGGAAATCTCACAAAATCCATCCTGTTGAAAATGTTGTGCAGCTTGTGCACATCGCTTAATTTCTCTGTCCAATTTGCCAGCGGGTTCAATGCACATCGGTAGTGGGCTCTAAAGATCTCTAAAGCAATCCCCTTTCACAAGGAAAGGGAAACCAACAGCTTGGGGACCTGCCACCGACCTGGTGGCGCTGTGATCACCACCATGGAGTGACAAGTTTCTATGGACGGCATCAGGTTTTTTACACATCGAACCTTTTTTCGATGTGTAAAAAACCTGAATGTCTCCATCAACTGCCAACCATGATTTATCGCCCATGCTGAACTCGGCGCCTGAATCGCGGTTTGGGCATTTCGGAAGGAGTCGGCATCCGTGATCTGCCGGGAGCCTTGCCGACCCTTTAGATGGTCCCAAAGACTAACAGAAGAGTTTAGCTGGAAGCCAAGTTATTGACCTATTCCTGGTCACAAAAAATGGTAATAACGCAGGATAGTCAACAAGTGACGACCTTTCATTTTTTGGTCAACCTATTGTTGAATAGTTGACAACCTCATAGACAAAAGCCAATGCAAAGATAGACCAACAAGAAGTTCCAGGGATTTAAAAGGTGGTATCACACCCAATTCAATGGTGCACCCTAAAATATATACCAGGCTACTCTACAAAAAATACACACAAAATTCAAGTGCTTTACCCAACAAATTCGCAACCCAGAGACCGCGGAGAAAAAATCACAGGAGTTCAGACGAACCACTTGGGAGGCGTTGAAACCCATTTCCGCTTGGGGCGACTGGTCAAGCTTCCAGGATGGAGCCTCACTGGATTTTTTCTGCACATAAAAGGGTCATCAGTATGTAACATTTATGGATTCATGGACCGATATGTGTTCTTTGTTTAGGAGGACTTACAGATTTCAACCCCTTGCAACTCGACACTTATAGACACGATCTCAAGCAACCTGAGTGGTTTGAGGTTAGCAACAAGAGGCACTGCTTTTCGCCCAGGTGCTCATCAAAGTGTAGATCTCGGAGAGTAGCCTCCCAAGAGCACCGTATCCCGGAGGTAGCCCAAATCACAAATCTAGTGATAGCTTTCAATCGGTCATTGCAGCTAGTGCTAAGCTGCTATGGCTCACCAGAGACATAGTTTTCACGCCATGTGATGTCAAAGATAGCCATTTCGAAAAAAAGAGAGCGATATCTCCATTCCCAGGGCCACTCAAAGATTGAGCCCCTGGAAAGCGCACTTTAATAGTACCCTCTGGGGGAAATTCCAAGGTTCGAAAAAACACTGGAGGATCTTGCCGAAAATATGCTGCCTGGTTTCTACGGTTAACCAGAGAAGATTGGCCCATGAACAAAGCTAGTAGAATCGCCCGGGTTTTGGTGCTCACTCAGTCTGCTTGGCCCGCGCCAGCCCCAAGAGCCTCATGAAGGCGGTCTCCACGTTTGTAGCTTCCAGAGCAGAGGTCTGCAATTTTTGTGGAGAAAAGAGAACAAGAACAAGCAGAAATCGTTTCGGGATCCTAGAAACATCGCAGAAATCTACGGGAATTTTCCAGGTGGTTGATTTTTCAGGGTTCCAATGAGTTTCTAAGATTAGTCCCACTTGCACAGAGCACCAGGCAATTGAATGTATTGAGAGCTGCTGCCATCTTCACCATGAACACCATGCACTCAACTGGATCAGCTAGCACCACAGCCTTGATCTCGGAACTTCAATAAATTGAAAAAGTTATACAAATCACCACAATGCCATGGTAAAGCCTTGTATTTTGTTTCACAATTTTGGCGTTTGAATATGTTTGAATATGTTCATGATTAGCGCCATGGTTTGGATACGCACTTCTGTTGACGGGAGAAAAATGCACAGCTCTTGCCACAAAACCAGTTGGTTGCGTAGCTCAAGTCAAGCGCGACCTCGATGCAAGCAAGACCATGCTTCTCTGCAAACGCCAAAGCCTCGTCCTGCCTCGATCCGAACAAAGTTTTGCTGCAGATTTCAGAAGGATTTTTCACTACTTTGTCAAGAGACTACGTGCAACAAACGGACGTAGTCTTTATGACAGGATGGTCATCTACGAACAGGAAGGGTTCAGTTCATTGGCATCGTCATTTCTCTGTTGCTGACCATCCCCGGTGCAAACGCCTTTTTGTTTGAGTAAAAAAGCTCAAATTTTTGTTGTAAACAAAGGAGCCTATGGTCACAACAGAGTCATTGTCCTCTGAAATTTCCCTATGTCGTACGTTGCTTGCCATGGTCATATTTGGGGATTCCCAGCGATGATAATATTCTCAATAGGAAACAAGGTAGGCAAAATCATCCACAAGGCAACTAGCATCATCAGCATCAGGATGATCTAGTGACAATCTTCCGTAGTTGCCAAGACCAATGTCAGCTAGCAAGGCAACAAGCTCTGACAACGGCACTCCACATTGTCCCCAAATTGGTGACCTGCTAACGATCATCTGGTTTGCCCAGTTCTGGGCACATTGCCACAGTGGTATCTCTATTTGTATATATTCTGTAAATATTATGATAATCTTTTGTTTACTATTAATTTAAATTGCATACATATTGGTTTGGTTTCCACAAATGTTCTTCAGGGAATTGCTTTGATGTCTTTTCTTCAGCTCACGGTTTCAAGTAGCTGGGAACTCAACGGACTTGAACCCATGATGGTCTGATTAAGTAGTACTGTAAACTGTGGAACGAACGAGCCAAAGAGGTCTCCGTGGCTATGTGCTCTCAGAGCAAAGAAAAAAGGCCTGAGCCACCTGAGCCTTCCCTAAGATCCTTCCAGCTCCCTAACATCTCAGCCTTCATCTCAGCTATCCCTTCCACGCTAACATCTTTCCATGCCATGGTCAAAGCCTTGGATCCTCGGAATAAGGGGGCCCAGTTCCCACGGCTGCACCCTTCTCTGAGCACAGCTGCCCGACTGCCCTTAAGTGCCGAAGGTCCCTGAGGCGGCTTGGGGTTGAGCCAGGCCAGGATGCGTGCAACTATACCAACACATAGGAGTGTACTTACGAATATGTTTCTACACACAGAGAGATAGACATATGCACTTATGTATAGTATATGCATGTGTCAATGCGCCCGACACATGCACGCACACACAAAACACTTTGAGGTTGAGTCATTTAGGACCTGAAGAGGAGGTAAGATTCTTCTCCGGCCGCATTGAATCTGAAAGATCATTGAAGGACTGAGCCACGTCCAAAATATTTCAGCCAAAGGGTCAAGCTACTTGAGTACTACTTGACTGTTTGTCATTCAGTGCTGTTTCCCCTTTCTGCTTGACTTTCATATTTGGGAATGTCGGTTATGACTCACCAAAACGGTTTAATGTTTTCTGGTGAACCACTCACGAATGGTTAGTGACTGCTGTTCGGACACCTCTCCACTTGTCGCTCCGAGTCTGGGGAGCCCACCCTTTGTTACCCACAAGCATGATGACCTCAGAGACAGCCACCAGGAACTGTTCACTGGACAGACCACCAGCGGCAGTAGTGCTTGTCAAAGGCAGTCTAGAGAAACTTCCATGCGAACATTTGAGCAATAAAACACAAGATATCAAAAAAGAGCTGACATTGAGAAGAAAGGTCTAAAGATAGCTGACACTCAGCAAAGACGTCAAGAGAGAGAGAGAGAGAAAGATGACAGAGAGAAGCGAGGTTAAAAGAGAGCTGCCATTCAGCAAATGTCCAGAAACGGGTGACACTGAGAAGCGAGGTGACAAGAGAGCTGACACTCAGCAAACATGTCGAGAAAGGGGTGACACTGAGAAGCGAGGCGAAAAGAGAGCTGAGACTCAGCAAACATGTCGAGAGAGGGGATACTGAGAAGCGAGGTGAAAAGAAGGCTGATGTTCAAAGAGGATACTGAGAAGTGATACGCCAGGGAGGTAGCCAGGCAGCCAGGCAAGCAAGTTTGCAAACACACAACCAAACAGATAAATAAACAAACAAACAAAGAAATACAGACCGACCGACCGGCAGGCAGGCAGACAAACAGACAGACAGACAGAGAGACAGGGACAGAGAGATATGACACTGAGAAGAGATGTCAAGAAAGAGCTCCCATAGACAAGAGATGTCAGAACAGAGCTACCAATCAAAAGAGATGTCAACGGAGACCTGAGAGATGTTACAAGAGAGCCGACACTGAACAGAGATATCAAGAGCGACAATGTCATGAGACAGCTGATACTCAGCAATGATGTCGAGAGAGAAGGATGTCAGAAGGGAGTTACCACTGAGAGCTGAAGGTGTCAAAAGAGAGCTGAAAAAACTCAGAAGAGTTGTCGTGACACGACACTGAAGAGATGGACGAGGAAAATCTGTAGGCACGAGAAGCTCTGCTTAAACTGCTTCCGCCCCCAGCTTGCCCAGGAACTACTTGTATGCAAATGTACAAGCTGGTTCAGTACTCCTGCTACGACTACTACTGCTGCTCCTACTACTCCTTCCCCTCCTACTACTACTCCTACTCCTACTCCTCCCCCTCCTACTACTACTACTACTACTCCTCCGACTACTACTACTACTACTACTACTACTACTCCCCCTACTACTACTTCTCCTACTCCTACTCCTACTCCTACTCCTACTCCTACTCCTACTCCTACTCCTACTCCTACTCCTACTCCTACTCCTACTCCTACTCCTACTCCTACTCCTACTCCTACTCCTACTACTCCTACTCCTACTACTCCTACTCCTACTACTCCTACTCCTACTACTCCTACTAGTAGAACAAGAACAAGATCAAGTACAAGAACAAGAACCTATCAATGCAGCATAATGCGCAATGCTAATCTAGTCATTTGGTGAACACACATACTGACAGGGAGACGGCTCTGCAGCACGCCCCGGTCTGGGCCCCCAAACAATGTTGGGATCTGCATGATCACGCAGCTCCTGGGGTCCCATGGCCAATGAGTCTCGTGGTATAACCAAAAGCATCACAGCGACACAAGTCCCGACTCTTGCAGAGGATCATTCCTTGAAAAAAGACATGGCATATGTCATATGTATCATTGTATTACCTTGTTTTATTCCAGGCAGCTTTGGCAAAATCACCATATCTACATATATACATATATATATATATACATGTGTCTTCCATGGTCTTCCCATTCTGGCAATGTAGTCTGCGAATGACACCAATCAGCTGAGATCTTTTCTATCGGCTTGCGAAAGCTAGCTGGTGTCAAGTCCATGTTCAAGACTCAGACTGGATAGCATTGCCACACAGGCTGCGGTCTAAACGGCCGGTTGCACCTTGCTGGCTGCTGAAAATGAAGCAATCTTTGAATGCTAGAAAAATGAATTCGATATGCGAAGGGCAACTGCATTTCTGCAGATTGATGCCTTTGGGCCCCTTGCCTAAGCAAAACGGCCGCAAAGCCCATGGGAAGTAGGCAAACTCCTGAAGCTTCCCGACCAAAGAATCATTTCAAAATCTGAAAATTGATTGTGGTCTGCATCAAACAGATCCTGATGCTGACGCGTCCGTACAAACAGATCCTGATGCTGACGCATCCATGCTTGACCCAGGCAGAACTCCGAAAGAGGGACCGGATCCATGTTCGGTTTGCCTCCTTTCTTCGTCGTGGCATGGCTTTGTTACGCAAGAGGAACGAAACATGGTCGTTTGTCTCCTTTCTTTGTCGTCATGGCCTGGCTTTACCCGGGAGGAACGAAACATTGTCCAAACAGGTTTCCTTGGCTGGGCTCTTCTCCACCAGAAAGTCTGAAACGAGTCCTCTCCACACTTGGAACCACTCCACACGCAACTGTTGAGCCGTGCTGCCAAACTTGGGGAGGGTGGAGCTTGCACTGGCTCCCAGTCTGTCTCTTTGAACTCCAAGGCTTCTCTTGGAACCTTTCCAAACATATCCTTTGGACTTCCTAAATAGGTCTGTATGATCTCCTCCTTCAAGGATTGCATATTGCGAATGCCTTGTAGAGCATGAGCAGCTCTACTTTTGCTGTCAGAATCATTGACACGGTGCGTGAAATTTCCAATGACCTGACAGAGTTGGTTCAACATGTCGGTTTGGAGAGAGCACTCTTGGAGTCGTAGACATACGTGGGCAGAACCCTGTGGGTGCCTTACCACTATGGTGGCAAGCAGGTCACCTGGCAAATCATCGCAAGGGAAGGACCGCATCCTGATGCAGACCAAAAGCTAGAGCAAAAAAGCTGCGGCGTTCCGAACGCGAGAAAGAAAAAACAACATAGGAAGGGAAGAAAGATGAAGAAAGAATAGGCATGATAGGCAGGCATGATAGGCATGGATTGGTTGATAGGCATGGATAGGCATGGATAGGCATGGATAGGCATGGATAGGCATGGATAGGCTGATAGGCATGAATAGGCATAGATAGGCATGGATAGGCATGGATAGCAGGCAAGCATTACACAGCACTTGACACAGCTTTGGACAAGCGGGAATAGTATGGGAGATTGTATGAGATCATGGACCTGCCACTCCTGCAGCCAACGCTCGAGGTTCTCAAAGGTGACCCTCTTCGAAATGTCGTACCTTAGACCAACGACCAACTCTACTGCCGTGCAACAGAAATCTCCACAGTCAGCCCTCACTCAATCCAAATTTCAAGCTCCAAGTGTCTTCACGACAAGCTCCAAACCACACACCGCAACTGCAACTGAAACTGCATCCAAGTAGCACCAACAAAGCACCCACTGCACCTCTATAGTACCTGACCATGCACACAGACTGCTTCGCAACGTCGCCGCAGGACCCGCGGTGGCGCACGCGCTGGTGATGGCCCTGTAACGCTCCTGCCCAGCAGTGTCCCAAATCTGTGCCTTAATCACCTGGGGCAGAGCTGTGGAGGAAGGTTGGATGAAGCTTGGATGAAGGTTGGATGAAGGTGACTGATGTGTTGATTCGTTTCTTTTTTCCTCCCAGTTTCCTTGAATTTCTTCCAGTTTCCTCCACCCGATGGCCTTGCCATTTGTTGTGATACTCTTGGTTGCAAATTCCACTCCAATTGTGGATTTGGACTCCAAATTGAACTCGTCGCGTGTAAACCTGGAGCAAATGAGTCAAAGCACCTTTCAATATCAGCATCACGGATCTGCCCGCGCCAAAGGTACCGGGTGTGTCTTTGCGGATGCCATAAACATCCATAAACAATCTGTAGTACAGCTTTAGCTGGGGGGGCCCTAGAATCCCCTGGTTTTCAGGTTTGGCGAGATTTGGTCCAACTGGACTTCAATATCGGCCCAACATGGGGTGAAGATGGGTCAAGATGGCCCCAACGTGGGGTCCAACATGCGGCCAAACATGGGGCCCAACGGCCCCAACATTCGCCGAACATATGCCTAACATGTCCAACATGCGCCCCAACCCAACGTGGCTCCAACTTGCGCCAAGATGGGCACAGACGAACTTTGCACTCATTTCAGAATTATTTTGGATACAAATGAGTGGGCTCTTGGGCCATTCGAAAAGAAACAGACACACATTCAATTTGCCCTCTGCAACACTTTCGAACCGAGCCCTTGCACCTCAGTTCCCCACACGCAAACACATCCATGCCCACACACCATGTCAGAAGCGATCCTCTCCTTCCATACCTCCTTTTCCGCCCTCTGCATTCCACAGTGCGGGCCGCCCTAGCCGCGAAGCGGCCCGAATAGAAAATCTCAAGCAATGACAACTTGGGTTTATTCTGTCACCGAAAATTTTGCCATGGTTCTCTTGGTGAACCCGTCCCCACACAATCGAAGATTTGCTGTTTTGCTTCAGAATGCAATCAACAAACCACTTCCAACAAAATACTATATCTGTCCTGGACAGGAGGTTGGACTTGCCAACACCCGAATCGCCAATGAGCACCACCTGTTCAGCGATTCAGGCTGCTCATCATGACCCCAACAAACAGCCAATGACAACATTCCTGC
>VSDK01020953.1:237479-253676 GCA_009767595.1 Symbiodinium kawagutii
TTCCTGCTGTTGCTGAAGCTTTGTTCTTGTTCTTCCAGGGTGAACTTGCTTCCAAGACATAGCACTTGAAGGGAGTGTCCTTGCAGTGGCATGCCATGTTTTCCCCTGTCACCTTGAAGAGGTAATCATAGTCGTCGTCCTTGGACATGTCTCAGCCTTGGAACGAATGATAAACGGCCTTGTTGGTGTCAGGTGCCTGATGTTGCTTACCCTTTCATAAATTTACCTGGCAGAAATCGCTTGCATTATTGGGTTGACAACCCTATTATGGCTTTGTAGGTCCCTAAACCAAAACAGGCAGACCCTTGAATTTTGAAGTGGCTGGGATGGAACGGCACTGGCAGACCCGGAACAGGACTAGAAGACACCCTTTGCGAGCTGCAAAGTGCCAAACTTGGGCCCTGAGCGTCACACGACTTCAAAGGGACCAGCGGTCTAAATGGAAGTCGCTAAGAATCAAAAGGCGCTGATTACGTGGCCAGCAATGACGCAGCATGCTTTTGATGAGATTGAATCTATTCCTTGTTGCTTATAGAAGTTGAGCTGCCAGGACCACCAAGTTTGCCTGACTCAAAGGATTGTTTTCCTGGTAAAGGGTTGTGGGCATCGTGGATGAAAGTGAGATGATCCTGGCATGGTAGGAGTGGGTCCCCTCACTTCCAAGGCCATGGGTAAATGGTTTTTAGCATGGTTTGCATTTTAGTGTTTAATTACTTTCAAGAATCTGGATGTTCACTGAAGTATCATACAACATCCATTTTGTCGCATTTCTCGGTCACTGCAAGCTATACCCTTGAACCAAAAAAGATCAGTGTAAACATTTCCGAGCCAAGTGCTGACATGCAGATTATTTCACCAAATCACCTCACTGGCACAGGTGAGGAAGAAACAGAGCAGGATATCTATTTGTCCAAAAAATATCAAAAAATATCAAAAAATATGAAAAAACATCAAAAAATATGAAAAAACATCAAAGAATATGAAAAAACATCAAAAAATATGAAAAAACATCAAAAAATATGAAAAAAAATATCAAAAAAGGTTCGATCTGGATGAAACCACCAATTTTGTGAATCGCACCTGCCTCCCCCTTCGCACCATTTGCAAAAGATCATACTGTCGTTTATATGCATCAGGAATCAATGGACAAAAATAAGTCAAAAGTTCAAACAAAACAAGAACATTGGCTAAATTGGAATTTAAAGTCCTTGTTCTGACCCATGCATTCCGTCAGCAGTGATGTCAAAATGAACATTGATCATCAACAAATTCAACAAATTTGCTTTCATCCGGTGACAAAAAGGGGCGTGAAACAGCATGTTCAATGTTGCCCGATAAACATCGATAAACCCAGAAAGAAATGGATTTTCACATTTTTTATTGAAAAAACAAACCATCAACTCAAATCCCGCAACCGAACCTGAAGAAACAACATCAAAAAAACATCCCAACAAGAAGCAAGAAGTTTTGAAAAGAGGGAACCAACAGAACCCAATGTGCTGCCAGGATGAAATGAAAACACAAACCCTTTCATCAAACTGCCACATGTTTGCCTCAGAAACTGAGCTGAGCATTAGTTGCACATCCCCACCAGCTGCGAACCAAAATGTCCAAAACCAATGTGTGCCATTTTTGATTCCCAAATGATTGGACCGGATAACCCCACATTGCCCAACATGTGAAAGCCTTGTCAACAGCATCCACGGAGGAAACAAAGCGGGGGTCGGTAGCAAAGGCCAACGTGACAGCATCACTAGCAGAAAACACCATGAACAAAAAATAATGATTTCTTGTGAACCCTACCAGTAGTACCCGGGCAAGCCGGGGGCGGAAGTTTCCAAAATTGTTGCACTACAAACTGAAAAGTCATTCCGCCTATAATTTTCGAAACCTATTTTGTGCTTGTAATTTGACAGCAACAGCAATGACAACAACAAGAAGAACAACAACAATGCTCCCGCAACACCGCGAAACGCTCGACACCAGTCCATCTTTTCAACCAAGCGTTGTTATTTTTGAGCGCGACGTGTTCGAAGGTCGAATTTACAAAAGCAGCTCGTTACAGCCTATTCCCAACGGATTGTTTGTGAACCACATGGATAACGAAGTTGACAGACCGTTCAACTTGTAGAAGCCACGTTCTTGCAGATTATTTTCCCTTCAAAACGTACCAGATCAAAACATACCCAAACAAAACGTACCGAGACAAAATTCACCAGAGCAAACGTACCAAAGCAAAACTCACCAAAGCAAACCGTACCAGAACAAAACGTACCAAGCCAAAACCTGCCACAGCAAAACGCACCCAGAACAAACGTACCAGAGCATAACGTACCAGAGCATAACGTACCAAGACCAAGACAAATCGACCAGATCAAAACGTACCAAGACCAAGACAAATTGACCAGATCAAAATGCACCAAGATAAAATTTACCAGAGAAAAATGCACCAAGACAAAACTTACCAGAGAAAAATGCACCAAGACAAAACGTACCAGAGCAAAACGTACTAAGACAGAGACAAACCATACCAAGACAAAACAAACCAAGACAAAAGGCACCAGAACAACATTCACCAAAAACAAAACGCAGCAGAACAAAATACACCAAGACAAAACGTGCCAAGACAAAACTTACCAAGACAAAACAAACCAAGAAAAAATGCACCACAGCAAAACGTATAATACCAAGCCACAACGTACCAAGACGAAACGCGCCAACTTTTTTTTGTCTCCACGTGCCTGTGCGTAGTCCGCAGGTCACGTTTAAGACAAAACCGAGATGCATGTGGCAGCAACCAAGAAACAACAAACCAAACCAACGAACAGCCCAGCCACACAAGCGGCCAGCCAGGAACCCCCCAGCTAGGTTCCCAGCTGTCCGACCACTCACGCAACGTGCCAACATGTCATCTCAGAAAGGCGAAACATCGGCGGGAGCCGCGCGCTCACACTCAGTTGACGACGAGCAGGGCATCATCATGAATAACGATCAGAATGAACACTTGAAAGACAATTGCACAGCATCCATCATCCATTCGCCCTCACACAAAGCGGTGCCAAAAGTCGCCATGCACAAGGAATGATGGCCACCCACTTGCAGGTTCCAATGCGAGAGCTGCAGGGCCCATGCGATGGCCCTGCAGAATCCTTGCCAAAATAAGCCATTCAGAGTTCAGCAAATTCATCATCGAACACATAGCCCAAACGCACTACCGCCCAGCATGCCAATGGGTCACAATGACAATCTCCCGAGGTAAGCCAAATCGACTATCACTTTGTCCTTTGGTTGAGACCAACGTCAGACCACCACCAACGCAAAAGGCTCATCTGCAACCAATCCATTGCATCGAAAGGAAAAACGCCAGAGCAAGTCAGCAGGCAAACACGGGGTCCCCGCTTCCATCAAGCACCAGAACCAGCAAAGCGCTAGCAACCCAAACGGAACAATATCCGAGCAAAAAACACACACAAGATGACCCAGGGCGGACAAAGCCGCCCCAACCGCATATCCGCCATCCCATTGAAGGTCAAATGTACTGGCTGGGAAATCTATTTTGCTGGCTTCATCTTGCATGTTGCCCGCGCCGTAGTCCTGGTAAGACTGATGAAAAGAAAATCAACAACATGGTGGCCACAGCACACATCCGGCCTTTGATCCACCGCCACTCAAGCCCACACTGGCATTCTGGCACTTACCAGTTCTACAAGGACTTGCATTTGAAGTACGCTAGCTTATATCTAAGATATAAGCAACTACTACCAAAACTTTCTTCAAAAGTTATATAAGTAATTATAACTTTATAATTTTATAATTTATTTATATCTTTAAAATCTCTTCTTATCAATCTCTCCTTCTCCTTTCTTTATAATTCATTTAATCTTTTCACTTGCTGGAATTTGTTCATAATTGCTCCAACCAAGTTTTGGTTGATAATGGAATTTGATCTGATGGCAACATCACCCCGAAGCAAAAGAGAATATGCAAAAAAGAGCCATCAATGGACCAAAATGGGACAAAAAAAACGCGTTAAAATTTAACGCGTTTTTTTGACGGTGATTCAAGAGCACCACAACCGTGTGAAGCCATCAGATCACGCCAGCATCTCTCGATAGAGTACGCAAAGTGACGTCAACATGACATCGACTCCAATCACCTGGAAACAAAAGTGCGGTGACAAAATGTGAAGAAGGAAAGCTATACCCCTGAAGTATTCAACAAGGAATCATTTGTGATCGGAGTTCACGTACTGACCGGTCCTTAGGGCGGCGCCTCTTCAATCCATTCGGATTGGAACGCAGTGGAACCGAGCAGGAGGTCGGTATTAGTGTGAAACTTTGGTTTGACCGGTCTTTAGGGCGGTGCCTCTTCCAATCCAAGATTGGGGACACGAAAGTGAAATCTAGTTGTTCGGCAAGACCCTATGGTTTGCCCGTGACCACAAGACCTGCCCAGAAGTGAGTTTTATCAACTGTTCAAAACCCTGCGCAGGCCCGTTGTTTTGAAACTCTGAAAATCAAGAAACCCTAACCCTAAACCCTAAAACCCTAAAACCCTAAACCCTAAAACCCTAAACCCTAAAACCTTAAAACCCTAAACCCTAAAACCTAAACCCAAAAACCCTAAACCCTAAATCACTGCGTATAGCCAGTGTTTTTCATTGATTCTTCGAGCAATGTTCAACACGCACAGACGGGCAAACCACGGGGTCTGCGCGTAGTTTTTTGACCGGTCCTTAGGGCGGCGCCTCTTCCAATCTTCGATTGGGGAATGTGAGACAGAACTACTTGCCGGTGAGCAAAATGCCCGTGGTGAAGAATCTAATGGTTGTGCCTATGAAGCAACAAATGCACAGATGCCGAAATAGTGTTGACGAATGCCGAAAGTGAGATAGAGGAGAAGGTTCCCTCCGATTTGGCGCTGAAAACAAAAGAAGCAAAGTATATCCAATTAAAATCAACAACAATCAGGTGAACCTATGCTTGGATAGATACCATCGAAGGGAGCCGAGAGACATGGCAGTCAGGGTAAAACAAAAATGAATCAAACGCAAGTCCTTGAGCCAAAATGTTACCAAAACATTTAGTTCAAACGAAGGTCCAAGTAAAACAGAACGAACAAGTACGTTAACCGTTCTACAAGGACTTGCATTTGAAGTACGCTAGCTTATATCTAAGATATAAGCAACTACTACATAAACTTTCTTCAAAAGTTTTATAAGTAGTTATAACTTTATAATTTTATAACTTATTTATATCTTTAAAATCTCTTCTTATCAATCTCTCCTTCTCCTTTCTTGAAAATTCATTTAATCTTTTCACTTGCTGGAATTTGTTCATAATTGCTCCAACCAAGTTTTGGTTGATAATGGAATTTGATCTGATGGCAACATCACCCCAAAACAACTATCAGAGAAAATTCCCATCGCCAACATCTCCCCATTAAAACGTGAGGGGAATTCCAGCAAAGAAAAGATTTACGTGGGTAACTGCCAGAGCAAGTAAGCATCCTTGGGATGCAGACTGCAAGAATGAGAGCAATGCCAGAGATTCGGAAGCGGAAAACGGATGCGTTCGGATGCTGTGAACCCATGAGGAATGGGTCCGTCCATTGACCAACGGCTGAGATCGTCAGCGATGATATTTTGTTTGCCTGGGATATGACCAATATCTAATTCAACGCAAGAAGTGGTAGCCAGGGTTGCTAAAACTTCTACGAAGAAACAGAGAGGTTTGGTTGTGCAGAAAAGTTTATTACCGACGGATTCTGCTGCGGTATTGTCACTGAGTGATTTCAAAACGATGGGGAGACGAAAGCCTGGAAAGGTGTGGGCTGCAAGCCAAACCAACCAACTTGGGCAAGAGTTTCAAAAGAGGAAATACCCTTTTGCATGTCGGGGTCCAACTCAAGGGAAACTTCTAGAAAGTCTTTGTGAAGAAATCGTTCTGCAAACCACAATTTACGACCGGATGGGCGACGAATGAATCCCCCAAGCTGGCAGGAGGAACCACTGGCACACGCATCTGCTGCTGCCTCCCCTGGCCAGTACGGTTTGGGTCGCAAAGGCCGCTGTGGGGGTAGGAATGCCAACCACTTCCTGAAGCGTTCAAGGACACGTATAGAGTCAACCCTCAACTTACGTTTGTCTGAAGTAGGATCCCTCAACCGTAACCACACACGCTTATCTGTAGGAATGTGAACATTAGAAAAATCACCTTTGGTCGATACCTCATGGTGGCGAACCGAGATGATGCAACTACCCACCGGAATGCCGGAGGAAGGTCGTCTAGAGATGAACTTGAGGTCATCATTGAGGTAACGATGAATGGTGGGCCATTCACCGGGATCAATACTAAAGTGCGATGATGGGATACAATACAAATCCTGATACAAGTAGCGCAACCAAACCCGCATCAGTGGGAACAACTGGGTCAGCCACATTGCCAAACCAATGGTTTTTTCCAGAGATTTGCGAGTGGTACTAGGGCTACGAAGCAAAAGGTCGATGTATTTGATCATCTTCTCTAGTTTTTCCGGGGGGATGGTCACCGTCCCAGCCCGAAAGTTGAAAGTCCAACCAATCCATGTTATCGATGGCCCGATGATGGTCTTCTTCCAGCTCACTGGGATGCCAAACAACTGGCAAGAGACGCACAGCAACGTTGCACCTAAAGGCATCATCGATTTTTTCATATACACCAGAAAATCATCCACATACAAGAGAGCCACATGGGGCCACCACAACAGCAAGTGCCAGAAACGCAAGATCCAGCCGCCTAGGCGAGCCCACCAACTTGCTGAGAAGGTAGCTCCAAAGGGTGTGACCCTATAGAAAAACAACTTCTGGTTAAGGCTAAAACCCACTAGCCCTTGTTCATCGGGATGGAGGACTATTCGTTTATGTGCTGATTTGATATCTAAGGAAAACCCTCCTAGCTCAGAATCACAGTTGCGGAGAGGGAATGCTCGAAGCACTTCCTTAGCAGAGGGAAGGGTTGACCTCTCTGGAACCTTGCAACGGCCATTCAAGCCACAGACACTGGAGTCAACCACAAGGCGAGGGGGTTGACCCTCTGCGTGAGCTATGCCTAACTTACCGATGGAAGCGCCTGTAGGATAGGCCTGTTGAGCCTCTTCCAAGGTCCCATCGAAAGGAAAGACAAATCCTCGGTCTACCTCTTCTTGAACGAGTTCAGCTGTCAGCTGAAGATCATCCTCCGCACTCTTCCAATAAGTCAAATAAACTGACAAGGGATCAGATTCTGATTCCGAAGGGTTAGCTAGGGGGAAAACCCCGGACAGGGGAATAGGTGTGTGAAACCCGGCGCGAACCCCTTCCAATTAACAGTGATGGAAACAAAGCAGTATCCCGATCATGCATGAGAGATCGCAATGTGTGCAAGATTTGAAGCGCCATGGGTTGGTGCTCCCGAATCTGCCAATCCACAGGAAGATTGAATGATGAGAAGAACCCTTCCAACATGGTCCGAAAAGGTTGCAAATCTGCATCACTGAAGGGAGGTTCCGGTGATTCCAACGCCAAATGAGCCACTAGCTTCCGATCCAACCTATGGAGGACTATGTGATTCATCCACTGAGTACGAAGATCGCGAAAAACATCTGGCACATCACGATCCCCTTGGCTCCAGTCTGGCAAGGAGGGCAGGCCACCACCATCCACCTGAGCAAACGGCGGTTGATCCACCGCTTTGATGGAAGGGATAGCACGGCGCTGCACCCAGTCTATATCTTGAAGCGGGCCCTCAAGCAAAGGGGCAATCAAGGCAGCCATTCGTTGCACAAGTGGAACCGGGTAGCATGCAGTTGAACGACTCTTGAAGTTTCCACATGCATCCCTAGTACCTTGAATGGATTCATGGCTACCAGGGGGGTGGTTACAAGTGGAAGCTAACGAAGTGAGCGGTTCATTTGTGGATGTCAAGTCCCACACTGCAAGCCGCCACACAAACACAAAAGGCACCCGTTTGACGCAAGAATTGTTGGGTAATTTGTTCCAACCAACTCATAGCATTAGTAGGTTGTTCCAAATGTGTATGCCCCCCTGATTGAAATACCAATTGCAAACAAGTGATACACCGCTGCAGCATAATAAAGCTTTCTTGCACTTGCAAGAGCTCCTCCGGGGAGAGTCCTGGAATCCCGCCCAGTTGGTCTGGTGTGCGCAAGGCTTTGGGACCTGGACCCGGCCGAAGCTTGAGGCGGCTGTACTCACAACATGATGGAGAGGCTGCCCCGTAAGCTACTTGACCACTGCTGCACACATGAAGGAGATCCTCAAAAGCATCATCATGTAGCAGGTTCATGGATGAGTTGAGCAACACGTCAAAGGACAAGACTGGGCAATTTAACTCCATGATTGCTGAAGACAATGGGCGCGTGGCTCCAGAACATATATGAAGGAAAAACCGCACCCCTCTTATCTCCGCAATTTGCGTCGCCACCCGGCATGATGGTATCGAGGGAGGAATCATAGGTTCCGCTGGTGGTGAAGGAGTATCTGATCGAGGGTCCCCTTGAGGGAGCAAAGTTGGTGATACTGCTGGTGGTGTCAATTCCTCTGGAGTATGTAAATCGTTATGTGAAACCGGCCGATGCGTCAACACCCCTGGATTCTGTCAGTGTGGGGTGGATTGATGCGACAAGGCCCCATGTGAGAGCCCGCACGCCACGCCCGCGGACGTTGGATAAGCACATGCATGGACGAAATTGCAATTCGCATTCTGGCACTTCCCAACTTGAAACCTCATACAGAGAGGCTTGAAGGAACCGTCCGGCTGCTTCACTTCAGTGATCCATTGCACCCGTGGTGTTGTCTTACCATCACGTTTCCCCTTGCCAGAACCCTTCTTGGATTTTCCTTTTCCTGAGCCCTTGGATGGGGTTGCCGGCCCAGGTGATTGCGAGGGCCCCGGCATTCCAATGGCGCGTGGAACCTTAGGGCGCAGTTGAAGCATGCTGGGAAGATCATTCCGAATGAAGGTCATCTCGTGGAGTGCGTCATCCAATGACCAACCATGCTCGTTCAGGAGATCACCGATAACCGACCATACATGTTTGTCCGCCGCCTGTGACTCTAAGACCGTAGGTGTTCGCAAATTGGTATCTGCATCCACTCTCTGAGTAAGATACGACAAAAACTTTTGCGAATAGGATTTCAGGTTGTGCATGTGAGCCCCGCGACACAAGGCGATGGCACGATCGTGCAACTCCAGAACATTCCTGATAGCATTAAGCCCCATTGAGCCGTTACTGATTTCTATGGAAGGGACTTCGTCGATCAACAAAGAATGCAATGAAAGACCCTCCAACTTCGGGGCCTTCTGCTGTCGCTGGCCTTGAAGATCCTCAGCCCTGCTAACCGAAAAACGAAGCTTCCAGGGAATCCAACACCAATGTTTCTTCTGCAATTGACTGTGCACCAAGCTGAGTAACCTAGTAGATGGCATCGAATCGTTATTCAACAGTTCGGATGGATATGCCGCCAAAAACTGGGATTTCATGTTCTGAATCACTGATGGTTCAAGTTTAGGAGGAAATGCCTCGGACCAACCTCCACTGGATGACGAAGCACCGGAATCTGGGGCCGGATGCGAAGCTACCTGAGTCCCGTGAGGTTGGCAAGCTTTGAAGGCATTACGCAAGGTGGCCTTCTGAAGCAAAGTCAATGAGCCACCCCCCAACTCGGAAAGGATCTGATCAAACTGAGGCAAGTCAATCGCTGAACTCGCGAGTCCATCCATCAGCCAAAATGGATGATGAAAGCGTGGGATCAAGGCCCACTGCAGCGAAAATATCTGCCAAGGATTTGTCCGACATGGCACAAACGTTCAATATTGGGGGAAGCACTACCAAACATAAAGAGTGCAATTGGATAAAGTTTCCAATGGACTGAAAAGAATTGCATGAGAAAAGGCGACTCCAAAACGGGCACGTTATCCATCGAGGTAGGTAGTGTTGATAACCAAAAAAGAAACACACTGAAAGGTGATGTGGTTTCAAGTTGCTGGTGGATCTATGTTGACCCTGGGCCCCGCACAGCAGTGGTGAAGAATCGCAACATCCAAGACCAGCACTGAAAAACCATGACGAGGGCAGTGATCAGAAAGGAAAGAAGACCAGGCATAATGAGAAGGAAAGGGGGTGGACCGGAAGGACCCAAGAAGAGATGGGTCACAATGCATGGAACAACCTGCCACTGAAGAAAAATATTCATGAAAAACATGGGGTAATAATAATACAATATATATATATATATGAAACGCACCGGCAGAGAAAGAACAAGTGCCAAAGCTGCGGCTAGGCTCAACTTTTTCACCCCTCAATCGGACCATCCGACGTTGACATGGAGACATCCATGGGCACCACCGGTGCAGCTCTGGCTTCCGTCCAGAATGAACGCACAATGGAACATGAGACCTGTGGCAATCAGGCCCATCCCATTTGAATCCACACTTTGCGGCAAGCTCCATGCTGGCACAATGGCATCGAAGCATCGATGCGATCAATGATGCGAGCCTCCGAGGCCCTCATTGCCCTACCACAGGCTGGTTTCAAGAAGGTACCATGATACTGTGGGCGCCACGGCGCATTATCTGGGGCTTCAACCATGGCATGAAAAACCGATCGGTACTGTCCAATCCGCACCAGCGGCATGAAGGTCATCCCCGCGGGTTGGAGATTTGTGTTTGGGGGTTGGCCGGAAGACCAGACTCCAGCGAGTCAGGTCATGGCCTACCCCTTCCCCTAAGCCCTTGTGGGGCTAAGTAAATGGCTGCGGCGATACTCTGCCGAAGCAGGGCTTTATTGCCAATTGGCACGATAGCCAGATTGGCGGGCATGTGCTTTAGGGTGGGAAGACGGCTCCTGATGCTCTGTCGTCTCGCTTTCGTTTGGGTTCTGTGCGAGGTGGATGCTTCCATGGACAATGGTAGCGTGCGAACAATGGGGCATTGGCCAATGTGCCAATGCGTGCAGCGGCGTCCGGCATGGGGTTGCCGGAAGGCACCGAATACTGTGGAGCCATTCATTATGGCCGCTGGCCCTGTTATGGTGGTCATCTACGGATCCCCAGCCGGGGTCAGCATAGCGAGTTTGCAATGCAGCAGAGTCAGCGAAGAGAGCATCTCGTACAAAGAGGTCTTGTACATTGTAAGCAAGCGCATCATTATGCTGATAGGCTCTCGTGAAGCAGAGTGCATATTTGTGATACACTTGCTCTACTGAAGTAGAGGCATCAAAGTACTTGGCTCCGATGGTCATCAATCGCGCCGGCGAGAGCGTCATGAGGTCCCACCCTGCTGGCGCATAGTTTGTCCATGTGGTGCTGTGAATAGCGCAAACTTATTGTCAGCATCATGTGCTTGTTGCTGATGAGGGTCGTAAAGCCTTCGCTGCAGAGTGGCCCGATATAAGTTTTGTTTGAAGAGGTTAGAGCCTAAGTAGGTGCGGAAAGCAATTCTGCCCATGGGCCACTCCGGCGGGAGACGGCTGAGTTCATCCGGCGAGGGGCACATGGAGAGAGCAGACTCTGTGCGCCGCCCATTGGTGAGAAATTCATTGACAAAGGCCGCATATTCCTGGCAGAATTGGAATAGTAATAATCGAGCATGCTCTCAGAAGCCTTGTCAGAGGAAGGGTAATCGAGATCTGTAGTTTCTTCCATGAGGACTGGGAGGCGATTAACTACTTGCCACCTAGCTCGGCCCGTGTGTCGTTGATTCCGACGCAATGAGCCACGACTACTTGCGGAATCCAGCGATTCTGCAAACGATTCATTGTGGGAAGAGAAAGCCTCATCTGACGAATCAGGAACAGGGGCAGCCTCTCTCACTCGTCGACGTGACAAATCAGGTCTTGGGGCAAGCTCATGCTGCTAATTTCGAGGCGGCATCTGCAGAGGCCCTGCGCAATGACTTTTTTGCGATCTCTCCTTGCCCAGATGAAGATGTCATCAATCACACTTTCCCAGATGCATTGTGGCATCCCAAAGGCTCTGCGCCGTCCTTGCCCTGCTTCATTAGCTGCTTACTGTAATGGTGAAGCCCGAGCAGTAGGAGGCATTACTAACGTTGCTGCCAGTACTAATAAATGGCTTCAACGACACGCGAGTGTTTCGCATCAATGGTGGCCCACTGTTCAATTTCAAGGCCCGCATCAGGTTGATCTCTTGAGCCTGCAACAATGAAGTGGTAGCACAACGGGTATGGAGAGAGGTCATGAAATTTACCACACATATCCCTGCCTATGATCCTCAAGCTGTTGGAGCTCATACGGGTCTGCTTGCACTTACCAACATAGGGGGGCTCAAGGGCTATCTGGCTGATGCGCCTACTCCCCTCCTGCCCTCTCGGAAACCGGTACCGTTCAAAGTTGATACAGTGGTCACACTTGCAGGAGCCACCTGTTACCATGCACTTGTCTTTCAAACAGGTGTCAGTTTCTTGAGCGGGCAGCCTGACAACTCGGAACTCGCTAATCGTGAAGCATACACCAGGGCCACAGTAGGATTTACACGAGCACAGACAGTCACTACTATAGTTAGTCCTTTAGACATGCGCGGCCTACCTGGCTGCGTCACAGTGCTGGCTACTCTCATGTATGGAGCGGCGTTCCTCAAATCCAAAAAAGATCAGTTCTATCACGCAAAAGGGGCTATGGACCAAGTGATCCTCTCGCTAGACGACATGCAGAGCCACTTGACTGGGTGTTACCTCAGCCATCACAAAAGTTCTCCCTTCCCACTTGCGCTGGCTGTCACATACAAAGTCAAGCATAGAGGGCAAAGTATTGCTCGAACAGACCGCCTTCACCTCATGCTTGCCCTGGCTCGTAACATCACAGAAACATCTTACAACTGGCCGAGGCAAAAAGAATTCTACCCAAGCGGAATCGACTCTCCACTTGTATGGGCATATAGCACGGACAATACCCGAAACCCCCAGTGGGTAGTAGTACCTGCATCGCCTCGCAAGTGGTGGCTGTGGCAAAATGACCACCCAAGCGCAGAGTGGTGGTCAATCCACTATATCCATTTTTTCGATTCCTGGCGTCTTACTCCTATGCATGCCAGCCACACCGATATCACACAACGAGCAGGCCGCCGCCTCAGGGAACATGTTCCTCAATGGTCAGCAGACCAAGAGCGACAAGCTGCAGCGCGGGTCTGGCGAAAACGTAATTCGACAGATACAGGTCAGGCCACATCTTCGGCAGCAAAAGACCGTATCTCCCCGCCAGCCGCCAAACGGTTCCAGTGCAAGAGCCCCAAACTGCGACCTATGAGGCGGCAGCCAAAGCAACATATGCCACCTTATCAGCGCTCTCACTAGCTGCTGAAGCTACTATTACCACTCAAGCCCTTTATACTGTCAAGAAGCCCATCTCGTTTAAGGGTCCTATTAATGTTGACTGGCCCTTGGCGAGGCTCCAAATCAACATAAGTCCTTTTGCCAAAAGATATAATGCTTTTGTCAAACGACATTTGATAGAGTCCCTGCTCACTACTGGCTCCTTCACTAAAGTGCTTGCAGAAATGCAGGAACTGAAATGGACCTTGCTAGAAGCGCAAATGACAAGCATGGCCCAAGTGGTTGCCACCTTGTTCCAGTGCCTGCCTGACAATCACCCCGCATTTCAAGGGGCAGGACCTGGTGAAGGCTATCGTCGTTTCCAGTCTCTGGGAGAAATCACTACTGGTCGCCACGCTAGCTTCCTTCAATCATGTGAAAAGGCGTCAAGAAGCTGGCACTGACATCACCTTCCCTGCAGTGTCTAATTTTGCACATATTCTCCATAATCGTTCGGTGTCCAAGAACACTGATCGCACCAAAGAAGCCAACTGTCGGCTCGGGTTGCCTTGGGATTCCTTAACGGTTTACTTCCCTATCAGAATGATCCCAGAATTAGCAGATTACATGGGCAAGCTCCCAGGGACGGATGTCAGGGACTTCCAACAGGTGATTTCGCTTCCTCAGCAAGATGGCGACCCGGTGCTAAAGGTTGCAGAAGGCCAATTGGAACTGCCGAAGCCAGTCCTACCACGCACCCCGGCCACTGACCAAGCCTGTTCTGCTGGGCTCATGTCTTAAGCATCTCAAAAACAATCGTCAATGCCAAGATTGAGATGAAGTTGCCTCGATCTCGCCCACCATCAGCGAATGACGCTGCAGAGGTCACTGTCCGACATCAGCCACCACGGCCCTTTCCCCAATGCCAAGCCGAATCTATCTTGGGACAAGCTCATGCTGCCAATTTCGCGGCATCTGCGGAGGCCTTGCGCAGTGAATTCTTTGCAATCTCCCCTTGCCCAACAGAAGATGTCATCAATCACACCTTCTCAGAAGCGGTGTGGCATCCTAAAGGCTCAGTGCCCTCCTTACCCCCAGCTGCTTTAGCCTACTAACTATAATGGAGAAGCTCGAGCAGAGGGAGGCATCAGCAGTGTCGTGCACAGCACGAATGAATGACTTCAAAGATATGCCAGGGTTTCGCATCAATGGTGGCCCAAGGTTGATCTGCCAAAACTGCAGCAATTAGTACAAAGGCAACAACTACATCTCACTTCATCTCCTGGGAGGGGCCATGCCTCTCGCCCACGTAGCCGAACTCCTGCAGACCAGCCATCTCAACAGTCATCATCATCAAGACGTGCCACAGCAGGACGGAAAGCCTCACGCACCTTCCTGCACCAGTGAGGTGGTGGTCATGGCTAGAACCGACAGGAATTTGCCTCATGCCTGAACCGGACATTTCTCCCATTCACCCCTCTTCTCCCTCTCCCTTTTCCTTTCCTTCGCTTTCCCCTATGCTTAGCGGAGTGACGGAAAGGAGAAAGGGGTAGAGGGTAAATGGGAGATTCATCCAGTTCAGCCATGAGGCAACCTCCTGCTGATTCTTGCCACACACTCAAATCACTGGTGGGGGAAGGTACGTGAAGCATTCCTCCCCGAAGTGACACGTCGAGAAGATAACGATTGTTGAGATAAATGGTCTGCAGGCGTTCGGCTGCGTGGACCAGAGGCATGGCCACTCCCTTTAGGGAGTGTGCTGTAGTTCTTGCCTTTGTACTAATTGTTGCAGGCTTAGGAGATTTTTTTTCTGCGAGGATGCCGCATGTGCACTGGAGCGGTCATTGAAATCAAAACAAACGAAACTCAAAGATCCCTATCAATGAGGGTGCATTAACAAGCCTGCAGTGAGACAACGAAAAACTGTACAAGTTCGGCAGACGAAGTCAGTAAGCGTTCACAAAATGAAAGTGAAGCCAGCGAAAAAGGTCAATAGTCCAGACAAGCTCGAACCACACAGTTCACGAGAAAGACCAGCCCAAAAAATTGTAACTGCTGGTGAAAAAAACAAGAAGCGGAGGAGCAGCGTCAAGCACCGTGCCAGAAGGACGAGTGGCAAACGCAAAGCAAAAGCTAAACGTCCTTCAAGGCAGCAAGGTTGTCGAGCTGCAGCCCGAGTCGCAAAAGGATAGCTGTGTTGCCAAGGCAGCTGAAACATTTGAGACGAAAGGAAAAAGCTGCCTGTATGTTGCGAGACTGGTATGTCTGGCAGTTCTGCACGTGGTTACGGCTGATCTGGCGCTGCAGGCAAAGAATACTTGTAGGTGTCACACTGGGGGAGCAGCCTAAGTTGGTTTCCACCAGTTGCCATTGTAGGTTAGCAGCACGGAAAATCTCTTTTTTTTTTTCCAGGAAGTGCCTATTGCACACACGATGCAGGTCACTACTAGTCCGGAAAGCTGCAAAGACTGCACATGATTTCACATGAGCTTCAATTAAAGCATGATGACCGAATGGGGGAAAACAAACAAACCAAACCAAACCAACCAGCACCAACCAAGACCAAGCAAACCAGCAAACCAAAACCACCCCCAAAAGAGACAAAACAGCCCCATCGAAAAGGTCATCAAGCTAGTTGACAAACTATATGCACAGGGTGAAACAGCTGACACTCCGCACTCACTCATCTCAAAAGGCGGTCAACTAGACATCGTTCGTCCGTCTCTCAGCATCATAGCGAAAAGAGATTCAGTTGCTCAAGTGACTGCCCACGATTCAAGCCAGCTGTAGATGCCCAAGCGTTGCAGCTTCGTACAAAGAAAGCGGCACCAATACCAAGCCATCAGAGTAAATGCGAAGATGTAAAAAGAGCCGTATCATAATGCAGACA
>VSDK01020953.1:263177-288931 GCA_009767595.1 Symbiodinium kawagutii
TCAATCCTTCCCACACCTCCTTGCAAGACGGCAAGCACTTGGGCCATGCCAATCAGTCCTCTCATGTCCACGGGTGACAGGATGATGGTCGTGCCTATAGCCCGTGACAAGCCAACGTTGGCCCGAGCATACGCTTCAAAGTTCTGGGGCCCACTATACCGATCATTCCCAGACAAAAAGGAGACACCAGATTGGATCAAGAAGGATCTGTAGCATGTGGCCCCGGCCAGCTTGACCGTGCACTCGCCTGCGCCTGGCCTTCGTCATGTCTCCAGGAGTCAAAGACCGAATGCTTGGAGATATCTTGGGCATGCTGCAGCAGGTCATATCGGTTGACTCCCTCACAAAGGGTAACCAGATGGCTGATAGCTATGCTGAAGGTGGCCGGAGTGAAGGTACAGCTGGGTGCTTTCAGTCCAATTGGGAGTTTCATGAGCTCGGAGCGAAGTGCAATGGCCTCTTTATTGCGAGTGTCAACACCTCCAGGGGCCTGATGTCCATGGCCGACTTTGACATCAGACAAGGCACTTCAGGTGCCGCAGCAGCTACTGCACTCTTGAACTCTACTGCCTGTTGGGCTTCTTCGTGAATCATAAGGCAGCTATGGGCAAGGTGTATCCCCAACTCATCAGGAAACCCGTCCAAATGTTCGTGAATGGTGCCGGTCGTGGCAATCAGAACCCTGCCGTAACTGAGCCCTTTAACCTTCATGAAGGCGAAGCCCCCTTTGAAGCCCCCTTGAAGCCCCCTTGAAGTTCCCCTTCAAGCCACCCTTGAAGCTCCCCTTTAAAGCCCCCTTCAAGCCTTGAAGGTCTGAAGGGTACCACTTTTTTTGGCAGGTGCATACGATTTTCCGACTGACTTCCTTAGTCTGAGCGAGGGGATGTCTTCAAAGCACACAGACCTTTGTATTGCTGCCGTGTTCTCTTTCCTGAGGTGGAAGTTGTCTGAAGACAAACTCTTGCCTTTCGACTCGGTTTGCAAAGTCTTGGGCGTTCGCTTGGATCTCTGACAGCTCAAGACTAGGACAGTTCTATGTGATGAATGCGTCAGAAAGAGTCGAAGAGCTAACCAACGAATTGACACAGATCGTAGACCTTGGACTTTTGCCCAAAGGATTGCGAACGCTGGGCTACAGTTCGCTAGCGTCCAATTCTTTGGAAAATCATTTTAAAAAACTTGAGGGAGTTGCATGTTCACGTCAGTTCTGGAAAACAAACTTCTGATTGACAAAACCAAAGCAGCTTGAAGTCTTCGCGAGGTGTTGGTTGCTTCCTTCCCCACCCTTCGTTCTAGCTTCCCTTTTCCCCCTTCTCTTTTGCCCTCTTTCCAGTTTTTCTGCTTCCTTTTGTACAACAGCCTTTGGTTTTTTTTGCGTTTGGTCGCGTGTCTCTTTCTCCCATTCTCCTGCTTTCTGCAGCCATTTCTGTTGCCATTCAGCCATTTCTGTTGCCTGCCCTTCGAGCTACGGGCGCACATGGCGTTGCGGTGCTGTCTGCCTTGCGTTGTAACCCTTTCGCTAAAGTAGTGGGTGCAGCAATGTCGTTTGACTCTTTCAAGTGGCTGATTTTCCTGATTCCACGGCAAGCAATGCACAGATTTTCAATGTCAATCAGTTATCGTGTCACATAACCATTGAGTAGCGATTGAGAGGACATTGCTGAGAGCTGGGTTCCATGTACCTTCGAGAAGAGACGAAAAGCTCTTGATCTCTTTCATCTCTAGCTTCTCTCTGGCCGAAGTGACATCAAAGTTGTGATCTAAAGACTTCTGGCACATTTCAGATAGCAACCGTCTTTTGAGCGTCTTCAGGGCCGACTTTATCGGAGAGTCTTACCTTCCAGGATTTTTCCAATGGGTATGAGCGCAGTCACTGACGCAATGAATCCCCACGGATTGGATCTCAAGGCAACTCTGTCTCAGTACTTTCCGTGCCACACAATCTTGCATCTGGTGGTCTCGGCTCTAGGACGCTGCCACCTTTGGACTCCTCTAAGCACAAGTCGAAGGCTAGCGTCCAGAAGAAAGCCTTCGGCTTGTGTGCGTTGGTCGCCTCTCAGAAAGGATCCGAAGATTCCAGAGTCACAATATAGGCGTTTCATTCCCCAGTTATCATGATCTTTGTCTTGGGAATACAGCTTTCTTTTTCGACTTCGGCGGCAGCTCGACGAGCTTTGTGCCATGAGGGACGTTTGGCTTTCGCTTGCGTTTGCCTTACGTCCCTCTGACACGTGGCTTGACGCTGCTTCCCGTCACGCCGGCAGTGCACAAGCGGCATTTCTCGCAGAAAAAAAAAATCCTGGTGCATGGCCTTCGATTGTTGATTCGCTCCTTGTGCCGGGCCCCCCCCGGCTTGAATTTATAGTGAGTCATTGGTTCACATGTTCGCAGTCCATGCGAGCCAATTGCAAGATGCTTTCCTTTTCTTTGCGCGAAGTTGCAACGGTTGGATACATTGTCTAGTGGTTGGACTTTAGAAATGATCACCAGGCAAGACACAAAGGATCATTTATGGCAAGGGAATGATGCTAAGATGAAATGAGACGATGATGTCCAGTTGACCGACTTCTGAGATGCGTGAGTGCGGAGTTCACTTGGAGCAAATTTAGCTAGTATTACAAGTAAGATGACCTTTCTTGTGTGGGGGTGGTTGGTTGGTTTTTTGGTTTGTTGTTTGCTTGTTTTGGTTCGCTGGTTTGCTTGGTTATTGGCTGGTTTCTGTTTCTGGTGCTTTCAACGGTCATCTTATACTTTAATTGAGGATCTTTGGATCTCTATTGCAATCTTTCTGGACAACTAGGTGACTTGCATTTCGTGTACAATAGGCATTACCCGAAAAAAAAATCTGAACACCCTATGTGTGGTTTGTGGCGAGCTTGGCTTCGACCCTCCGACAACTGAGGCAGATGCCAAAATGTTGCTGCTCAACAATTTTGCCATCAAACTGGGACGTGATGATGACACCACCATGGCCCCTGTGGAGGAGTGGCTTACGAGCATTGCCAGAGGCGTGCTGGACCCGCTTCCGTTAAGAGCATTCATTGTGCTGTTGCATGCTTTCATCCCTCAGGTGGGAGCCAGTCGTTACACTCGTACTACGGTGCATGCCAAAAGAAGTGCCTCCAACTTTCGCCCCAAGGTTAGTATTAGACCAGTGGCAAAGGGACATTTCGGTCTTCATGAGTTCCAGATTCAAAACCATAGTCCGTCAGCCCCTCTGGGACTTTGGGTGCCCTTGGAATGTGAGGATCGCTCTGTCTATAGCTTTGAGGACTGGTATGCCTACAGTTGTAGGCAAATTGATGTTTGCATTTTCCACGTGGAGCGTGAGCTGGAAGCCCTTGATGAGCCATCCTCGGCGTGGGGCAATATTAGCAGAGACGTCACGATGATGGAAGCGGGAAGCGCTTTGCCTATAGGGGTATTGCGCTCTCCGCGAGCTACCAGTGTTAGCTTTGCGTTTGCTGGGGTGTTAACGGACATTGAACGACCCTCTGGAGCATATGATGTGTGGAAACGGGCCAAGAGGCGAAAGCCACGTTGACTCATTTGCCAGGAGCCGCGGCTCTGATCAGACGGTCCAACTTGGATGAGTTTGTCCAGGATGCACAGATCGGGTTGCCTGATGAACTGGAAAGGTTGGATGTGTTGGAGTACCCCTCCTCGTATCGACTTTTGGACATGTTTCGTCTGGGATCGACGGTCGGTGGCTCTCAGTTGATGAAGGTGGCGAAACTTGCGCCGCAACACAAGCCTGTGGTGTTGGCTATCCCCTCTCAAGTCGCCTCTTCCCCCTTTGTGAATCACAAGCATGCAGAACTGGTAGACAGCCTACGGCTCTTCCTGAACTTGCTCATTATCAGGACGCGCGCGAGAGAGATGGAGCAGCATCAGGCCTTCTGCGCACAGATTTTGGAGGAAGCGGATAGAGACAGTGGTCACCTGGCGGTCCTAGCAGTTAGCATGTTGGTCAGTCTATTGACAGGTAGAGGCACCCGGCTGGTGGAAGGGCTCTTTGGTGCTGGCAAAACAACTTTTGTGGTGTTTCTTCTTGCCTGGATGGTGCTTACTACTCCTGACAGTGCCAAGTTCACGGTAGCCAGTAGAGAAAACCTTGCTGGACAAGCCATTGCTGCCATGATTGTCAGGTTACGCCTTCCTCAGACCATCAAAGAGAAATTTGTCCGTGCATGCTCCCAAAAAGAGTTGGAGGAACTTGGAGATGCCCGCACGGGTATTGAGGTCAAAACTCGAGAGGCTGGATCGAGACTTAGTAATGGAAGGGTTCTGATTGGGACAACGGGTACCATGTATGAACACCTAAATGGTGTTCCTCACGAGTTCGGGACGCATGTTGCAAATAGCTGCTTGATGATCCATGAGGAGGCACAGCAAGCAGGAGAGTTCAAGAGTGCAGTAGCTGCTGCTGCGCCTGAAGTGCCGTGCTTGTACATCCTTGTTGGGGATGGACGCCAGGCTCCTGGCGGAGTTGACAGTCGAAATAAAGAGGCCATTGAACTCCGATCTGAACTAATGAAGCTCCCTATACGACTTAAGGCGCCTTGTTGTACCTTCACCCCAGCGACGTTTAGCATTGCGCTAAGCCGGCTAGTGGACCACTGTGAAGGTGTCAATAGGTTTGATTCCAAGAACTCGGTGTTTGACTCATGGCGGTTTTGCAATGAACCCTTCTCTGCCCAGGACTCGACCATTGCGACATGGATATGTGAACAGCTTCCTTGTGCTGCTGGTCTCAAGTTGGACTCTCCGATTGGCATGCTGGTTGCGTTGGGTGCGTTATTGGCCTTAGACACTCCTTTGGTGGTTCGTATTAGTCATCAGCAATTGCCCCGGAGTACGTCCTGGTTCCGACCCAGCAAAGGATGGAACAAAGTCCATCATCGCATGCGCGCACGTGTATGCTGCTGTAACGGCTTTGGCAGACTCCCTCAGACGGTGTCCACCCGGCTTGGCTTTCTCTTCAGGATCTCTTCTCCTCCTTTTATCAGCATCATACCAATATATGAAACGAAAACCATGAGGTTCGTTTCAAGACTCATTGCGCGCGCCAATGCCAAAAACCCATTGTTCACCTTGCTCTGTGGAGTCTACTCTGACCAGGTCTTGATAGAAAGCACCAACCAGACTCTCATACACAGTACTGGTAACTCTGGAGGTAGTAGGGAACATGATGGACCAAGCATGGGGTCCTTCTCCTACACCCGCAGCAGCAGAGGCGGAACAGGCAACAGCCAAGTCCGGCCTGAGCTCCCAGCTCATACCCCTAACCCGGCGTTTGTAGAGGAGGAGGAGGCAGATGCACGGGCTAAAGGATCGGCGAAAGGTAAGCCAACCCTAGACAATGCTACAGAGGTCTTCTACTACAGCCTCTCGGTATCTCACTCATGTACCACTGAAGGTGGAAAATACAGTCAAGTTGGCTGGCGCCACGTGTTAAAGGTCGTTTCTGATTCAATCAGGAGTTTCCTTTCTGTCAGGCAATGACCGATATAGTCGCCCGCAGAACTTTGAGGGTTATGCCCGTGCTAATGTTGGCCTTTCGCGTGCCATAGGCGCCGCCATCATATTGTCTCCTGTAGACATGAGAGGGCTGGTGGGTATGGCTCAGGTCATTGCTGTTCTGCAGACTGGAGTCGGCCGTATTGACACTGATTCACTTGGAATGACCAAGAGCGTGGACCAGTTTGACAAGCGTATTGTCTCAGATGCTGCAATGCTTCGTAGGCTGTGTGGAGATCGAATTTGCGAGGATCTTCTCCCATTAGCATTAGGATGGGCAAGCAACTCCCCACAGGGCTGCCACATCCTTAGGCTGCATTTGATGCTAGTCGAAGCACGCAATTTCCAACCCCATGTCACAGATCATTGGTGTTTCCCTGGAGGCCGGTTTATGGGTCTCCTGTGGGGCTATGGACTAGATAACCAGAGAGGAGCCTTGTGGGAAGTGTGGCCGAGAACTCAGGACTCTGGCTGCTACTTGTTGCATATTGATAGATCTCTGCCTGAAAGAGTATATTACCCGCGCAACAAGGCCCATGTTATGTGGCCTCTGCATCGAGGGCATTTTTAAGACTTTGGGGCTATCGAGCCAAAGGCTGCAACCCAGGAGGCTGTCTTAGGCAACCAGTGTCCAACACCCAGTGGCCTGAGCGATCACTGCCTTAGAACCGTGACTCCAGGCATCAGTGGGCGACGCACTCGTCCACTTGACCCACAAGATGCGGTGTCGACGTATATTGTTTCATCTGCAGCTCAGGCCTCTGATGTGACGTGACAGTGTCCTCCAGTGGAGAAGAAACGGAGAGTGCGAGTAAGAAGAAGAGGAAACATATTGGGCGTTCAAAGGCCCGGAAGTTCAAGCTGATCAAAATTCAGAAACTGCCGCCCACTATCAAGGAGGTGGACACCGAAGTAGGGTACCCCTCGTGGGATACCGCTGACGACGCAGAAAGACAACGGTGGTTAGAGAATGCTCGGAACTTTGCAAGCTTTACACGGATCTCCCTTCAGGAGGGCGCCGGAGAAGCGGCTCGAGCTATCCCACCTCCGGAAGCGCTCAGTTCGCTGCCCCCTGAATGGCCTATGGCTCGGTTCGTGTTGCGCCTTCCTAGCACTTCCTCCATGTACAAGCAAACCATGGTACGAGGTACCTTGGAAAAACGACTCAATGACCCGGGTGCTACCCTTCAGAAAGCGGATGTCATTGCTGGGCTCAGTGACAGTCTGGTTCCGGTAGCGGGACTCATTGCGTCTCTCTTCTCAGGGGTCCATGAGATTGGCTTTGTGCGGCAGTTTACAGAATGGGAATTCTTCGAAGACCCTCAATTTTGGTACAAGAGCTTGATCACAGAGTTGGCAGGAGCGGTCCAAGCGCTTAAGAAAATTTCAAGAGGGACAACCATTGATCCTCAAAGAAGATCTGCCTCTGCTATGCAATCCTTCGTGATGCTACATGATGTAGAATCGGTTATTTCCAAAGGTAACCTCCCCTTTCGGAACACGAAGATCTATTTCTGACTAAAAGTTACCTCCTCTGGCATAACCCCTTTGTAACTGGTTGGTTGGTAGTAGTTTGTGTTGCCGCCCTTCTGCAACTAAGTAACCCTTCTCCCCCGTGTGATCCTTTCTGTGTGTGGTGTGTGTTTGGTTGCTTCTCCCCCTTTTCCTTTACCTGTAACAGTTTTTAGTGCTGAAGCTGTTTTTCTTAGGCTGTCACGTGTCACGTTCCCAGACTCACGGTCAAGGCCTTTAGGCTATGATCAAGTGAAGTATCTGAACCGCCCGGAGGCGCTTTGACTCAGAGCGAAAAAAGTCATGGTAGCGGAGCCCAAGGATCCAGTGGCCTAGGTTGCTGGTGAGGGCTCTGCGGTAGCCGGGCGCGGGGCGCAGCCATCGTGTCTCGGTGCCGTCTTTCTCTGCTTTGCCTTGGTGACAGATTTCCTTGATAGTTGCTAACTGGGATCGATCGGTGTTTAACTGCATACAGATACCTTTGTTTGGAACCTCTGCAGAATGGCTGAGATCACTCCGGAACAGATGATGCGAGTTGCTGCTCAGGCAGCTCAGGCTGCTGCTACAGCTGCCAAAGCGATTCAAGATATGCAGAAGCCCGGTGGTCAGCGGTTTGGTGAAGCTAGCAAAGTTGTGAAGATGCCAGATGCGTTTGGCACGGAAGACCACGAGAAGGATCAGCGTACATGGCGTGATTTCTTTTTGAATTTCAAGTCATGGCTTTTCTATGGTGATAGTCAATTTGAAACTGAAGTAAAGTATATCGAAGAACATCCTAAGGAAGCTGCTACGTTTTCAAACATGAGTGAAGAACAGAAGAAGAGGACTCATCAACTGTATTCAATTCTCACTGGATTGTTGAAGGGTAAACCTCTACGTGTGCTTAGACAAGTTTCTGAGCGTAATGGCTATGAAGTGCTCCGACAGCTGGTTGACTTGTACACCCCGAGTTCAAGAACCAGGTCTATAGCATTGTTGCAGGCTTTTCTTCACTTTCCTTCGTTTTCCAAAGACCGCACCATGTTGGAACAGATCCTTGCCATGGAGCGTTTGCGTACGGAGTATCAGCAGTGTTCTGGAAAAGATGTGAGTGATGACCTTGCATTGAGTGTGCTTGTGAAAGCTCTCCCTCATAAAGTTCGAGAGCATGTTCAGCTTCAGATGACAGAGACTACTACTTATCAAGAGATTCGTGGAAAGGTGCTAGGCTATGAGACTACAACCACCACGTGGTCTACAGCGAAGGTGCATGCTGAGCTTGGTGTGGTGCCGAGCTATGCTCCTCCAGGTGATGGAGGCCCAGCTGCAATGGAAGTTGATGCCATCAATGCTAAAGGTGGCAAAGGCAAAGGAAAGCAGAGTGAGAGCTACTCAGACACGGCTTCAACAGTTCCTACTTCTGCTGGTGTTTCCACGGCTGCCACTTCGAATGCTACATATGCTACTCAGACCTCGAACGTTCGACGTGTTGAGAACATCAGCACTCCGTTCGTGGAAGACCTCACTGCTTTTGGAGATTATATGGATGCGGCTTCGTCTAGTGTTCGTGTTGTTCAGCTTGCAGAGCATTTCGACATGTCATGCACAGATGATGATGGTGATTGGTATTTTCCTCCAGATGGCAGTGATTCTCATTTTCAGCATGTTCGTGCTTTGGGTGATTCGACTTGGACAGGTGGCGATGATATCGAGATCCTCCTTGACTCAGGTGCTGACATCAGTGTTTTGCCTCTTAGCTTCGGTCACCTTGGGCATTCAGTGAAACCGTCAAGTAGTAGTACCTACGTAGATGCACAGGGTTCTCCTCTTGGCATTCAGGATGTGCGAACTGCTCAAGTAAACTTTGGTCAGGCAATGTTCAAGGAACGGTTCTTGATAGCCCCGGTCACAGGTCCCATCATATGCTTAGTGAAGCTGTTGCGTGCTGGATGGAATCTCAAGAATCACAAAGATGGCATGTTTCTCTGCAAGGCCAGCACTCATTTTCCAGTGTACTTCAGGAACAACAGTTTGTATGCTCGAGGATGCATTTCTCAGGTTTCAGAGCTTGATTCTCAATCTCCAGCTACGTGTTCAACAGATGTCCACTTGCAGGTGAGTGCCATTCGACTGACTGCGTTGGCTCAGTTGCAACCAGGCTGGAACAAGATCACTGATGAAGTATGGGCATTGAAGTCATACAGTGCAACATGCGTTGATACCACTTTGTGTCCTGCCCCTACTCTGATGTGGCTTCGTACAGTTCTTGTGAAGTATCGTAGAACTGGATGGGAAATCATTGAGTATTCACAGCCCATTGCTGAGTTGACTGACCTGGAGTATGCAGTGCCCAATCGAAACGATGTGGAGGAGATGATCACTATTGCGCATGTTTTTCCAGTGCCTTCTTCATTTCTTGGCTTTGAAGTTGAAGACCATGAGCAGGAGGAAGAGATTGCGGTCGAGCCGGAAGTGGTTCGTGATCTCCAGCCTCCTCGTGCTCCAGGCCAGGATGAAGTGCCGCCAGAAGATGGTGTTGTTGAGTCTCCAATGGATGGTTCAGTGACAGTTGATGGAGTAAAGCTGACAGAAGACACTCCTTTGCGTACGCTGCGCACTGCATGTGATACTTTGAAGCTCTCCAAGAAGGGCTCCAAGAAGCAGTGCCTTGAGAGGTTGCGGAAGTTTGTGGAAACTCAAGCTCTTGTTGCTGCGCATTCTGCTGAAGCTATGTTGAATGCTGAGAGCACACGTGAGGCTGTTGCACAGAAACGTCCTGTGCTACCTACACCGGAAGAGGTGGCCAAACACAATCTTACCCATGAACCATTTCAGGATTGGTGTGAGTTGTGCGCAGCTTTCAGGAGTCGTCAGGACAAGCGTTCAGCTGCAGATCGAACTCACAGTGCTCATTCAGTTATCAGCTTTGATTTTGGATATGCTTCTCGTTCAGCCGAATCCACGGATAAGTTGACATTTTTTGCAGTGCCTTCTTCATGCCATTCCCTGTCCTACCAAAGGTGGGAAGCATTTTCAATACCTTGTCACTGAGCTTTCGAGGTTTGTGATCAACACAGGGCATACAGAAGTGGCACTGCGTTGTGATTCAGAACCCGCTACACTGGCTCTGTTGGAGGCATGCAGGAAGACGTGTCGAGCTCTTGGTATCAAAACCTTTGCTGAACCTGTGACAGTGGGTGATTCTCAACAGAATGGAGCAGCAGAGAGAGCTGTTGAGCTTCTTCGGAGTCATGCTGGCATTCTGATTTCACACCTGGAGTCTTGTGTAGGTTCCGACAGGCCTCTCTTCGGATGTATGCACCCTATGTATGCATGGGCATTGTGTCACAGTGCTTGGATTCACAATCGATATCGTGTCAACAATGGCCAGACAGCGTATGAACGAGCAACTGGCAGGTTGTACAGCGGGAAGATAGCTCAGTTTGGTGAAGTGGTGATGGGTTTCTTGAAGACAGAACGCAAAGGGAATCCCAAATGGTTGAGAGGAATCTGGTTGGGAAAAGCGGTCTCCAATGATGCTCATATCATAGCGAGTGAAGGTTGTATACTGGTATCTCGATCTATCAGACGTCTTCCTGATCCACGTTCCTTTGATATCACTGGATTGAATGTTGAGTCTGCACCATGGGATTTTGGTTTGGCATCCTTGGGACACAAGCTTTTCTTGACCAAAAGACAAAGCGGACCTGATCCACTTGCAGTTCCAGACTTTGATGATGAGGCTGCTTCAGATCCTCCGAGTGACAAGGAGCAACCTCCAGCACCTCCTGCTGCTTCAGTTGAGTTGATGCCAGAGCAACCTGAGGTACCAGCGCAGGCGGGGAATGAGCCAGCGTCACGAGATCTCTCGAAGGGAGCCTCTGCGCCGCCACCGCCGAATGCTAGCATGGTGCCCAGTTCAGATGATGTTGCAATGGAACCTTCTACAGCTGCAGAAGCTATTGAGGGATCACTACCTGTGGAAGCTGCAGAAAGGCCGTCGAAACAAGCCAGACTTCAGGCCATACGTGAACAGCATGAGGATGAAGACGTTGATTTGCTTTTCCAACCTAATGAGACGATTGGCTTGGAAGATTATGATGCTGAATTTTACGAGTATGATGATGACGCAACGGTGATGACAGATGATTCTCTCCTTCAGCAACTTATTTTTCCTTTTTCGACTCAAGAGCCCAATGTAAGTGCTGATGAACTGGCTGCTTTAGACAACATTGCAGACCAAGTTGAACTCAAACGTTTGCAAGGCATGGGTGTCCTCAAAGATGTTTCGAATGACTTGTCTTCAGTTGAAATGCACAAGCATTTGAGCACACGGTTTGTGAGAACATGGAGAGACAAGATGTTTTCAGGTGAACGCAAATGGTTGAGGCGTAGTCGATTAGTTGCCAGAGAGTATGCCTGGATAGATGTGAGGACTGACTTGTTTTCTCCTGCTTCCTCTTCTATTTCTGCAAGGTTGTTGCCAAGCATGTTTCTGCGATCAAGATCACAAGGCTCCGTTTTGGGGGCGATTGACATAGCCGATGCCTATCTCACGGTGACACAGCGAGAACCTACAGTGGTGGTTGCTCAGGGATGTACCTATGACCTGGGTAAAGTGTTGCCAGGGCAACGTGCTGGAGCTCAGTGGTGGTATGAAGAAATAGTTTCGTTGCTTTGCGCTGGCTTGCAGATGGAACAGTGTGAAAGCTATCCAGGTTTGCTTCGAACTGCTGACAGATCATGTCTCATCTTGTTACATGTAGACGACCTGCTGGTATGTGCAAGTGAGAGCTTCGTGGACAAGAAGCTCATTCCGTTGCTGGAGTCTCATCACAAAATTTCAAGCAGTTTCATTCGCAATGTTGGAGACGAGATCACATTTTTGAAACGTACACACAGGCTTGTTGCTGAAGACAAATTGGTCATCATGCCTCATCCACGTCATGTTGAACAGCTTATGAAGATCACTGGAGTCAGGCCAACGTCACGACCCAAGAAAGTACCAGGTCATCCTTTGATGGATGAAGTGGATGACACACCTTTGCTTTCTTTGCAGGAAGCTTCAGAATACCGCAGTGCAGTTGGGATCTTACTGTATTTGGCTAATGATTTGCCACATGCTCAACATGCAGTTCGGTTCCTCAGCACTGGCATGTCGAATCCAACGGTTCGTCTCAAAGATGTTTTGCGACACTTGGTATCTTTCTTGTATGGTTGTAAAGATGTTCACTTGTGCATGCAGTATCGTGGTGACGAGATGGGTTTGCACTACCCGTATTCACGGGATGACTGCTTGCATTTAGAAGTGTACTCAGACTCTGATTGGGCTTCAGATCGATCTTCAAGGAAATCAGTTTCAGCTGGATACCATTTCTTTGCAGGCATGTTGCTTTACTCGAGTTCAAGAACACAACGAGTGATAGCATTATCTTCAGCAGAAGCTGAAGTGTACTCAGCATGTTCAGCAGCTTGTGATTCAATTCTGCTTGCTCGACTTCTTTCGTTCTGCTCAGGTGTGTGCGTGATGGTGCACCACTTGATGGATTCAGCAGCGGGACGAGGCATCCTGCTTCGACAGGGTGTAGGAAGAGTGCGGCATATCTCATGCAGAATCTTGTGGTTTCAGAATCTCATCAAGACGAAATCCCTTCATCATCCTGGATCAGAGCTGTATTCGAGTCATATCATCATAGGTGTTTCTGGCGCAAACAATGTTTCAGATCTTGGAACGAAACGTCTCGGCAAGAAGCGGCTCATGGAGTTGATGCACATGTGTAACATGGGAACCATTGAGGATGGCATGTTTCTACCAGTTCAGCCTTTACAATCAGAATCTGGTCAGATAACTGCTTTAGCAAAGATGTTGAAATCTACAAACAACGATGTTAAGCATGCAGTTGCACAGCTCTTGTTGGTCAGCGCCTTGAGCTGCCCATCTTCGGCGATGGCTATGGATTTGTGTCAGGTTGATGGATCTGGCAGTGCATGCTTGAGTGATGGAGTCGTTACTAGCAATGGAGTTGCTGGTACTTTGCTCTTTTGGTTCATTGTCTTCGCCTTCCTATTGCTTGTGCTGGCAGTTGGAGTGTTGACATGGTGGAACATGTATTATGGTATACACAACGGGAAGCTACATGTGCCATATTTCTTCAGGCCTTTCTTGAAGCCGAGCCCAGTGATGTACTATCTGGGTCCATATGATCCAGCTGAGGATCGAGACCTTCAGAATGACGAAGATGCTGCTTCAGATTCCACGTACCGTGAAACACCTGCTGAGAAACGTGGTAGGTATGCAAGCATTGACAGGGATGATGCAAGTAGCAAGTCATACTGGGATGAAGTCAACATTGGCCTTGCACCGTCTCCAGAGGCCAATGAAAGTGAGCAGCCTACCATCCCTCCAAATCTTGAGAATTTGGAGAGTGAGGATGCGATGGTGGTTGACCAAGAAGGTGAGCCTGATGGGGAAGGAGATGATCTTCCTCGACTCAATGGCCATGCTCCGTATCAGGTTCCACCACAGCCTGAGTTCATGGAGCCAGACTTCACAAGTCTTCGAGAACATGCAGGCAGACTTCGAAGCTTACAGATTGAGCTGGAAGAAGATATGGAGAATGCAATCGATGCTGGTGATATTGACACTGCAGATGACATTCATCGTCGAATGAATCAAATCGATGACCTTTTGCTTGCCTTGCCTCGACCTTGGTGATTTCAGTTGTACATGGCTGAGATACTTGTGATATGAACGGATGAAACGAAAGAGAAAACCCCCGATTCCTTGAATTCAGATTTTGCTGCTTTGAGCTATTCACTGGACTGCTACAGTCATACTTACAGAGTGATGGATTTTCATTTTCTTTTCAGTGCATACTGCGATTTGGATCTTCAGTGTCTTCTCTCACTCCATGCCGTCTCCATGGGTGAGTGTGTTTCTTCCACTCCATGCTGTCTCCATGGGTGGATGTGTCTCTCATTCCACGATTGTCTCCGTGGGTGAGAATTTTGCAGTGAAGTGAATGGCTGTCTCAAGACGAGACTCTGAGCTCAAACGAGCATGGGCGACCGGTGCCAAAACGATTTACCCATTTGTAAAGATCATGGGAAAATCGAGGCGGGGTGACTAAAAGTTACCTCCTCTGGCATAACCCCTTTGTAACTGGTTGGTTGGTAGTAGTTTGTGTTGCCGCCCTTCTGTAACTAAGTAACCCTTCTCCCCCGTGTGATCCTTTCTGTGTGTGGTGTGTGTTTGGTTGCTTCTCCCCCTTTTCCTTTACCTGTAACAGTTTTTAGTGCTGAAGCTGTTTTTCTTAGGCTGTCACGTGTCACGTTCCCAGACTCACGGTCAAGGCCTTTAGGCTATGATCAAGTGAAGTATCTGAACTGCCCGGAGGCGCTTTGACTCAGAGCGAAAATAGTCAATTTCCCACTGGCATTCCTTAGGGTTGTTCTCACCAATGCCAAGAGACTCCGTTTCACTGGGTCATGGCAGGATGCCATGTTTTCACGTCAAGGGTTAATGGTCAAAGAGAAAGCACATGATACGGATCCCTGCAGTTTATTGTTCATCGAGCAAGGAAAGGCAGAGGTCCGTGAAATCAAACAGCATGTGAGTGGTGGTACGAGGTTTCCTTTGACACGCAAACTTGTTGGCTCTGGCCTGTTGGCCAGCAAGGTGATCGAGCTCCTGGCAGGTCGCTTGAATCCTACAACCCTGCACAGTGAGATTCGGGCTCCAAATCTTGACCCCGGTGTGACGGCAGGCCAGACTGTCCAGTTCGAGAATGACCGCATCGATAACTATGTCCCGAGTAATTGGGACTTAATGTCGGTGACCCCAGGGAAGCTCATGTCCATTGGTGCCAACGTGGGAATGGACACTCCTATGGACGTCTTGGCACAATATGGTGACTACCTGTTTGAGGGCTTGAACTGCGAGGAGTCCATCAAGAGCAACCTGCTGAGATTGTTTCCCCAGGATGGAGTGTTTGCTAACTCGGAGCAAGTTGTGGCGGCCTCTGACACGCCTATGTGGACACCTCATGGCCAAAATAACCATGATTTTCACCAGGCTTGGTTTGAACGGATTACTCGGCCGAGTAGGCATCCCATCATGGACTTTCAATGTCCGTCGCCCTCATGCCAGCGGGCGGTCGTCTGCTGCGTCCAGCAGCGCTAGGTCGAGTGGGCCATGATCTGCCTTCGGGCGGATCGGCGCCGTTACTTAGCCTAAATGGCTATTCTGGGCCGGGGTGGGGCAGATTTGCTCATAGGAGTATTCCTGCACGCGCGCGTTGCCATGGCGGTCGTTTTCCTTCTGGCTGTGCAGGTTGTGTGGAGAGGACTTGCAAGTTGGTCCTATGTAGTATTCACAGCTGGCTAGAATGCCTTCTGGCCTCATCACTGGTTGAATTCATCGACCTGGGCGTGTGGATATCTGTTGCTGTCTTGGAGTGTGTCCCTGCCAAACCACTTGCCCTTTTGGTATCCGCAGGGGATGTGTGTCGGCTTGGTGCCTGCTTGCGCCCAATCGAGGAACCTCGCATGAATAGGTTCTGTGAATATGGGCAGCATTCCAGCGTTTCGCGGGGCGACAGGTAGCTCACGGTCTCCACGGCCACGAGCGATTTGGTGCGCCTCAATGTTGCGTTGAGGCGCTTGTAGTTCCCTAATCCCAGGGACAAGCGAAAGTCGGACGACCTTGGCATGGAATTATCAATGGAAGAGCAGAGAAGACAGTGGCGTTACTGTTGTGCCCATGTGGGATGAAGACAGCAATTTTCCCGGAGTGCGGCGCCTTGACAAGCCGACTGCTACTGAAACGCCTAGCCTTGGCCATGGCCTTTGCTAGTTGTTTCTTCTGCAGTCTGCTTGACGGTACTGCATACCGGTGAGATCATGGCTCGAACTCCGTCTTGATCTGAAACTTCACGATCTTACGATCTTAACGCATTGGATTTTGTATCCTCTGGGTTCTTCGTTTGGCAGAGTGTCGGATCTGGCAGGAGAAGCGGGAGAGGAAGTAGCAGTAGGTAGTGCTTGTGTTGCCTGCGACTCTCTTCGGGAGCCGTGACGTGGCTTCGCTAGCCTTGGCTGTCAATGCAGAACTTTCTTGGGACCTTGACCTTCATGGATGGAGCCTCTGGAAGCCTTGAGATCGGTGGTGGCGATTGAGTGTACCTGGTTTGCACTCCTGGTGCATGGCCTTCGATTGTTGATTCGCTCCTTGTGTGGGGGGGGCTGGGGAAAAATTACCATAATGTATTTTCTGGGACTTTTCCCAGCAACAGAACATAACAACCTAACAACTCAACAATTGAACCACAAACAAATTGAAGACACCCCCCAACAAACCATGATATGATACAAGAAATGACATAGAAAATGAAACAGGCTAAGAACAACAAACATGAAAACAAGAAATGAAACAGGATAAGCAAAACATTAGATGAACCAAGGAACAGAACAGGTAAAGAAATAAAACATAGTCTTAGAAATACTCCCAGAATTAAAAATACTTAAAGAGAAAATGGTATTAATTAAATATATAGTATTATATCATGAAAAATGTTATAGATTACCTACTGAAAAATGAAATAGCAGAAATACCAAAAAGAGGTAGGAAAGAATTAAAGCAAATAATCATAGATGGTAGAAAATATAGATACAACAAGGATAAACCAATTTCAAACAGACTACAACAGAAATTGAAGACCATTAAAAGAACCAATGAATATCAGAGTTTTTCACACAAGAGAATTTCATTAAGCCTTGGAATGAAGAAAGCCCTAACCAAATACGCCATCAGAAACAAATTTAAGATTGAAAATAAACAATCAGCATTCAAGAACTATGCCAACAATCTAACACTGGTTAATAAACATTTTCAAGGTGAGAAAGGCTTATCAATGATACAATACCAAAAAGATTTACTCCTTGAATTCTTGAATAACAATAGAAATATGAAATTGAATATTAGATGCGAGGGACTATTTGTAAAGCAGACTGAAGAGGGAGATTTTGAAATACTTTACAATTTACCATCAACAAGATTTAATATTCATACAGCAGATGATTTAACACAAGCAATAGAGGACAGCGTCAAACAAGTCTTATTACAAATTGAAAAACTTGAAGCATCAAAATCAAATCTTATTTTCAAAAAGATTACCAAAATAGCAATACACTATGATAAATACGACCCTACAAGGGCAGGTATTTATATTGATTTACCAAGGTTTATCAAGTTAAAAAAGGCTTGTGTCAATATCAAAAACAAGGACAGCAAATGTTTCAAATACTGTGTTCTGTGCGTGGTATATGATAAGATTAACAAAGAGCACCCAGAAGAACTTTACCACTATAACAAACTAAATGATGATATGCTAAACTGGGATGGAGTGAAATTTCCAACTGGTAATAGAGACATTGATAGGTTTGAAGAAAATAACAACGGTTTAGTATCAATCAATGTATATGAAGTTGATGACATTTTGAATGATGACAAAGTCATAAGTGTAAGAACAACCAAAGTGAGAGAAGCCAAACACCACATAAACTTACTTAGAATATATGACGATGACAGCAACAATAGCCATTATGTAGTGGTAAAAAACTTGAGCAGGTTGTTAAATAAGCAACTAAACAAAAACACAAAACCCAAGCATATATGCAGGCATTGCCATCATCCTTTTACACATGAAGAGTTGCTAAATGAACACCTTGAGAAAGGATGTATAGCACTTGAAGGCCAGAACATCAAATTACCAAAGAAAGGCTCACACATTGAATTTGAAAAATTCAATACCAAGTTAGAGTGCCCTTTTGTAATTTACGGTGATTTTGAATGCTTAACAACAAATAGCACTGATGGAATAAAGGGCACATATCAGCATCATAAACCATGCGGTTTTATGTTAAATGTAGTTGATAGAATTAACAAGTCATCAACCCCATACATTTACAGGGGTGAGGATTGTATGGTTAAGTTTGTTGAACAACTGGCATCAATTAAAGATGATATACTTGAAAGGATGAAAGTAAATAAGCCAATGATTATATCAGATGAACAGGAGTTAGAATTTAGAAACGCCACAAGGTGCTCTATATGTAATAAGCACTTCAAAGAAGATGATAAGAAAGTCCGCGACCACTGCCACTTTACAGGACACTACAGAGGCGCAGCACATGAAAAATGTAATTTGGACTATTCATTTAGATTTTTCAAAGTGCCAGTGTTTTTTCATAACTTAAAAAACTATGATGCCCATGTTATAATTGAAAAGGCTAATGAACTGAACGAAGAACTGAACCCAAACAAAAGCATCAAAGTAATAGCCCAGAATTCAGAAAAGTTTATTACCTTTTCTTTTGGTCAGTGTGAGTTCAAGGACAGTTTCGCTTTTCTTTCCGCTTCATTGGATAAGTTAGTGAAACTCAACAAGTATGAAAACAATGAAAAAATAAAAGACTGGCAGAACCATTTTAGATACACAAAGACCAATCCATACATTAAAAACAATACTGATTTAGATTTATTGACTGAGAAGGGGGTATATCCATATGACTACATGAACTCATTTAGTAAATTTGATGAAGAACAACTACCAAAGAAAGAAGATTTTTACAGTCATCTATACGAAGAAGACATAACTGACAAAGAATATACAAGAGCCAATATTATATGGGAACATTTTAACATCAAAAATCTTGGTGAGTATCATGATTTGTATTTGATGACGGATGTTTATTTATTGACTGATGTATTTGAAAATTTTAGGGACATGTGTTTAAACTACTATGATTTAGACCCAGCCCATTACATCACTTTACCTAACTTTAGTTGGAATTCATTTTTACATAAAACAGGCATCAAACTTGAACAAATACATAATCAAGATATGTATGAAATGATTGAGAATGGATTGAGAGGTGGAATGACCCAGTGCTCACATAAGCAAGTAGTAGCAAACAATAAATACATGAATGAAGAATATGATGCATCAAAGCCATCAAGTTATATAAGTTATTTGGATGCTAATAACTTATATGGACTGGCAATGTGCAAGAAACTACCATACAAAAATTTTAAATGGCATTACTCCAAAATTGATGATAAAAAAGTAATGAAATACAACGATGATGATGATATAGGCTTTATATTGGAAGTTGATTTAGAATACCCTAAGGAATTACATGACTTACACAAAGACTATCCATTAGCACCAGAAATCATGAAGATTAACGAGAATATGCTTTCAAGTGTTCAAAAGGACATCCATAAATATTATTATGAAAAAGAAGCAACAGATGAAAATACTAACAAGTTAATTTTAAATGTAATGGATAAAAAGAAATATGTATTACATATATCAGCATTGAAATTTTATTTGCAACATGGGTTGATACTTAAGAAAGTTCATAGGGCAATTAGTTTTAATCAGGCAGACTTTCTTAAACCCTTCATTGAATTCAACACCGAAAAGAGAAAACAAGCAAAAAACGAATTTGAAAAAGATTTGTTTAAGTTAATGAATAATTCCGTATATGGTAAGACAATGGAAAATGTCAGAAAGCACATAGATTTTGAATTGGTTGATAATCCTATTAGATTTCAAAAATTAGTGAATAAGCCAACCTACAAGCATAGGCATATTATAAATGAGAACCTTGTAGGTGTAGAAAAGGAAAAGCATACAGTAGAATTAAATAAACCAATCTATATGGGAATGGCAATTTTAGACTATTCAAAAATCCATATGTATAGTTTCTATTATGATGTTCTAAAACCAAAATACCATGATAATATCAAATTGGTATATACTGACACTGACAGTTATGTCATTAAAGTTGATACTGATGATTTATATAAGGACTTCAAAGAAATTAACGATTATATGGATTTTTCGGACTATCCTATTGAACATCCAAATTATGACAAAACAAATAAAAAGGTTCTTGGTAAATTCAAGGATGAACTGAACGGCAAAATCATAACACACTTTATAGGATTGAAACCGAAATCATACTGCTATAAAGTGTATGGTGAAGATAAAGAACACAAGAAAAGTAAAGGTGTAGTGAAGCATAAAGTTAATAGCCAGTTGAATTATGAAAAGTATGAAGAAACATTAAATAGAAACTTGAAAGAGAAAGTAGAATTTAATACTATCAGAAGTAAAAACCATCAAGTATATACAATCAACCAGATAAAATTTGCTCTTTCAAACTATGATAATAAAAGGTATTGGTTAAATGATTGTGAAAGCCTACCTTATGGGCACTACCTAATAAAAAATACTTAAAGAAAAACTAATTTAATTTATTAGTAATAGAATGGAAGGAAAAGATAGATTTATTAAGTATTTATCGTTAATGTGTAAGCGTGAATGTAATTTATCCAATGAAGACAACGCATTAAAAATGGCTATGAATGAAGTATTTGAACATTATACAGAAACAAGTAAGACTATTTCAAAAATGTTTAAAGAACGAGAGGGTTGGGATAATGACGGTCATATTGTTTTACTTGAAAACTTGTTTTTGGATGATGATAAAATAGAGAAGAAAGTAAGAATGAAAGATAAAGACAAATATAAAAGTATATTAATATGGTTGATGGACAATATAGATGATACAAATAATAATTTCGTAGGTATGATTAGTAGAGCAATCGGTTTATTTGGTTCATTGTTAGGAAGCATTAAAAGCAAAAAGACGAAGAAAGGAACATTTGAACATAGGATAATGTGTCATGATTGGGAAAGTGAATATTAATCATTAACCAACAACAATTCATGACGGTTGTATCTTTTACTCATTCCATCTAATTTGTAATATTTGTTGTTCATCATATCCTTACCAACTAATATAACCTTATACTTCTTTTCAGACCATTGGCTACGGGTTTCTTTTCTTGATACATAATTACCTTTACCCTTATCAAATACTCTAACATCATCACCTTCATTGATATTAGGATATTTGCGGTTATGCTTTTCTTTCAATATTTGGTTTGCCCTTGCTTCTACTACATTCTTCAGGTCGTGGGCTTTGTTTGGTGTCATCTTGGTTGTGCTATGTATTTGGTTGTTGTATTTGCTCAATGCTGATTTCAAAACTTCTACCCATGTCTTAGTCTTAAAGTGTCTCAATCTATCACCAATCATCTTTTTAATTGTCCTTATCATGCGCTCTGCTTGATTGGCATGTGTCTTTGTTATTATGTGTTGTATTCCTTCTCCTTTGAAATAGTCTTGTAATTTCTTGCTATTTAGCGCTCCTTCATCATCGCTGTAAATTTGTAGTGGCTGACCTAATGCTTTGAAACATTCCATAACTGCTTTATATACATCGTCAGCATCTTTATTTTCAATTGGGGTTATATGACACTTTTTACTGAATATATCAATACATACCATCCCATACCTCAACTGATGTTTTATTTCATTACTGACATCTTTTAATAGACTACTAACATCCATTAAATCTATTTGAAACTCATATTTTGGAAATGGCGCTGTATATGAGTTGTAGTTTTTGTAATTTCTTGTTTGCTTATTGGGTTGTGCCCTTGTCCATTTAGCAACATAATCTAAAGTTATACTTCCATCCACCTTTTTTGCTTTTTCATATAAATCTCTTACTGACCCGAAGCCTTCATCAACATCATAATAGATTTTTTCTAATATCTTATTCTTATCTAAACTACTCATTATAAATTACATAGAAATTATTTTTATGATAAATAATTATTTATCATAAAAATATTTTAATTCAAATAACTTTTACACTTATTGGTTTTTTGATGTTTTGATAAGTTTGATTTACAACTTAATTGACTACCGCAAATTTCACAGATACAACATTGTTTAGTTTTATTTTGATAATATTTTTTGAAATAATTTTTATCATTTGGTTTTGAATTGTAATATCCGTCGGGTTGTCTTCTCCAACTTGTGCTTGTCTTCTCTTCTGCTTCTTCTGGTTCATCTGTTGAATAACTGCACTCACTATCTGAACTGTTCATTATACTGTTCCATATAATGTCAAACCGTTCGTTGCTCATTTCTTGTTTAATTCCATTATTAACAAAATATGATGGCATCCTATTTACTTTATAATAGAAAATAAACCTTTAAGTTGAAATTATATATTATTTTTATACTTTAATTATAAGTTATAATTTTTACAATCTTTAATTATACTATAATTTTACTTTTTCTTTTTTGGGTTTTTGTCTTTCTCCTGCGGTGTGGAACTCCTGCTCCTACTTGCTCCCCTTCTTAGCAATCTCTCTCCCAAATCATCATCTGGTTCGTATTCTTCACTGTCCCTGCTTCTGCTTCTCTCTCTTCTAAAAGGGTTTTCGTGTGATGAACTTGCGGGGTTGTAATCATTATCGTCCCCATCTCTGCTCCTGCTTCTCTCTCTTCTAATTGGTATTTGATTGGAAGCAGTGGGCGCTTCTTCAGTTTCTGCTTCTTGCTCTTCTTCTGATGGTTCTTGGTGTGGTGGCATTACTCTCTCCAATACAAAGTCTGCTACATTCATTCCAGTATGTATGGCATTTGATGCTAAATTAAGACTTGTCAGCATAGCATTACCTGACATTTCCGCTAATCGCAATCCTTTACCTACAATCCCTGAACTGCCCGAACTGTTGCTATTTTCGCTGGGGCTTTTTGGTCTTTCAATTGGTATGATTTTTATTGCTTCTACTTGTTGCTCAAAATCGTTTGTCTCATCCTCTTCACTTTCCACCCTATAAGAATTACCGTGTAAAAAGTATTTGTAATTGATTTTGTGTAAATCATCGTAGGTGTCAGTTGCCTTATCTTTCATTTCTTTAAAATAAGTTTGAGTGGATTTGTTTTTGATGTTTGGGAATTGAGTTGCTTTATTTTTATATTCTCTAATTGGTGGTATAAAATAATCATCTTCTGGTATATTATCCAAATGCGAGTATTTTAGATAATGTAGCATTTCATCATCATTATTTCTTTTCAGTCTTTTTAATTTATTCTTTACCAAAATCATTAATATTAAATACTTAGATTTTAATATTAAAAATTTAATCCCTGCTCCCTCTTGGCTGTCCCTTCTTTCTGTATTCTTGTATTCTCTTCTTTAATACTTCTTCTTCTACTCTTCTCTCCCATCTTCCGTCATCTAATAGTTGCTGTGCCAATTCTAAGTAATATGACTTTTGAGTTTTACCTCCACCTTTTCCTTTTCTCCTCATTCCCTCTGGTTGTGTTTCTGGGTCATCTACATCAACGCCTCTCAAATATAATTGGAATTTTAAAGCCTCTGCTGTAAATGTTCCTATATTGGTTCTATAGGTAATTGTTCTTAATACTGCTGATTTAGGTTCTGATTGGCTTTGCTCTCCTTCTGTTTTTACATCTCCTCTTGCTGTCATCATATCTGCGCTGGATACTTCTTCTACATCACTACCAATATGTATTGGCTCTGGATGTGGAAATGGTGGGACGGGTTTTAGAGGCTTGGGCATCTGTAATGTTGGCACTGGTGTTGTTGGTGTCTTTGGTGTGGTTAGTCCGAAAATTCTTTCAACTATTGGAGTGGCAGTTCCACTCAAAAAGCCTGACCTATGGGCTTCTCCTGTTTGTTGGCTTCGTTCTATTGCTTGTCTTGCTCTTTCTTGTAATGATGCTTGTATTGATGCCTCGTTTATGCCTGTATCTTGTTGTAGCTCTGCCTCTGGTTGGACGCTCTCTCTTCTCTGTTGCTGTAGCCTTGCTATGCTGTATGTGCTATTGCCTATGTTTTGTCTCATTAGTAGTTCTCTCATCTGTCTTTCGTGTATTCTGTTTTGTTGTTCCTTTAGTATTTCAAGACTATCTAACCCATCAAAAAAACTGCCTTCTGGACTTGCTTTAAATCTTGTTGCTGTTCTGTCCGGTAGTGTTCCTGTTAATGTTTCATTTTCACCTATCAGCCCTATAATTTCATCGTAGGTGGGGCGTCTCTTCAATCCATATTTACTGTATGGGTTGATGTTCTTTAAAACTGCAGTCATTAATATAAAATAAATTAGATAATTTATTTTATATTATTTAGAATTTAAATAAATCCCTATATCCTTTTAACCTTTGTTCTAATTCCTCTTTGGTGCTATAAGGTAAATTTGGTCGTTCTAATTCTTTTTTGATTTTATCCACTTCACCCTGAAAGTTTGCCCTATTATTACTTTCTATCATATCCTTCCTTAAACTTATCATTGCTTCTCTGCTGTTTCTTAATTTAAGTTGGTGATGTAGATGCTCCAAGTATTTTGTATCTTGATACATAATGGGATTGAAACTTAATACTGATTTATGTAGATGATGTCTCCTCGGTAGTGCTGACTTCTTGTTCTTGCTCTGGTATTTGAACATTATTATCTATATTATTAGTTAGATAATTTTGATTTTGTTGTTCCCAACGTTGATGGTGTTTTGACTTTTGATGCTGTGATTTAATATGTCTGATATGTTTTACTCCACAAGGGCATTCAATTATTTCTTTTCTCCTTGAAAATATTTTATTTTTATGCTTGTTGTAAGCAATTTCGCTCCGCTCTCTTGTTTGTTCAGGGTTTTCAGCCCTTTGGTTTCTTTTTCTTTCATTTATAGTATCTCGGTTGTTTAGATGATATTGCGCGTGGCTTTCTTGACGGGTTCTACCAGCAATTTGATGGTTGAGTGTTCCAATTTTTCTTATCCATTCTCCTTCTATTTTATGTAATTCTTCAGCATTACTACATTCAACTTGCTCTATGAGTTCAATGTAAAAATTATCTACACCTATTTCATTCATTTTTTGATATAACTTTCTGTTTTGTTGTTTGTCTAATTTACTATCTCCACGGTGTTTTGCCATTCTTTTACTTAATAGTTGAGTAGTTGAACCAACATATATTTCATCATCAAAATTATTTCTAATACAATAAATTTTACCCTTTTTATAATTTCTTTGCTCCATACTTACTACTAATTACTATAATAAACTATTCTTTAAATATAAATTATAGTAATTAATTTAAACAAAATCAAAAGAACTAATCGTATATAATACTTCCACTTTCCCTGATTTCCAACACTGCTTCGCTAATTAAATGCACGAACAACTCAGTAATTTCTTCACCAGCATTTAACGGACCGTCAGTTCCCTTAATCTTAAAATTGGTAATTCCTGACATTTTTGAATTATAGCCTGTAAAATTGACATCTGCCATCTTTTCAAAGGACATACCAATAATAAATTTGTTTTCGCGATACTGCTTATAACTGAATGAAAGACTATCCTGATTTTCATTCATATAATGGATTGCTCTTCGTAAGTAATAAAATGTTTCTGCCAATGATTGTGATTCGAATTCTGGGTATTTCTGCGAGTTGCTCAACTGGATTTGCCAACTCAGATTGCGAGACCAAGACTGGAAGCCTTCACCTTGCAGGGCATCAGTGTTCGCGGCACCGCTGTTGTTTATTCGTTTGTTAATCATTGGGTTATACATATAATTCCATCGCTTGAATACATAATTATCTGGTAAATACCTTTGGTCAAATGTTCCAGTTCTTGGGGCACGATATAATGTAATGAATGCACCAGTAAGTTTGGAAGAAGACTTAACAATATTCATATTGATTTCTCCACCGCCGGCGTTGAATGACTGCGTAATTGTGGGATACATTGGGAAGACCAACTTTAAGGACTGACCATCCAACAAGTGC
>VSDK01020989.1:31240-43750 GCA_009767595.1 Symbiodinium kawagutii
AGCAGCCAGCAGCCAGCAGCTAGCAGCTAGCAGCTAGCAGCTGCAAGCATATGGAACGCGTATTCAATCAAATGCAACTGTGTACCGAATCAAACTTCAATCCGGACTCTTGGGCGCATAGGCCTTATTCAAAATGAATGCTGTGGTTTCTATACTACCCCACATTGCTTCCTCAACTGTGGCCTAGGCTCTTCCCACAAGAACAAGGCCATCTCAGAACAAAGAACTGCGAAGCCAGCGAATCAATCCGAATTACAAGTTGTTCAACAGACACTGTGAAGCCCCAATGCTGTCATCACTTTACCCTATCTATAGGGGTATGGTTCGGAGGTATGGTTCGGGTATGGTTCGCAGGTATGGTTCGGGGGTATGGTTCGGACAAGTCGAACGTTCCTCTCAATACTAAACTGGGTACCCCTTAAAAAAACCTACACCCATATGTCTGCCCAAATCTATGCAATTTTTGCACATATTTTAGGAGTTTTCCAGCCACCCAGTGAGACTTCACCAGTAGTTCAAAGACACACGTCCAGCATGAGGCTCATTCATAGATTAGGGTGAAGCCCAATGATTTGTTGTGCTCTGAAATAGTTCTTTGAGTGGATATGGTTGTATCTAGACTGTACTGCAAGGACCATGTTTGCATTGTGATCATATATGGCTGTGCGTCAATACCTTGCTACCGTATTTATCCAGTTCTAACAACCCCAAATAACCAAACTAGTCTAATTGTTGGGATGTTCATTTTCTTGGATGGCCAACATTGACCCATACCAATATCCTCTGAAACCTTCCCACTCCCATGATGCCAGGGTCCCTGACCAGCACCAACGACTCACGTGAATCCGCGCGGCGAGATTCTGCCAGTGTGTACCTGGTTGGTGAGCAAATGCTTTTGCAGAGATGTGAACGATGTTCAACTGCCCAAATGATCACCATTCCAATACATCTTGTGGACCATCATATCTTGTACCTCTACCAATCATATCACGTGAGCGAGCGGCAAAACCTCAATTTAAAATTGTGGAATATCTCAATTGTTATCGTTTTTGGGAGTTCACTATATCGTTTCCCAGTGTTTTGTTACGTTATCGTTTTTGGGAGTTCACTATATCATACTATATCGTTTTACAGGTCCCGGAGCCATTTCTGAAGATATTCCAGCCGAAAACTAAAGTTAACTACGGAGAGTTTAGCCTTTCTCTCACGTCATATTACCTCATCACTCTGAATAAATGTCTACTGTGCAGGGCATCAGAACACCATCAATATGTACAATATCATTACCGCATTCCTCTTACATAGTCTTACTACTAAAGTTACTATTCTGATGGTATACAGTTACTTATACCTCCTCTTATGTGGTCGGCACCACAGTAGCAGTGCTGCTGTCAACATCTGGCAACACTGGGTGGCACAAAACCTGGAGCACGTCAGAGAGCGCTGGCCCAAAGGTGTGGAGAAGTTCAGGTGGAAAGTTTCCAGGTCCGCCTGCACTCTGTGGCATCCGCATGGCTGGCTTCCTCATGTTGAGATATTTGAATATATTTGATATTTCATGATATGTGCAAGACATATTTTGGTACATTTTGTATTCTGCAAAGGGGTGACCAAATGATCGACTGAAAGTCCAACTGCAAAGCATCACACCCATACAGATGCAATTGTAAGCAACATAATCATCGCAAGGATCTGTTGCATTCAAGTCATGCAGCAGTTGTCATCTGCCTAGCTCAAGTAAAACAAATTCAAAACCCAAACATACCCAAATCGGATTGATACCCAACAGTGCATAATTACGTCACCTCCAACCGGGTAATAAAGAAAACATATCAACAAATCCTGCAATAATCTGGAGTAATAATGCGCCCATCGCTACTCCTGGTCTCATTTGGCTGTTTCCCAACCCCCAAAATTGATGCACATGGGAGGTGTTTCCGAGAAACAGGGTGGGCCGGGGTATTTCCAAAACTATTTCTCTCTGAAAAAGGTGAGCTCTTCATACAATAAGGCGCAAACCCCAAGTACATCGGGTCAACATACAACATAGAATCCGAAAACCTGGGTCCAAGGATTGAATGAAAATCCATTGCGAAGAACTTGAACCGTTTCATCTCCTGATCCCCACGGAGGCACCTCTCTGAGTGAAGCATCGATCGCAGTGGGAAGATCCTTCTGCCCCTGACCCAGGTGATCCAGCGATGAGTCATTCAACTTGGCTTGGCTTGCAATGACCTTTCCAGGGCCCTGATGTAGGACTGCTTGGTTGTGTTATGGATGAGGCAGGATTGTCGTCTCCCAGGTTCGGAAATATCTGCTGTTTGGGCAGGGTTGCGGTCTTGCATCGTGTTTTACTTCTTTTAGCTGTAGTTGTTGCGTTGAAGGTCATGTTTGTAGTTGTTGCGGTGGTCGCACTGGTTGCCTTTGTTTCGCTGTTGTTATTGCACCCTGCAGTTCATTCTAAATCAAGCAAGCAAGCAAGCAAGCAAGCAAGCAAGCAAGCAAGCAAGCAAGCAACCAACCAATATACCAAACAAACCATCCACAGTGATTGCTGCTACTACAGTCATGCTACATGTGGTCACAGTTCCATTGCTATCGCCATGGTGCCTCGATGCTCTTGATGCACTGTTGCAAGCGCGCCTGGTGACAGCATTGAGCCATGGCTTCCCATGGAGAATCCACGAGTCGTTGAGATGTCTCTGTCACTGAAAACGATCTCCATCACATGGATGCGAAGCAAAAAAAGATCTGTTTGGCTTGGATGCTCCACAAATCTATGGTTTCTATGCTGAATGAACCTAAGCCATCCTGAGCCCTGATCCCCAAGCAGACCTAGCGACCCCACCTGCCATTTTTGGTCGAAGGCACTGTTGGCATAGCCCGCGATCAGGCCGTGCTCCTGAGCATCTCCGGGCACCATGTGATGTCCAGAGATATGCAACACCCATGGTGATGTTCATTATCCTTGGCATCTTTGAGCTTTATCAAACCTATTGGTGAACGGTCAATAGCTGTTTCCTTTCATGGGCTAAAACAGATTGACCATTGGGTTGATCCACAAATGTGATGGACTATCTCACTATGTTTCCTTTCACCCATTAGGTTGATCCCACAAATCTAAACTTGAACCATTTTGAATGATCACACATTCGCCATGAACCAACAAGGTGCGTTTATCAGGGTTTCTCGTGCACATTATCCACATACCATCACTGGCTGGTTGCTTTGGTGGCACTGAATGCTGGTGACTAGTGACTATACCAGCCACGCTGGGATGTTCACAAGCAACTGGATTTGGGTAAACCGACAAAAACGCACACATTTTTTTTTTGTCGAGGGGAACCACCATCTTTGGAGCCCAGAAGCACATAGACCATGCTGTTGTAGAGCATACTGTTGATTGTGTACTACGTACGCATCAAAGAAACACACAAAAGCAAAACAACAGCATTTAGCCGCGGGCAGCTCTCCCTTCGGTCCTCGATTTCTGTCCTGCCAACCGCAACAATGACCCATGATTTGGTAATGGTTGATCATTCAGCCAAATTCATTGCCATTCTTTAGTCAGCTGGAAAACTGATACCATCGATGGCAAACATCTTTACTGTTTCACTTCAATCCATCTCGAGGTGTCTGAAAAAAATCATCATCACACCCAAGCCTTTTGAATACAGGAATTTGCCAAACGAGTTTCCTGAGAAGGTCCCACAGTTGTTTTTCGCCCTGCAATCTTAGACCTTTGCGAAAGTGAAATTCAAGACGGTTCCCCCAATACTGACTACTTGGCCCGCATGCCCTTTCGATTCCTTTTATATGGTCTGTGTTCCCCAACAAATGCGGATTTGATCTTGCCCCACTTGTGCCAAACCCAGCCTAAATCCGCCACGACAGCAAAAACACATTAAGGAAAACTAGTCACGAAACTGGATTGGGTCACCTTGCTGTAGCTTAGCTAGCATCCCTGATTGGTGCAGGAAGGATCAGCCTTCGCAAAAAGGTGATCTTTGAGCAAAGCTTTGAATTGCTTAGGATGTGACAAACTGGCTCTCGCTTTGTCATGACCGGCTCCAAACGCCGGGGATGTATACCATGGGATACCAATGGATACCATAGGACACCATGGGATACTTATGGAATTCCACATGGATACCTCGCACAACCACAACCATCACAACTGCACAGCCAACACGCAGCCTTCGATCGAAGCTGGGGAAGATGGCTAGGACGATCAAGGCCGCCACGAAGAGTGCGCCAGTGATCAGCTGATGGTAACGTCCTACCCTGGCAGAGATCGTGGCTTGCAAGCTCCCAGTCTGTCACGCTTCAATCATCGTCCAATGGAAGAGTTGAGCACTGAAAGTGATTCTCAGTGAATATCAGTTACCTCTCTGCCTCTCTTGAAAGTTATTGAAATCTGCTTTGAGCCGTTCAAACTCAAGGTTGGCAAATCCACAAATGTCAAGCAGCAGTGCCTCTTGGATAGGGCTACGACCAACGACATTGCGTGTTGATTGCGCGTGTCACTGTTTCAACAGCAGCTGCCTCTCATGATCGACTTGTCTGAAATGCCACACACAGCTGGCTGGGTAAACTCTATCCTGGTCCAAGTTGCGAAGGTCAACTGCAACAAGCCACTAGTTGAAAATATCATGGCTGCCTGTGGGCTTTTCTACTCTAGGAATGTCTGGAAAACAAGACTTATGATTTCAAGGGCTGTAAAGAGATGCAACAGTGTAACTCTATTCATAGCTGGTTGTCCAACGTCACCTGGGTTTCGAAGCAGCAGTGTGCTATGAGCGTGACTTGTATCCCACCAGATGGTACCATAACTTGGATGCCTTTAGCTTCACCCGACTTCTTCTTGGGCAATCATTGGATTCATTGGCAACTTGGGTTGGTGATTCTCTTTGACTTGGCCTCATGGTCGATCCAGGTTCCCATCTGTCTGATGGCTCCCAAAGCCGAAAAAGCTGACAGTGGGTCCATAGCAAACCTGCTATTGGTGGATCGCGCGCTTTGAGAATTCCAAGCCTTATCTACCCACATGTGTGATTGAATGTGACACATGCAAAAATATCTGTTCTTTGAGTACGTGGGAAGAGGTATGGAAGATAATGCGCGAGCACGTAATTGCATACTATTGCATATGTAGTAAGTAAGTTCACCACATAATCACTGTACATATCCTTCTAGTTTGAGTGTACCCGAAGATTGATCGAAGCTGATAGAAATAAAGTGAGGCCTTGTGACGTGTTCCCAGGTAGGTGTCGACTCTTGCAACTGGTACATTGGGAAATGGATTGAAACTCTTGAGCAAAAGGAGCCAACTTCAAGTGCTATACCAACTGAGCCTACTACCTGAACACGACAGCTATTGTCAGGTTTTCTTTGGCTCTACACAAGTCGCCACCGCGTGTGTGGGCACATGTTGTGCCCACTGCCCCTGCCCCTGCGCATGCCACAGCGTGGGCTACAATATTGACAAATCAAACAGCTGGCATGGAATGCCCAAGGGAAAAACGAGCAGATATGCACACGTGGATTTGCCTGGCAGTTCATCGCCACAGATTCGCAACAAAACATAACCGTCTCAGATCAGCTCCAAGACCGGTACTTGAGTTGGCATGAACCACCAATATAGTTTAGTGAAACCGTTGGCAAATTCTCCGTCCAAGACAATGGACCAACTTTTTGCGGACCTCACTTGAAAAGACTCACTGAGATCACCGAACATCATCTGGTGCAATACTATGGAACGCCTGGCGTGACACAGCTGTGCACAGAACAACAGCCTAGAGATTCGTCCACGTAAGCGAGCAGGGTTTCATATTGTTCTGCACATGAGACGGTCCAACAAAGCTGACTCATTTGCTTTCGACTCTAAGACTCTAAGCTCATATATATATATATACATAGATGATAAATATATAATATTACAATCATGTACGATGATAAACATACACGACTGTACGTCCCAGCCGTTTCAACACAGTTCATAACACAAATCTCAAAGACCGAAGAAGTTTTTCGGGCAACACGACTTCAACCCAGATACATGTTGGTTCAGAGACCTGTTGCAATTTCCATACTGTAGGATGGTCATGAATCAAGCGATCCAAGAGCTTTGGATCTTGCAGCCCCATCATCACAATATGGGACAATCAAGTTGGTCATTTCGTTCATCCATGAACAATATTAAATCATAACATTGGTATAAACAAATATGATGATAACCATTGAGAATCCATTCTAATCGATTATCTATCTATCTATTCATCTATCTATCTATTCATTCTATCTATCTATTCATCTATCTATCTATCTACCTATCTATCTGAATATATATATATATATGTATATATGTATATATGTATAAATGTAAATATACATATATATATATAGAGAACACCTCAACCAGCGCCTGGCTGGGGAACTTCACCGCCCCAACTTGGCGGCTCTGAATGCCAATGATGGGGACGATCACCATGAATCTAAGGTGAGATTCTTGGTTTTCACCAGCTCGGAAGTGGCCAATTTTGCTCACCAGCTCACCAGGTCGCGGATAAATATAGGAGGGTTGACGGTCTGTTCCTAGTATTGTCAGTTCAGTGCTTGTTTTTTCATATTTTTTCATGAATTCTGTGCTACACTTAGCTTCTGACCTGCGGTCATTGCTACTATCTCAGCGCTGCAGCTGCAGACCTGAAAGGCATCTTTGTCCATCAGGACCTGGCAATGCAAAAGCAATGCCGTTGGCTTTGCACCCAAGTTTTCATCAAGGTTTCAGTAGGTTTTCATCATGATCCACATCTTCAATGACATGGATTTTGCCCAGCACCCATCTTTCATGTTCTTTGTTCTGATGGATTCCATGCTCAATGTTCAAAACTGCAGCATCACTTCCAGAAACCGTCGGAGGCTCATGGGGATTTCCAGATTGGATGATCTCCCCCAAACAAATAACAGCTTCGTTTTCACCGCAAATCCACAAATGATGTAACCCCAGGTGATTGGTGGTTTCTCCAACCCTGTTTGGGGTTCATGTACGGTTGCTTCGGTTTGCCGCTAGACTGATGAACAATCAAATCAAATGGATTCGCGTGAAGTACGTATCACAAATTTGCTGATTCTGTAGTGATTGCTAGACATTACCATGTTATCACTTCCTATGACTTATGAGTTGCATCATCGTGTCTATTGTCACCAGTATATCAATCATCACCGATCATCCAGGCACCCAGTGAAGCGCCGCTACCACTCCGCCTTGAGGGATTCCGAATCGACCACACCGGGATACTTGGTCCTCAGTTGCTGCTCCGTGTGCATGATGAATTTCATTGAATTCCATACTTACTGGACCTTAATGGTTGCGCTGGAGCCTGAATTCCATACTTAACTTAATGGATGGTTCCAATTAAGCTTGAATTCCATACTCAATGGTTAAACCTCAACTGTTTCATGCTTGTAATGTCGAAACTATACACGGCCATCTATGTCGGTGCTCTACTACATCATTAGTGAGTACTTTCTCTTGGGAAGTTACCTGCCGTGATTCATGGCATGCAATATTTCTGCACTTGTGAGTTGCATATGGATTGCTTCATTCAGCGGTTTTTGCACCTCATACCTATCAAATTCTCGGATTATCGGATCTACTCAGACCATCTCAGACCCTCATTTCTTCAGAGTTCCATAGAAAGTTCCATAGAAAGTTCCATAGAAAGTCCGGTAACTTCACAACCGGCAACGCATAGAAATCAATCAGTGGCCCTGCTGCCGGTCGCCAAGTTGCTGTGGTCCATGCAATTTCCGCCAGCCGATCCACAAGTCCTTGGTGCGTTCGTCCCACTCGTCCTGGGAGCAGCTGGGATTGCGCTGGTACACTGCGCTAACCCAAGCTTTGCTGGGTCGATGACCAAGAGATACCAAGGCCAAGACTATCATAGTACCCTCTAGCCATCTATCAATGACCAAGACTTCCAACAAAGGTATGAGATAGTATCATTGGACTGTTCATGAATCCTGGTACATCCTGGCACCCTCTAGCCATTTAAGAAAAACCATGTTATCATTCCTGGACATCCACAGCAGTCCAGGTTTCCAGTATCGGTTCCGAATGGTGGGATTCTCTAAGTAAATCTAAGCTGTAAATGATGGTGTATAGTAAGGACCTGCTCCCTGGCCTTGTTGGTGTTGGATTCTTTAATCATCAATGGGTGGCTGTGGAGGGATGCTTTCATAGAAGTTGAGATGTCAATGTTTGCAATTTCGGCATCCCCTTCTCTTTGTCACGGAGGCTGATGTTGGCGGTCTTGTGCTTCCACAAAAGCAACTTCAATTCCCCTGTCCTCATCCTTCCTCTTGTTGATCCCTCTTTAGGTCCCCTTGATTCGAAGGGGAATCTACACCCCAGCCCTCCGTTTCGATGCAGGGGTGGTTGATGTATGTTGGTGTAGAGAAACGATCCGCGGACGTTGGCCTCTTTCAAAAGGGTGCACATATCCTTCGTCTACCACCGTGCCTGATCAACGCGTATTCTTTGGATATATGATATATGTATACACAAAATAAATGTGAGTCAAGCTTAAACAGTTCTGGATAAAAAAAAATGAGCCGCATCCGTGTCAACGATCTCTTCTGCTGACCTAGGAAACAAATCTGCCATCGCTTGACATCTGACAGATCCAATAGTCCCGGCCTGCTCAACAAATTTGCCCTCGTCGTCCATCAGAGAATGGCCCCAGGCGCGTAGCAGTTGAAGGATGAGGACAATATGCTCGCCCTGCGAATCGTGAGCAATCTAACATGAACATACATCAAGTAGCATTGATCTCATTATCAACCATACAATGCGATGATTTCCGTTGGGTTCCGGGAAGATTTGACAACAAATACCATTTCGGGCCAGGACCCTGGTGGCACCATCTCACAATCAGCTGCTGGAAACCACCACAAGCTGGGGAAGAATCATTGGTGGCTTTTATCCGATCCCGTTTTATTGCCAGTGTTTGCTGGGTCTATCTGGTTTACCGTTGCCATCACTGTGATGGTTTTTGACGGGTCCTCTTCACCTTTCATCCACATGTTCTGTGTCTCCTTTATGTTTCACTTTCATCCCTTAAGCCAGGGAGACAATCCCTTACTGTATAACTCATTATTAACCATCTGAGAGCTTTCATTAGTTAATTATTACCTTTGATCCCGGATTTATCCTCTATTGTTTGCAGTTATCAACCACCATGACTACATCAAGAATGATACCCGGGAGGGTTGGTCACTGATCACTGGAGTTCACAGTCCATAGAAAAAGGACTCGAGCAATCCAACAGGATCCAACAGGGATGAAGATAGTTGTTTCAAGTAGCACTTAGGGAAGTCCAGGATATCTGGGTTTCCTAAATTGGGCGTACACAACAAAATGATGATTTTTCCCCTGGAAGTAGTTCACTTTCCTTGTCACCGCGAATTCCCAGGGATCCAACCCAACTGGTGAACTCCAGGTCTCCAGAGTGACTCTGACATCTGATGACACCTGTGTGTTTCACCCGATTCATTGGTTGATCTGCACCAACCCCTCAGCTGTGCGCTTGTTTGTGAAGTTCGAAAATCAACAAATGTGTCAGACATGTCAAATGGATTCCCAAATTATGTCTCATTTTGAGGTTGTAAGCCAGAATTTGTGTGACAATGGATCTCAAATTACACAGTCCAACCTAGTTATCAAATATATAGTGTCAGCATTTCTGTCTGATATCCTGTCACCGTGCGGATTACTGGAAGCAGTTTTGGTTGAGCAATGGATTTACAAGCCCATCTCATGTAGTGAAGCATCGTGAGACAAAGAAGCGGGTCCCAGATTGGTCTAATCGCAGAACTATCCAACCTGCCGAGTGAGGTGAGCGGTAATGACCACGGCTTTATACTGGCACACTGCTTTCGCGAACCCTTTCGCGAAGCTTTCGCGACTGCATGTTTGGCTTTCGCGGAAAGTAGTCCTTCATCAATTGCTTTCGCGGAGCTTTCGCCGTATTTCTCTGTATGCAGGTTTTAGCTTTCGCGCAGCTTTCGCGACGGAGCCAATCAATCAAGACTTCGCGCGGCTTTCGCCACACTTTCGCTTTAGCGTTCGCGCGCGCTTTGCAGTTTAAGCCCCTTTATAAACGAATCAGGTGGAAACAACAATGGTAGGGTGTCGAAAATGTATTTGCATAAATAGGGTGCACCGAAATCATACTGCTATTTTTGTTCCAAGATTGATAGGTTTTCCATTGGTTCCCAGTTGTTCACAATGGTTGAATGGTCGGTTTCAATTGAGTTTATTATCAGCGACATGTTGTTTGCTTTGATAGGTCTTAAGTTTTCCACACGTTAAATTGAGACAAACATAAAGACACACACACACACAATGCACTGAAGACCGACAGAAGCATTATTTCACCCCGACTTAATCAAACAAGTATCAAGGTGGTTTACCGCTCAAGTACTTGCACGCAATGATCATGAGGATTCTATGTTGCTTCAAAAGCACAGATCCCTTATGTTTTGGAATCCATTCACATAAAATGTGAACTGCGACTCCAATATTAATGTGAGCAGTCAACAGTGGCGCAAAAAAACAATGCAAACCCTCTAACTATGAGCGTACTCTTGTTCCGGAGGTCGTTCATCGCACATTTCAATCATGCATGATCATCTTATCATCGGGGTTGGGTAGATGCAAATATGTGCGCGCCCATGTGTATACGATACATACATACGTCCTGCTTGCATGAATTTGTGCATAGCACGAAACAGCACACATAGATTGAATCAAAATACAGTGCATGAAATGCATGAAAGGCATACATGGAAATACTCACATCACGTTAAACATGCATACAAACATACACACACACACACTAATTATGCAATAAACGAAGTAGCATAGACCCAAAGTCGTCAATACAAAGCTGCTGGGTTCACCGCAGCCTTCAAATCCATAGGATATGCCAGCACTGCGCCCTGGACTCCGGCACGAGCCAGCGTGGGAAGGTAAACAGCACATCGCACCGCGAGGCGCTAAGGGTGCATCCCCAAACCGGCTATGGCTGTTTCGTCTATGTGATTTGACGAATTATCAAACATGAACTAGTAACTAGCAATCATTATTATATTAAGGGAATGAAACGGAAAATAAGCAAATCTGGATATACCTGGGTCATAATTTCATCATCTCATCGTATCCAAATTTGAAACTGACGAGTGCAAGTGACAAGCAATCGACATGTTTTTTTCCTGAACATGTACTCTGGAGTCCGACGAAAAGTCAATGTATCTTATCCAAAGTAGTGAGATATGAAATACCCGTGTTGGAGTTTGCACTTGGTTTTTAGTTTCTAGATGCATATTATGCACACGACACACACACATATACACATAAATTTACATGGATACATACATATGCAAAGGCAAATATGCGTATGTTTGCAAAACATCAGTTATATGTGTGCACGATTAACCACGTGATGGCGTGTGCGTGATCTTCCGTTGGTATGTATACTCTACCTGAAAATATTCATGCTCTATAGTTTCATACTCGTACGAAAAGGAACAACAACATAGAAAATGTTCTGGTGCCTGCAATGTTCAGATACATGTAGTAGTATAACAAATCGTGTACCAATCGTTTCATGATCCAACAATGAAGGTCGGTCCTCATTTGCTGCACAGAATGTATATTTGGGCCAATGTTGTTTCAGCCATGTGGGTACCCCCATTGATCAACCAAACTTCCATGAACTTTATTAGGAGAAACAAAACAACCATTTGTCCTTGGAGTGTAGCCCCCATATCGACAAATTGTTACACAATTGAATCAATTTGGATGTGAAACTTTGTCCCCAATGACTCAACATGCAAGAGATAATCATCGTGATGTGCAGTGCCCACTTTGGACACATACTCCGTACGCGTTGCCCATTACAACCTCACTGATGATATTTGATGGGTATCTCATCTCCAACAAGTAGCAACAGGGTTCTTTGAACCCGACGCCCCTTTTGTCTGCTTCCATTCTCCAGATTCAGCTGCCTTGATCATGATCTGGTTCAGCTCTGGATTGAGATATGCATCCGCACACAGTGTCTCGAATTGCGTCTGGCCATGGCTGCACAGGGTATTTCTGCTTTGGAAAACGAACCGCATCTGAGGCACAACTCATTTATCTTGGAAGTATCTTGAGTGGGTTCCGTCAACCATTTGGAAAATCAGTGCCTGACAGTCCCAAACACTGAATAGTTTAATACCTGCGATTCTGGAGAAAAATCAACTACGGCGTGTGAACCAAAAACTCAAACAAAGGAAACAAAAATTGGATTGCATGGTTTCTTCATGGTGGCCTACAGGCATTGAATGGTATGTGAGCAAACAACCCTTGGAACTGGAAAACAAACAGGGAATCACCTTAGGTTCCCGAATGTAGTGCCATACCAAGCACTGCCTTCCGCATCTGCTGTTGACGCTCTTCTT
>VSDK01020989.1:43797-102650 GCA_009767595.1 Symbiodinium kawagutii
CAGCTATGTTCCTGAGTTTGCCGCCGGAAAAACAATCAATACTTATCCATGTTGTTGGCGACCCAACAGTTATATACGGCTAAAAAATGTCCCACACCGGTGCATGAACCAACAACTCGTTTTTCCGGAGGGAAATTTAACCTGGCGGACACCCCAACACGCGTCAATATGCAAACATTTTTCAAGTTTGATCTGTCAAAACAATCCCGATCCATATCTGCAATCTGGTGTTTTTGTTTTTGGGTAGGTATCCCTCCCATGGAATCCATGGCGGCCTCGGGAACTCCATTGATTTTTTTTATGGAAACTGTGTTTGGCCCAAGAGGCAATTCCTTCAAAAACCTATATATGAAGATTAATCACCACACATCATTTCCATTTTCAACTGCCCTTCAAATTTTTACGAAGTGTTTTGCCAAGGGTCGCTTCTCGTTGACGCTGTCTATCCAGGGCATCTTGCGCCTATGGCGCGTGCACGCCATGACTGTTTGGGGGTTGACGGTCACTAACCAACAGCTTAAGGAAATCCAAACATCAATGGCCACCAGTGCTGACAATCCTTGTTCGCGCATGCCATCAAAGAAATCTAGCAACCCTCGCCTGGCAAGGAGGAATCCACTCATTTATTATTGAAAAATTGCAGGACAACGCGGAAATCACGCCTGACTAAAACACCAGAGCCGCAATTTGACGAGCAAACAAAAAATGAAATGTTCAAAAAACCACATATGCATAACTGAGGTAAAATTACGTAAGAACAGTTGCACATGTATGTATACACATGTACGGCTTGCAAACGCAGCAATATTCCTCAACCAGGTCCACGGGGTCATGCAAATGTCATTGCCCCGCCCCAAGGGTGAGTTCGAGGGGTGTCAAGTGCAAAATGCCTACCACTTTGGGGTTGGTTTATCACTATGTCGATATGGAAAAGGGGGTGCACACAGAGCAAAAAACGACGTAAATCATGCCGTTTGATATGTGCAACGGCAACGTTAAATTGTTTCCTCAGCACCCCCTCCAGAAATTCAAACGTCGCGTGCTGCGGCCCGTCAGTCCAATCCATGAGTAGAAGGCCCAGGCGGTTCCGAAGTGACCCCCTTGTTGTCTACCAACGGTTGAACTGGTTGGAAGCGAAGCCGCTTTGGGTCCATAGCCAGTGCTTGCTGTCCGCGCGAACAAAAAGCCTGCCACGTCGAAGCTGCCGCTCCGAAGTATGGCCGCGTTGAAGCCTCCAACGCGAATCGCTGTGTAAAATTTATTGCCCAAGGCCGAGAGCAAACGTTGCGCGCAAAATTTTTGATGGCGCACTTAGTCAGCGCCTGCCCCACTGGGTGATATCAACCGCAGAGATCTGGATGGCTTTTGGGCTAATGTAATGAAAACCCTGCTGGACCGAAATCGGAAGATCTGCAGCAACTTTTGCGTGTTACTATCCTGTTTTGTTGGGGCACCCCAATCCGTGGCTCCTCCTCTGGTTCGTTGTAATGAGGCGCGCTAAACAAAGGTGTTGATTTTTGAAATCGTTGTTGTCATCATTTGGATATTGCTTCAGCACCGTGGCGGTGATGTCCCTGTCCCAATTGCTTCGAGAAGTACTTGGCAACCAATCTACATTAAATGAGTAGGGGACCAAAACAAATGAAACAAATATACTGCTCCCAACACCTCTCACAACGGAGGTCTTCAAGTCACAAATCAGCACTTATACTGATGGGGGGCTGACATGCACTATGCCCTCATCAACACACCGATCAAATTCCTACTCACACTGGATGGCTTATAGTTTTTTCCGCCAACACTGGAGCGCGAAACACATTACCCAACTCATCATCTTGGACCATTGGTAATTCGGTAATTCCATCCTCCAGGTAGTTCTGGTCTGAACTATTGCCTTTGCAACGAAGTATACACATGTAATAGATCATGTCTAACCAATGATTAATAATCCAATATCATTATGATTGCTTGTATATGTCAATGTATTATTGGAAGTCCAGAAAAAGGGACGATTCTCAAACCTTACCGTACCATTCAAGTTTGTTAAATAGGGAAATCAAAGGTTTCTGCGGTACTTCAAGCACCCGCCCATCAGCTCCTGCCATCATCAGTTCTGCTAGCGCTTGCTCACCACCAAGGACAGCTAATGACATGCCATGAACCTTTACCGCCAAAGCACAAACCGCCATCCCCAGCAACAAACACAGAACATGCCAGCGTGGATTCGTGGCGTTCGTTCCAGTCGGGTGGTCACGCTGTCCGTTGATCTATGTTCGGAGTAGATCTCTAGAGGATAGGCTTCCAAACACCGCGTAGATGCAGCATTTGAATAGTGATAAGTGGTAGAACCCCAGTCGAAGGATTACAACCATACCCAACCAGGACGACTTACATAGGGTTGATTATTCAAAATCTTCCCCACTTAAACTAGCCGCTTGTTGAACCACTTGTTCAACAACATTGAATATCGTTCGTTTTTATTCCCTATTGTGAACTACGAGTATGATTAGAGATAATGACCGTGCTTATCAATGGACGCAGCCTGAGCACTGCACCTAGTGAAGCTTTCGGCATACTTTGGATGGTCAGTTCACAAGAGTGAAGTGTGTACGAATGCAAGCCACGAACGCGATGTTGGAGTGCAAAAGCATTCTCGATTTCAAACGGTTTCAGACGCTCGAAATTCATGCGATAGCCTTTGTTACTAAATTCAAGCTCAATTTCGAGAAGCACGTATCCTTTCTGACGGTGTTGCTTCAGCATGGCCGATATGATTGGATATTGCCTTTGCGCGCCTTTGTTTGCTTATCATGCACGCAATCGAAAGGTCGTTGTCACATGCAACACACTAACACATGACTAACATCTGGTGCATATACTCTTTATTTACATTCCATTTGCTTGTGGGAAGAAACCCGGCGATCCTGGTGAACACCTTCAAAGTCAACAAAAGACATCACAGTGCCACAACTTGTCTTTCCATACAAGTGTCTAAAAGCAATCAGTTTTGTTGCCATATGTTGAGATATGCAAGCTGAAGTGTGTGCTGGGGCCCAGAGACCATCCATGTTGCTTCCATTGATGTTGAACAAACTGCGTGGGGAGGTACAGCTACAGCTGACGCAGCGTCAATGGGATAATCTACATCCCCAACCGCCAGATCGATTACAGCATCATTTCATAATGTGGAACCCACCGATTTGGAGAGTACATCATTAGTGGACACAGTGGACACACCTAATGGATTTTTTGCCTGCTGCTGTTTGAAGTTGATTTCTTCGACGGCGAGAAACAAGTGTGACTACCACTGAACCAATGGAAAACATGATTGACCATTAGCCATCATGATCCCTCATGAGTCACTATCATTCTTTTTGTCCACTTTTCTGTACTATTAACAGCCTCGTTATCAACAAGTAGCCATCAGCAACCATATTTGCCAACTAGTATTATGAACCATCAAATTAACGCTTATGATTGAACATAGCTGTCATCAAATAGATGAGCTATATATATATATAAACCCTGACTACCGCCATATCAACTCTACATTAATCATCAAATTGATTGAATTCACCACTATTCATCATTAACCACCTTTAATATCCTTTAATTCTTAACCACCCTACTTAACCACGATTAAACCACCCTTGTTCACCATCAAAGGTTCAGCATTGCTGAGCATCGTCGGTCAGCCTTGTCCCACAACGGCGGCACCGCGCTCCCGCCGTGTCCCGCCTCTTGCTCCGCGTTCTGCCGTCTTTGCTGAGCCTCTTCAAAGACCTGGGGAAGCGCTAGCGCTCCACCTTTCCTTCTCCACCGTTGGGGAAAGCTCCAACGGGTGAAGGAAACGATGATATCCACTGGTGGATATGTAAATATATATATGTAATATATAAGCAACAATAACAAGTGATATAATATGATCTCAACTGGTGATCTCCAACTGGTGGAGAATCCGCAACACCCATTGATTAAACAATCTTCACCAACTGGATGAATATCTCAACCAACTGGTGGATGTATCATAATAACAGGAAATTGGAAGTGATCACAAGTGAAAACTCAATGATTATGATGGCAATACCAATGATGATATGTGATGATGTCTGCACGTACTGACCAGGTTTCGTTTAGAATCACCCTCAACAACAAAATCGTAAACAATGATATACAGTGTACAGGATTATAATTGGGAGATGCAGGTGTTCATATTTGTTCATAACCCCCAGGCTGGGTTAGAAGCATCCATGCCTGGCTTTTTCAATTGTGGCTGGTTTATTGATGGATGCAAGGCAAGGGGTCACATTCGCCCCTACCGAGGAGTCACATTCGCCCCTACCCAAAACGGTAAAGATTCGCCCCTATGTGGATCACCTGCGCCCCAACTCCGGGGTCACCTGCCCCCCTACCGCCACAAGGAGGTAGGGGCACACGCGACCCCACCGAGGTAGGGGCACAGGCGACCCGCTTGCCGACTAGCAATAGCAATCACGAAGAAATGGACGGTAAGAACCTGTTGTTCCACCAACCTTTTCTTTGCTTGCAATGATTGCCTGTTCAGGATTCCTTTTCAGTCCTGTACTAGATTGTCACCTAGCACCAACAAGAGTATTGGGTACCACATGGTGCCACTAATTTCACTTCGGAGAGGAATGCCTCAAAATAGGTACAGCAGTCAATGCAACTTGGTTGACAGCTCTAGCTATCCAGCTAGCAGACAGCTCTCCGCTGACGAGTTTGTTTTCCTGTTCACCAAAAAACGACATATCGATATCCACAACTTGTCATGGACATGGCAAACCTCGGGGGCACGGGTTGGTGCATGCATTTTACACCGTACCACCCAAGCACAGGTTACTCTGAAATGGGAGGGCAAAGGAAGATCACCGTCGAGATTCTTTGGGACTGATACAGTTCCAAAAGATGGAGATATGTTTGACCATGGCATCAAAATGTAGGATGATTCAAATCGGGTGCCATAATTACCTCATTGCATACATTTAAACAGGTTTTGATGCATACTTTTCGTTCTAAATCGTGGCAATGTTCAGACATGACTTTTGGAACCCTTGCTTCAGTCCCTTCCTCTAGCACTTCAACCAAGATGCGGAAACACGCAGCAGGTCACTGGTTGACACAATGTCCTTTCGTGCAGCGGCAGTGCAAAACGAGCCATGGCAGGTGTGCGGTTGAGCCCTTTTTCCTGGTGACGTTCGCATCTGGAAATTAGACACAATGCAATCAATTGATGTTGCTCTGTTGAAATTAACATGTGAAAACATGGCAGAACCCACACATCAAACCTAAACTCATCAGGACAAACAGTCAAGCCCAATAGCAACAGGAGAAACCTTTAACCTAAGCAGGTCATAGCAGCTCTTGGGTGAAGCTTTCAGCAAGTGGCGCCGATGTTCCTCGAAGAAAGTCCAGAATTCATTGAAAGTCACCTGCGACAGGTTCTTGCCACTGCGAAAATCAACCAATGGACAGAAAAAAATGAAACATGAGTGAAACATGTACAGTATAGAGAATCAATATGACATGATTCTGCCAACCGCCAATCTCATGGATTATTCTCGATCATTGTTTATGATTGGGATGTGCAAATCTATTAACCAATCATTGAAGTGATGTGGGATTTTTATATAGTTGATCAATTTTGATCACAGCAATGAAGGGCAAAACAAATTGACAATCAGTTGCCAATCATCAGCTGTCAGTCAACCATGGCTTATGACCACCAGTGAGGTTTCATGAAACAACATGGCTCGGCTCTTGATTCGTCCTTGCAACCGGCAGCAGCACAAATAGAAGAGCTACAACGTTGCAACTCTTGCAACATAAACAGCAACAACAATAACAACAACAGGAACAATCACTGCAACAACTACAATAGCAACTCTTCTACAACTGCAAGCACAATAACAAATGTCCATGGCGACTCATAACACATTGCACTTTTCGACACTTTGATAACACCAAGAGCAATGACAGTTGATGCATTTTCACATTTTTGATTATTGCTGACTGTGAACATAAGAAACCCACATAAATAGAAACCCAAAAAATGCTTTGGATCGATGACTCCCAGCGCCTTCTCTGGATCCATGCAAGGAATTCTCGCTGCGAAATTGGCAGGCAAACATCTGGCCATGAACAAAAATGAGCGAAACCGCAGCCATGATTTTTGCAGACAACGCTTCTCTTCTTTTTCAAAACTGTCCTAGATAAGTTTGGGGAAGTCTTTGAAACGACTCACCTTTCCTCATGCCATGTTCGGAAGCTTTGAATCTTGCCAAGCATGGAAAAAAAGGCCTCACAACTACCGGAATTTTCGGGACAAATGATACTCATATTGCAGTGCGAGGGCCATGGAGGCATGTCTCTCTGTTTGTCGCTTGGGCTATCTTCATGAACATACCCATGCCTATGTTGAATGCTCAGCTGATGCGACTCTCAACACAAGTACCATCACGCCTGACGAATTCGCCGTCCAAATTCCACAAGGTGTCCAGTTGCTGGGCAGGGCGAGCAACTGCTGTGAACTCCAATGCTGCCAACCCTTTTGGGCGGTTTTTTTTGTTTTTTCCAAAGATTGTTTGCCCGAGAGACTTTGGACAAATGACTACTGATACACATTGACCACAGAATTAATCAATGAATTCATTAATTAGTAGCTAATCAATACTGAATCTAAATTTGAATGATCAAAGAATTAATTGCAAGTTTTCTTCATACATCATTTCTATCCTGATGTTCTTCCATTTTGCATATTTTGCTCCCCTCCGACAAACATGCAAATCAAAATACTTTCGCGGACCCGCTCCCAGCAAGTAGCAGTAATCAAAAGCGCGTACGCAGGAAGGAAGATGTATTTCAAGTAATTCGATGATTAAATAGGTCTAATTTCACTCTGCAAATGTTTGGGTTGGTTCAGCTAGTCAAAATCCAAAATGGCAATAGTCGCAAACAATTCCATCTGCATTTATATACGTTTAAAATGAGACTGACTACACCCATGTTGCTATTGATTATATACATATCCATGGAGTTGTTTCGCCCAAACATGATGGAAATGTCCAAAAAACACACAACTGATGCCAGGGAAACCAGCTTGAGAATGCTATGGTCAGTTGCAAACTTGATGGCACCCGTTGATATCTTTCCAGATCTACCAGCCGATCTACCAGCCATCAGCCATCTGCCAGGCTCCGGCGGCAGACCTGAAAGACCTGCTCGATTTGTGACGTCGATAGTCCCCCACCCTGGCGGCTGACCCCAACCGAGTTTGGGGCACACAGATCCCCAGAGTAACATGATAACATGTGTAGAGATATGGACAGGTACATCCTACATACTCACCCAAAACGCCTTGGGTGTCTGGGGTTGTTGAAGAACTAGATATCTTAGATAAGAAATATTGAAGCAAACTCTCTTGGGACAACACCGCAGCGAATGGATCTTGTCTGACATGATCTGTAGTGACTGGCCATTGGGAGCCTGAAGCTGGACAAAAATCCGAGAAGTTTTGTACATCAAATTTTATTTCTGGGACAAAAACATATGAGCTGGGCTATCACCTGCCACCAGAGCCCCCAAGTCTACTTGTAGTACCATCCAATGTTGGGAATAAGAAAATTTGCATCTGAACACTGTCCTCCTACTGAGTCGTGGGCATTATGTATTCACGCGGAGTGGCACTGAGGATTCAGGGGCCTTTGGGATGCAGGCCAAACCCAAGTCTGACTGTTGGATACAGTGTTTGTGTTGCCAGCTAGGACGAACATGAAAGCACGGATGCACCACGATGCATCTATGACGGTCATAGGATGTCATAGGTCAGAATGCTCCAAAGAGTCTTGAACCCCCAACGGTTTCATTCAATTTATACCAAGTCGAATACCTCCCGTGCTTCAGAGCACTGACCACGAAGGCGTCTTGGACTGGCAAGAAGTGTGTGAAGATATCAAGTACTTGAAGCATTGTACAACGAGTAGTTGTATGTAACCCCATTCATGATTGCAGTTCAAGTCTTTAAGTGATATGGCTGTGGGTCAAAATCCCGTTCCCCTGGTTCCCCATCATTAACCATTGTTTTCCCTTTAAAATGGTTGGTTATTATACCCCATTATTGGTTGGTCAATATTGACCCATAGCCATATGCATCTATCGGCTTCGGGGTTTACCCTTGCATGGGGTATAGCTCTGGATCAGCATCTTCTCATCATCCTCCGCGCCTTGCTGTAAAGCTGCCAAGTGCTTTCGAACTCCTGCTGTCTTCTCAGCAAGTTCCGGCGGCCACGCTCCACCTAGGCGAGCTGACAACGATGGCATGTTCTGCGTGCATTGTCTGCCACGAACACTTCACTGTTTTAACTGACGTCTTCAAACATATCGAGGGTCCAAACTTGTACTCTTTGAGGGCATGCCTCTTGGCAAAACCGCTCCATCACAACTATCAACTCAAGTTTATGGATGATTACCGCAGAAATCCGCAAAATGCATCCAAGCTTTTCCCAAGCTTTCTCTCAACCAATCATTCTCATCAATTTCAACCTGCTACAGGGTCTAGCGAACTGCTCCTAGCCTATCCATACTCATTCACCGCTCAGCGAGGCAGCCCTAACTTTGTCACAAAAAGAATTGCCCAACTAAGGAACTGACTGACTAACTACACTAGAAGCTTCTTAGAGACTGGAACCCAACATTTCCCACACATTCTCCCACCACATCCAACTCCCCAGGAATGGCACGAAAGCGAGCTCTTGTAGGTGCCGGTACCTGAATATTGGAACCACACCAATGCATCTGTTTGTTGTCGCATCAAAAATCCTATCGGCTCATTGCCCTTTTTCGAAAATCCAACGCAATCTAACAATATTATACTGTAGTAGTGATACTTGAAATTTGAAACATGTGGCTCCCAAACAAAAAAGAACATGCTTACAATTTCTGTACTTCTGTACCTGTTTGTTGTGTAGCAAAGTACTTATCTGCCCATTTTTTGGCTCTCATCACATGACATGCCTGGACATGACTGCAAAAACACCATCACTGCTGCGTGCTCACACTCCCACACCCAATAAAACCCGGAGCACATGGCATCTCGATGGTCCGAGATGTGCGTGGGGTGGTTGCGCAGCAAGTATTGGGCCAGCCTTGGACAACATTCACGCGCCAAGCTCGTCGAGAAAACAAAGATATCAATGGAATTTGTGGTTCATGCCCGATGGTTGATCATCCTTGATAGTAGCGGATAATAGGCAGCAATACTGGAGAACACTGATTGATTTTGGTACATCGTCGTTCATACTGATGATATCTGGTGATGAACAATCATTCTCAACCCTCATGAAACAAACTGGATGGTGTACGGTGAAACTATTCTTGCACTACAACCAAATCATTAATCCTGGGTTGATTGCATGCAGCACGGAGTGTTTCAAAGGTTCTGCCCAATAGAAGGCTGCGCAAATGTACGTTCTCAGAGCTAGATAATGACTGAATCAAACTGAATCCATACCCATGTCTTCCAGGGGCCATAGCCAAAGCACTAGTTTTCTACCGTGTGGTATGATGGTCCATGTTTGGGTTGGTCACGTGAGTCACGCTCCCGGTTCGCACCGTCTCCTGGGGCCTCCTGCCATGTCAAGGGGTTGAATTTTTGTTTCCGCGCGGAACTGGATCCGTCGGACTTGCCCGAGGCCAACTTGTCCACGTGCCTGGCCCCGGTCGCGGCAATGGTCGTGAGCCAAAGACTATCTGAGAAACCATATCTTCAAACAGATTTGCACGGCGATCAGGATGCAAACAACAGAAAACATGACATATCATGACATACAGTACGTCATATATGTACAACAACAGGCAGTCATGTACAACAAGAGGTTTTCTTGGAAGAACGGGTCAATTGCCCTCGAAGAACACCGTTGAAATCGGTAGCTTCGAGTTCGGAACGTGTCGCCGCCCATGCAACTGCCGACCTGCTGAGGGCATCGAGGCCTTGAAGAAGCACCGGCATGACCTGTTTTGACCAACCAACGGCAGGGAAGGGCCCAGTGGATCCCAGTGGTAGGTGAACGGTGAGCAGTGGTTGATGATGGTAAGTCATCATCAATTTACCATCATCATCAACTTGTAGACAGCAGTATGCATCATAAGTACCTGTAAACATATTTATGTAGAGATCAAATAGAATGTGTACATACAAATGTATGTACCAAAAAACATCGACAAAAAAACATCATACAACTATGTTGATCTAAATGTCAACATACAGTACATAGACATATCTTGTGGTCAAATGCCGCAGTGCCTGTGAGGTGGCACGTGAATGATCGACAACAATCCTGCTCGTGACAAGCTGATCAAGGATTCCACTTGAATCAACGAGTTTCAATCAGTGGTCTAAAAAACCGGCCATCCATTTCGATCTGAGGCCATTCATTCGATCTGGATGTAGGATCCATTTGAGAAGGCTTTGAACATCATAAACATCTCTAAACCATAAGCAGCTACTTCTCAAACATTCAAACCATCTTGGATTCCACACTGCAGAAGACCGCTGACAACGGGATCTACCCAGCCATGGCCGGTGTGCGAATCGCTCGACCAAACCCAGCTATCAACATCATTGGCTGACACTTGTTAGTGCAATCATTTACGTTCGTTTACAATCCCTATGCACTTTGTCAAATGCCTTCTCAGCGTTCTATTCCAAATGTCTTACAGAGTGGTTTCTGATGGTTTCTCCCTGGTTCCGAGTTGGTTTACAAGAGTTTGAACGCTAGTCTAGTTCTATCTTCATTCATTTACCATAACTTACAATCCCCCCGAGGTTTTCTACAGGAACTAACCGACAATCCCAATGATGCAAGTGTTGAACTTCATGGAACTTCCGTGCTTGGCCCATCTGGGCCCTTCCAGGGGGCACCACGTGTTGCTGTAGGTCTGAGCGCTTCCTGCTGCAGCTGAGCCACGCCATTCTCCATGAGGTACACGTCGAAATCCCCTTCGGCCTGGCGCACGTGCAGAACTAGGCGGCACACCAACCACCATGCCATGCCTTGCCACACCCATGTCATACCAGGTCAACATCATCTCTGGAGATCTTTAGCTTAGAATAAACAAACATTAGCTGAGGGCCCTACATTGTGGGCCACCCAACCTGATCCATTGCAGGGACCAATTCGTGGCACACGAATAACAGGGTGTGGGGTTGAAGCGCATATGAGCACCGGTTGCCGCACCGAAAACGCACTGACCGTTGATGTTCTGCCATGTTTTGCCGTTCCAGATGTTGGAGCCCCAGTTGCGGTTCGCCAGATTGGGATGGTGGTGTGGCTGGCCATCTGTCGGGGACATGCACCTACCATGACATGGCACATGTATGGGTGTGTGCATAAATGGCGCATCCCAAAAATTACTGCTTTCCCACTGTGATGATTGGGTGAAATGGATATGCCATGATATGCCAATATTTGTGATCAACAATCAGTCGGCCAAAGCAATGCTGGATACATCTTGATGTCCATGATTTCATAGCACCATCACTTTCCCAACATACAATTCCTGGCTTCGATGTCACCGGGAGGCTGAAACTTCTTCATCGATCAGTGGCTTTGGACCTGGTGCTAACCTCACATTGTGATCACTGGCATCGGCGGCCCCATGGCACCTCTGCAATGGGCACCAGCAGCGACATGAAGTACTTGTCATTTAACTTCAGCTCCCGCAGGGCCTGCAAGGCCACAGGTAAGCAAAGTCTCTGCAAGGCCTGCAGTCATGGCATAGCTTCTGATCTCAATATTTATGCCGTAGTTCCATGGCCTGAAATTTGCCTGCAATCTATGGCCCTGTTTGGGATCATTCATGCAGAAAGAAACACGCTTGGTGGTTCAACCCGTGCACTGGGTATGTTCAGTATATATTCAAGCAATGGATTGAGTACAGCTAAGATTTGCAACCACGGGTGGCATGCAACCACCAATTGGAAATGTGACACGCCATCGCTTGGCCATGCTTTGTATTGGACGCTATTTGTTTCGTTGCTTGGAAAGCATGGCGATGAGTGGTCTGGTATGACGAGTTAGCACATCCAAGAAAAATGGAGAAAAACAACTTGAAGCGGCAGCCAACACTGAGAACCTCCCACCTCCTCCTGAGACCGTGAAGGTGGCATGGTGCAGGAGAGGGCCCGGGCAACAAATAATTCAAGCTGCCGAAGCTTGTGCAAATCTGGATGGATTGCCTTCGGCCTTGAGTAATGCATGTGCCTCAGTGCTCTTTGATACCTCTACTATATTGTGTTGCTATAACAAAATGGCTACAATCATGTCTGCATTGATGTCATGCCAATTGTTTTGCCATTGCATCTGTTGGTTCAAATGACAGGCTCAGCACAAAGGCTTTGCCGCTAAGCCCACCTAAGCTGAGAATTGCAGAATTCCTCCCCTCTGCCTCGCTGCACCAGCAAAGCTACCTGACATTTCGTCTTTATCAGTGCACTTGCATAAACCAATAGCCTTGCATCTATTAATTATTAATTCTTTTTGGAACAAGTGCATGTTGAGGTTAATGGAGAAACCTTGAAGCCAGTTGTGAGCAAGGATCTTCTCACATGTAGGGTATGCCGGCCCATTTGCATCGCTATTATCATAGGAAGCACCACTGTGTTTTGTGGTTTGCTCGACAGCTTGCAAAAACCCTGCACTACCTTGTGAAGTGGCCCCGCGGAATCACCTCCCCAAAGCTCTTTGGACCTAGGTCATCTCGACTCTCTTGAATGATTCACAACCACACAATCACATGCACATTTGTATGCTCAATCATATCATATATACACGTCATACGCAAATCCGTCAAATCATATGAAAACATGTAAACCATTCTGGCTCGGCACCGGCAACAGCGTTGCTCTAAGGCTCAGTATCTTCACAAGCAACTCTGATGGTGCAAAAAATGATCCAATCGATGTCAGCGAAGCGTGGAATCCATGTCAAATACATGGTATGCACATGTATACACCCTGCTGCCAACAAAAAAATTATAGCATTCACACCAAGAAAACCCCAAAATATCCCGCGAGCGTCAGGCATTTGGGACCTGCACATACTAATTAGTCAAGTTTGGGCGACGGCCCAGCAGCATCCAACCGCCGAACCCTCGACACCGCAGCGTTCTTTTGAAATGTTCCGCTCCGTTCGTCTCAGACCCAGACAGCTGCCAAGCTCAAGACTGAGAGTCAACCAAACTAAATCCAAAGTGCGTGGTCCCTTGGCTGCTAAGTCCCAATTTTGTAGGTCGGTTGGAAGCAACTACAACAAACAAACACAAACGAGTCAACTACACAGTGCTAGACACGGTGATGCAGAATCATGCACGACAATGCAATGTAAGATGCCATTCAAAATCCAACATACGCTTGTCAAAGAACGGATAATGCTTGTATGTTTCTCAGCGGTGTACGGGGAATCAAACATGCACAAAAAGCGATGCTATGCTGCCAAACTGAGCGGCGATCAAAACAAGTGATTCAGACTCAATACAATTCGGGATGTTGCATAAATATGCACAAATGGTGATGTTCCGAAAAAATGATGGCCTCCCCAGCTGAAAGATGCAAATAGAACGCTATGAGGGTCCACCATTTGCGGAGATCTATGGACCACCTCATCAACATCTGTTGAGGTTCTTGCCATGTTCACTGCAAATGAATCCACCTCCACAGCTGCTGTCTTCTGGGAGACGCGCAGTTCAGCGCGCTGTTCCGTCACCATTTTGTGAAACAACGAGCTGTTGTGAAACGGGCTGCAGCCGATTGAATTCAGCGCTTCGCACCTGATTCGTGCAGCGATCTGGTGACACATCGGGCACAGTGGCGAAGGACATGAGAAGGTCCTTGCAGCCCTCGGCGGAATGCAAATTGCTATCTTCAGTCAAAAGTCATCATCGGTGGGTTCCAAATTGAGTGAGATTTGTGATGGGGAATCCATCCAAAGGTGCAAAACTTCTGTGCAACACGTTTTGATGGCTGTTTGCAGGCACATTCATTGGATGCTAGATAATTTAACAGATCTGACAATTCCTGAGCCATGTCCTCCCCAGCGTAGCTGTAGCACTCACTGGCGGTTGGCTGTGACCTTAGAGGCCCGCGCTGGTTGTTGCAATACAGTACCTTTTGTGCTCAACAGGCAACCAAGGTGGATGGTTGATTGCAAACCAATGGAATGGATGAAGGGAAGAAATTACTGTATCCTTGACACAACCCCGGCAATCCAAGCCAACAGCCTTAAACAGCCATGGGTACTGTCAACAAGAACACACAGCTGAGAATATGCTAGAAGTCCGCACAGCCAGTGGGTTCTTCAGTGGAGGTTTGGCCAAGTGTCAAGAAGGACCAGTTGACAAGTAGTTAATAGAACAGCCCAGCTCATATATAAAATCAATACCCAAATTAGTTTCTGTTCGTTCAATCTATTGAATGACTGCTTTTCACCTACAAAATCCTACAACCATATTATATGTCAAATTGAATATGGATCAACAACTTGAGTAACTTCAGTATACCTCGGGTGTATCCCAAGCCATCTGGTTGAACCCCCGTGAAGCCCATGATCAAGGCCAGGACTGTGGTATAGATGTGGCCGCCCTTCTTGCGGAAGAGATTGATCTCTGCCTGTTGAGGTTGCCAGGTGCCCAAGCGAAGCAGCAGCTGCCGGCTATGGTAGCTGTTGATCAGTTGCTGAGAGTGTCAATGCGACACACTACGTGTAGAATCATATAGATATAGATACATGTAGATACAAGTAGCCATATGTGTCTATCCATGTGCATCAATCACGTCCAACTATGAGACTTCCCCGAAGGAAGATTCAACGTGCCTTGTCTGCACCATGCTGAGTGTTGGGCGCATGTCAACCCCATAGGTGACTAATTCAACAGCCAACTTTCGCGTTGGTTTGTCAACACTATCCTTGCACATGTTGCTGATCAGTTGTTCTACTCATAGGCCTGACTAAATGGTTGGATTTGTCTTCGAATCTATGACATCACCACATCAATCAGCACCCCTCATCTCTCAGCGGCCACGGGCGTGCCTTGAGGGTAGCGATCTCTTTGGTTTGAAGCGCAAGCAGATCTTTGCAGCGCTCTCTCTCCTTGGTCAGGGTGAACGGTGGTGAACAATGCTTGCCCTCGTGGCGAAGCACACATGGTGGATGGTTGTGACAGTGGTGGATGACATCGCAACCCCGTGTTATCGCTGTTTATATCCGTTTATACTGAAGAAATCAACAGAACCAGCTCATTCTTGTTGTCTACACCTTTGGTTCTGCTGGGATGGTTGGGTTTAAGCTCAAGAAGATCAGCTGGACTCAAACAAATTTGGGCGGCCCAAGGGTTGCTGAGGCTTGACGAAAGTAGCAGTCAGATTCCCATGCCGAGGTGTTAAATCGTTGGACCCCACAGCACCGCCAGGTAGTAGAATGGCATGTTGAGTTCATTCATGCTGTATACACTACACACATCATAGACTGGTATGTCAACTGCACTGACATTGAATCTACTAGGATGAACACTATACAATGAAAAGGGGATGCTGGCATCTAAACATATTGCTAACCAATGCCTCCCACAACTATAGCCTTGATCCATGTGCTTTGAAAATGCAACTGAAAATGTGCATTATCTCCAAAGTCAAATTTAAAGTTAGAAACACAAAACTGATTGAAGTCCAATTGCAAGCTGTTTGGGGGATCTCAGAAAGTTGATTTGATATAACAAAACCTAATTACTAATTACAGTATTTGATACGTGCTTTTCTCAGGATGTACTGTATGAAGAAATTAGCGGCAATTGTTGGGCATGGCCTTTCAGGCCTTGGATGACCATACCCAAATCCAGTGACGCTTCGCGGCCCACTTCCATCTCATCAAGATTATCCAACTATCATTGATTGATATTGATTGCTGTTGATTTCATCTTGCAATCATTATGGTTGGTTGGTTATATTCAGCCGTCCACGATTCTTGGGATATAATTCCTTATAGGCCTTCCTCAGGGGCGAGATTGTTTGGATGCCAAACCTTCGGCTCTTCTCATGTGCGATGGTCACAGCCACACGGTTGAGGCGTTTTTTCTGGGCAAACCCACCATTTCTCTGAGTTCTTTGACATTCTCGTTGTCATTCTCAGTGACCTTAGTCTCGTGTGAGTACCATGGTCAGCGAAGAATACTACCAATTTACTGGCATCAACGCCATGGGCCACAGCCAAATATCATCAATCTTGTAGGATTGGGTGGGTGGATTTCCGATCCTGAACTGTTCTAGCGAGGCCAAAGTGAACGTCTGAGGTATCAAGAAAAGCAAAATGTGCGACGTTGAGCACAATTAACAAATGTATTGGGTTCAACTGGGCTGAGAGCAATTTTCAACAAACGTAGTCATCAAAACCCAGCGACCTGATTTTCAATAATCATCAAAGCATATCTCTGTATAACATTGTATAGCTATGTTTACTACTTGGTAGGTCACCACAATGTACTGTCCCAAATATAACCAACACCACTGATGTGAAGCCAACTCATCACCAGGGGTACCACGCACCAACCTTCACCTGGGCCTTGGGCATTATTCATCCGGGCGTTTAAGGTTGCATCCAATTGCATCTGTGCGTAGCCTCAGCGGCACAGGTGAACCCCAGATGGAAACTTCAAGGAACTTAACTAAGGGATTGGGAAGGACTCTTCTATACTATCACTAGTTGTTGATTGGTTCAGATTCATGTATATACATTTAGTTTCATGATCCATATGTCCAAATCATTCCAGATTCAAACAAACACGTAAGGTACACGTTACGTGCTGATTGAAGAGTTGAACACCTTATTTTTTCTTGACATCAGCTCCGATGCACTGTGAGTCATGGCTAGGGTAGCTGCCTTTTAGCCGTGAGATTCCGCTGAACGGACATTGAAATGAAAGCTCCACATCCCTTTCCCCATGGATGTCAATGAGTCATGATCGAGCCAGCTGCTCGTGCAAGCTGCATTTGCCCAACACGTTTGAAACATTTTGAAACTATCCTGCAAAGGACCATGCACCAAACAGAGTGCAAATGATGATTTCGGCGCCCCTGGGCTTGACCCACAAATGGCAGGTTTTATCAGGTACTTTTTTGGGGCAGTTCTTCTTGCAGATTCTTAGATACTTTGCTTGGCAATCGCATATTCCTCTTTGGATCTATTGGAATGATTTAGGTTCCAATAGAACTCCAAGCGCTAACTAGCTTCGCAGGGTGCGGGAACTCGCTAGCATCCCAAAGTCTGTTTTGACTCTCGAGATCAGCAATTTGATGATGGATCTGAACTATACACCTAAAGGGTTAAGGATGGCTGAAGCCTCCGGTGCTCTTGAACTTAAGCCCAAACAAATCTGGTGCTGTGCTCTCTACACACCAACTTGGACACAACTCACTGGGTAGAACCCGATTTCAGAGATTCCATGAGGAGCTGTTGCATCGTTGATCTATCACTGTGCATAGTGAGGCGTCAACGGACGTTGTCGTTGCTGCTTATCATCCCCTCGTGTATGTTGTTCATGATAACATATCAACTACTGAAGTCATCATCATCATTTTTTCTTTCTGCGTGTATGTTGTTCATGATCATCTCGGTCGTCTTTTGTTTTGGCCATGGCCTAAGGCTGTCAAGAAACCCATGCTCACCAGTTGCTCCATCAGGGAGGTGTTGTCGCACGTGAGCTTCGTGAGCTCCTTCTTTTGTTTCTCCATCCTGCGTGGCATGCAGCGATTGCGATGGATGGGACTGGCTTTGAAGTAGGGGTCACTAAGTCATTACTATGCGAATCATAATTGGCGTCAGACTGGCTTCTGAAGTAAGTAAGTCCAAGTCTTGGTTGATTGTTTTATGAATGTTTACGATTTTTATTCAGCATTCTTTGGATGAGCCAGTGTACTGTCGTCGTTGGTTCTTCAGCGGGGTAAGCTACTGACATCAACCCAAACTGCTTATCATCCTCTATATTGCAGCTTTCGCAATCACTCTGGATCATTACCTTACAAATGTGATGAACCATCACATTAACCATGCTTTATACATGTTTATACCATAGTCCTTTCACCACATCATAACAATCGCCGTTAGCAATGCCTAGTCATCACTGTTTACCATTTAACCAACCAACCAACCAACCAGTGATAGTTGGTATGTCCCTACTTGTCCCTACTTGAAATTCAGTTGGTTAAACCAACCATGTCATTCATGCTTATCAACATGCCTATGAACCTTTCGCAAACTCCAACTCCCCACTATTTACCTGAAGATACCTTAATTAATAATATGTCACTGTCCTCTTCTGCCACTCGGCGATGCGTCGCCGGTGCTCGGCTTCAGCTTGGAGAACCTTCTCCTGCAACTCCTGGCAGCACCGTGGCAGGTTGGAACCAGTGCGTGTTGCGCCAGTGGCAGGTTGGATGTTGGAACCGTCTCACGTTGTTTGCCCTTGGAATCTGTTGGTTGTTGAGTGTTGGCTGTCGGATGTTGGGTCTTGGAGGTGTTAGCTGTTGTTGTCCTCGTCATCGTGCTGGTTTTCGTTGTCGATTTCGTTGTAGGCTTCTAGCTGACGTTGGTTGGATTGTGAGAATTTGTAGACTGTCAAAAAGTGGTTGCAGGCAAAGTTGAGGCATGAACAAATCGAACATCCAATCATACCCCCACAGTGATTGCTCTAAATGTTTGTTAATACGGGTTCCCAGCTTGAGTTTTCATAGTTCGTTCTCCATATATTGCATCTTTATATATGTTGCATATTGATATACATCCACAAACGTAGGCAAAATGGTGCCCCCCTTCAACAATTGCACTTCCCAAGCCAAATAAATCTAGATATGGTCTACTGGGTAACATCAATGGAGAAGTGGCAAAACGCACTGACTGTAAGCACTGATTTCAACTTTAGGCTTTTTGGAACCAGACTCGAGGGGTGTGCACTCTTACGTTTAAGCTTTTTACTTTGGGGGCCCAGGCTGAGTGTAATTGCACTTTTGACTTGTTTTCGGGTGTTGTTTTGGATATTCAAAAGCGCTGGCCCCGCTCGACTTTAATCTTACGCTTGACCTCCTAGCACCTTTTTGAGCCTAGCCGCTCAGGAAAGCATTCTCAACATCAATCCACCAACCAATGGAATCAACGTACAACCGATTAATCAAACACTTGTTTGATTGCCAGCCACCTTAGTTGATTATGGCAAGCACCGTACCCAGGTTTAGTGGCTGTGGCTCTATGTGGCTCACACTCGTCGTGTGACCAGGTGGCCATCGCTGGAGTCCTGGACGTATTTGCCGGGCGCTGAGCGTTCAATGAGGTCCAAGTCGACAATCTGTCCGAACTTCAGCATCTGAATGTCCTGTTTGACCAGTGCTGCCCATGCCATCCAAATAGGATGGCTACGAGTAGCATGTGTACATATGTGTGTATACCATATTTGTAGATACACACGGGTAACAATGTATGCATATGCAAATATACATATGCAGGTCTGTATGAACAAATGTATAGACATGTGTTGTGTATACATTTGTGTATTGGTGTATTGTAGAAACATTTTAAGTGTTTCAGGACCTCTAGATACCATACCTGGTACTGTACAGTATATTGAGTATGTGTAAAGAATGTATCTTGCGGCTTGGCTACAAACAAACAGGGCTTACTTACATGTTGAGAATACTGTGTCTAATTTTCATGAGGTTGTCGGGTGCAGTTTCACAACAGAAATCAGTGGTTTGCACACTCTGCGGTTTCCGCTCTTTCCCCCGAGCCTATTACTGACAGTTGTAGTGAATATATAAATGGGTGTTTCTCTAAATAGGGAGCCCCAAAAGCTATGGTTGGTTTATCACTATAGATGACTATTAATGGATGATTTGGGGGTACCCCTATTTTGAGAAACACCCAAATAACCTCTCAACGTATACCAATCTGTTCAAGATTGTCCAAATCTATTTTGTGGTTGCTTCCCATCACAGCAATTCTTGTTGGGGCCCGGGTTCACACCCTAAAATACCATAGCGTACCAATAATCGTAGAATCTCCCCCGTGAACTGGGAACACTGTGGGTGTTGGACTTCCATGAAGCGCTCTCGACCCTTGAGATGTGAATTGGTGGAACTACCATTCACCTACACATACTGCATGAAGCATGATATGGTGGTTTCTGGTGAAGTACTCTACCAAAGGGTTCAAAAACAGGATGGTTTGGGGGTACCCCTATTTTGAGAAATCCCCATATGGAATGACCCAAAGGTGGCTGGATCGTCAGGAAGTAATGATGATCATGTCAAAATCACTCGGACTGTCAATCTGTTAATTATGGTATATAATGCATATATCTATACTGATATCTACGGTCATAGTCAGTCCACCTATGTAGTACCTAACAAAGATGGGAACAGGGTGTACGACACTGCACAACTGTAGAATTTCAAAGCAATGACCCCATGGGCCTTGGCCAATGATCAGCTAGGATCAATGTCGGCTCTGTGGCTTTGCTACATCCTTTGACCCATCCCGGCCGTCCTGGAACTTGCCATGAAGGTCCTGCGTCGGTCATGGAGTTGTCCACGATGGGTTAGATCTTCCATGATGTTAGGCAAAAATCAGCGGGCCAGGAATTTGTCCAACAAAGTGCCCGTTGGACAACCAGCGCCCCTCTCAAATTTTCAAGTTCCAAGAGTTGTCTGGCCGGGGATGGGAGACAGTTAGCTGCAAAGGGGTGAACTTCTGCGTGTTGAAATATGATGGAGCTTTTGTGGTCCTCGATGTGCTGCAACGCCACGTTCTTATCCTTCTTTCGCACTCGAAAGTCTCTCTGAAGCCTCAGCTACAGTGCTGGGGATGGTCTGACAAGTTCACACACACACGGGTAAGGTGGCACGGCAAATGAACCACAGGGAGCTGCTGGTCCCACTTAAACAGTTTCAAAAAAGCAAGTGGCAAGGTGGAATCCATTTTGAAACCAGGGATGGTGAAGGGATCTCATCCCCTGGCCAAGTAGCTGCTTGTGTCGGGCTTTCACCTTGGCAAGCGCAGCTGCACAGCACTCACTGCTGACCCTGGGACATATTGGTGTCCTCAAACATGGCTGTCGTATTCAATCATCCTTATGGCCGTGTAACTCACTGGCAGCTTGGGTTGGTATCTTCCTATCCTTGCTGCTTGCATCATGGATCTCTGTGCTGATCCCCTACCATCCCCATGCCCCAGCTGCTCCCACCTCCTTGATCTCTTGATGCAGCTCCGTGATGCGCGACATGAGCCGTTTCAGCCCCTGCGGTCGTGTCACAGGTCGTGTCGAAGAAAATCAGCTGCGAAAAATGGAGGCGGAAGTGGAAGCTGAAGAAACTCTAGAGATAGAATCAGGTAGAACCACTGGACATCCCCCAAAAAACAAGCATTTGGCTTTGACAATTTTTTTTTTTGGCTTTGACATGCTTTGAGATCCAGACTGTCTATCAAGCTACCTGCAGCTACCTGGTTATAGCTTAAGCTCCGGTGTGAGCGCAGGGATATCAGCATGGGCTCGGGCACGTGGGCTCAGAAACGTGGCATGTTGTCTCATTAAAGGCAACGTGATAGGGATGCAAAGACCAGCAACGACGCAAGGTATGACTGTCCAACAACAACAACAACAACAACAACAACAACAACAACAACAGTAACAACATCATTTGCAATCAACACAAACAACAGCAACGGAAAGCAACCAACAGGAGGAGACTGTAGGGGCATCACCAGCAGTGATAGTGATACGGTGATACAGACTCAACTTCAACAGCAAATAGTTGTGGGGTAGACGGGATCCGGAATGGCTTGACCTGGTTAGACTGAACATTTGTTTTGGATTAGTACTGTATCTGTATTAGATATGTTTAGATAAGATATGCCATTAACAAATCATAAGATTAGAAATTGTAATATGATACAAAAAATATAAGGATTTGGGGATATTATGCTATACGGATACTTGTGCGAACGCTGCGTGATTCCCTAAACTCAAACTTTGTGCGTTAGAGTGATACCATGGCAAGCTGGACAAGATCCTTGTTGCGACTCAATGGCTGGCACTGCCCCATCTTTGTAGCAAGTACTGAAGGGGGCAAGTGCTAGGAAATCTTGGTTCGCCCAGTCGCACAAGGTCCGCAAAGTGCTGAGCGATAGTCTCCACATGCAAAGGCGATCAAACACATTGTAGGTTCGTTGATCAATGATCGGTTGATGGTGGCTTTTGATCTTCAAACATGGTTCAATGAAGGATAGCTATATAGTCGTTGATCGATGGTTGAAAATACTTCTAGTTTGAGATTACAAGCAGGCCGAGAAACTTGGCGAATTACAAGCCAGGCTCATGATCTATGCATGACCAAACCTACCGGTACCAAACAACACCCGCGAGACCCCTAGTGAATGATGTGCGCGGGTGCAGGTCAACAACAAGGACCTTCCAAAGCATTAAGACCAGCCTAGCATTGGATATCTGTTCCAGTACCATATCTTGCCAAGGTATGCAACCAACACAACATGGATGTTAACCAGGATGAAGGCTACCCAAAGCCTGCACTTCAACGGATCTACTCATTGACTCAACATATTTTCCAAGTGCTTCCCTCGCACACTCGAAGGGCCCCACGCCTCATTGGTGAAGATCACCTGCTCCTGAAGCTCCGCAGGCATCCGCTCCATCCTCAGCGTGTCCAACACAGGTTGGACGCTTGATGATGGGTACCGTTGGACATCGAATTTGATGAATAACCAAGCAGTTTGACCATCAATAGCTGGTGATTTACCATCAACTTTGGGGATGGATCAATAATCTATGGATCTCAGATTAGCAGCACCTTATGTTCACCAAGAACCAAAACCAACCAGTACTGAAAGTGATCACAATCAGACTGGTGAGTTCTTGGCAACGGATTGTGATGGTCCACAACACATGCGTCGAAAGTTCATACTCCCCATTTGTTTGTGGTTCCATTGGTATCCTATTCTTGAGCAATCGCCACTCGTTGATGGTCAAGAACCAGAAGTCAAAACAATAACCATGCCCAAACATCTTGTTAGACATCATGAACCATGATCAACCAAATGGTTCTGGCTGATTGTTTGGTTGATATCCTGTCCTTCGTCCAAGGTGGGAGCCCACCAGCTATGTTACTCATCCTTCCACAGGCTGTCTGTGGCCCCCAGCGCATCACTTTCCGGAGCCAAACACTGGACCTGCGATCAGCAGTATGTTTGGACTGTGTCGTATGCTTTTCTTGGATATACAAATAATTAAGTACAAATAATATCAAATAATCAATATTAATATATTGTTCAATCTATTTAGAATCATAGATATTCAGTTGATGCGTAATTGAACAATACTGTATATTACTGTACTCTATTTAAAAATAACTATCTATATAGACTTAGCTAAAGCAAGCAAAGATCGAAGCACACAAAAACACAAGTGGAAAAGTGTGCTTGACTAGCAACAGAAAAATGATCCAACGAACGCATACAGTTTGACCAACAAGGAGTATATCACAGAGCCAACATTGGAGAAAGATACATACAAACTTTGTGTAAGCAACACAATTGTACAGCTGGAGGGTGTCAAATCGCACAAGTTCATTTCCGAGATCGTCTCAGCTGCATCAAATGATCCCAAACAAAACACATTGGCTTACAAGGATCAGAAACAACCAAAACGAGTGAAACCCACTCACTTTTATTGCCCTACAGCTAACTACTCTTGGGGATACATGCAACTAAAGGCAATTTACATATTCACCATCGGATGTCAGAATGGATCAAAATGATGGTGACAAATGATCAAAGGTTCTCTGACTGTGGATATGTGGTCAAATCCATTCAAATCTGGAACCTATGCCTATTCTATCTTGTTAGATATGCTCCCAAACATAGACACAACCACTTAAAAACTGATATAAAGGGTAATGAACATTAATATGCTTATTTGCCAAAATAGGGTAGCCAATCACCCACCAAAAAATGATAACTCTTTAGTAGGAAAATGTAGGAAACCATTGGTTTTGGGGGTGCCACTATTTTGGCACATACCCATATCATCACTAAACATCGTACGCAGCATTCAACAATCATTATTCGCAATAAGCACCTGACTTCCTGGGTCCTGGCTTTTGGATCATCTTCCGCACCTGGGAGAGTCTCAGAGCGAAGACAATCGGCACCTGACAGCGGCCGCTCGGTCCGAGTGATGGCAAGCCTCGTTGATCGATCTGGCTGATGCAGCAATCGACTGTTCAAGTGTGGCAAGCCTAACTAGGGCAAGCCTGACTATCTTATGTATAGTTTCGGCAATTCCAGAAAAAAACACTTTAAACCTGTTTAGACTTGCTGTAATCAAGCAAACGGCCAAATTGATCCGGCCAGGCACAATGGTTCCCCAAGCAAGAAACACCGAGATCTCGCAAAGCTCGTTGCTATAAAACAATTTGATGTTGTCAGATCACATTGGTCGCAACAATCAGGTTGCTTGGAGGCAGTTCAAAACGCCCAAAAATGATGGACTGACTTTTGTATGTTGACGTTTCCCCCCGAGGGATTGAGCAGTTGCTAGGCTGGGAGCTGAACTACGTGACCCCAAGGACTTCAGGCCTGGTTCAGCTTCCTCTGCTTGTCTGTTTGGAACTGTTGAATTTCTGCATCAGTCATCTTCTGTTCCTGGAAAGCCACCAGTGGTCTTATGGAAAGAGCCAAAATAGAGATGCTGCCTTTGGCAGGTGACTTTGAGTTACAACACATGTTCTTTTAATGAGTTTGCATATGCAATAAATTGTCAAATCAGTCATCAAATATCTATCTCCAGAAGTTTTGGTTCCGACAGGGGGAACAAGGTGTCGTGAATTTGAGTCTCCTCATGTGGCTGTGGATGCAAACACATCGGGTATAGTATAGCAGTTTCCTCATGCAGCGACAACTCAAAAAATACACCATGCTAAATGCTTATGGGGCAATGTTCAGTCGTAGATTCAATTTCTGGAAGTTGAGGAATCTCAGGGTCACTATCGCTGTCGGCAATTTGATCACCAAAGTTTGATTGAGAACACAACGCGGGAGTGGTTGATATGATTCTACCCAACACATCAACTGTAGGTGCTGGAGTTGGTCTTGTTGCGGTTGTGTGCATATATCATGAAATATCTTCAATCAAAGCATGCGACCTCGAGGCTTGGAGTGAACTCCGAATGCATCGACTTCCCACTGGACTAGGGTTCTTCGCAGAGTGCTTGTGTCGTGTCCTGCTTGTCATTGAGGCTATCGGTATCAAGGTTGCGGTCTGTTGATGCTGATAAGCCTCAAAGTGTGAGACGGGTGAACAGGTTTCACCCGTAACGTTTCTGATCAACAAGATTATCTGCATTTCTATTGTTGGCTCCATCCCTATGTTTGGCTCATCAACTTCTTTGATTCGGAATCATTCGCGAGCGTCCTTGTCGATGCGCCGCTCATCATCCAGAAGCCTCTTGTGGGTTTGCTTCAGCCCCTGGCCGGCCGCTGTCATGGCTGTTATGGCTGGTGTCACTGCTCAATGGCTCACCGCATTTTCACAAACTATTTAGCAAGAAAACCAATGGACTTATCATTGATTGTAGCTATAGCTGGCGAACTATAGTTTTTAAATAAAACAAGAAACCAACTACATCAAACATCATCAAACTACATGACATACACTACTACTGTGCACAATTGCGCATGTAAACATGTAAGGAAACAGAAGCCCACCGGGGCGGCAACGATGAAGCGTTGGTGTGGGGCCCAGCGCCAATGTGGGGCACCTCCACAGCCTTCTGGATCTCTTGCAGGGCATCTTCCATCTCCAGACCTTCGTCGCGGTCGGATTCGCTTCGTCACGCGTCGGACATCTCCGAGTTGAGAACTGGATGGTGCTGATATTTGCTGATGAAAATCATTGGAAATTTATTCAGACTTTTCTGTATCAACCAAAAACAGACTTGGCACGCCATATTGACCATGTCGGGATTCGGCTCGCTGAGATTCCGCACGTTTGTCACGCAGGTCGATGACACTCTCATAGATCTGATGGTCGCAGCCCTACGAGGACGCTGGCTTTGATGCAGCTTGCGATGGGAACGCGATGGGAACGCGATGGGAACCATGGATGAACCATGGCCATCCATGGCCAGTGGCAGGCGTTGTTTCTTGCATCTTGGAAAACACATACTTATGGTCATGCCATATCATAGTGCTGATTGGTTGGTTATGATTGGTTGTGATTCGGTTGAATGGTGAATGACAATGGACTCAGCAACAAATTGAAGTAAAGGAATTCAGTGAGAACAAACGACGACGATGGAGGCAACAGGATGTAATGAAAACCAGCAAATACAGCAAGGAAGGCCTCAAGGATCAATAAGGGTTCCCTGTTCCCCAATTGAAAAATGATTTCGGTGGGTCCCCGCTGTCAGCCTTGACGCCAACGCTGCGGCTGGGGCGCCTGGGGGGGGCCGTCATCATCCTCCATGTCCTCATCCTCGTCGCTCTCGATGTCACTGCCCTGGCACGAGTTTGTCCCGTAGCATCTCCCAATGATTGCGTGGATGGCTGACTGGTCATATTTGGCCAACCAAAGTGTTCAGTAGATATGATCTGATGGGGTCAGCTAGCTACCAAGAATGAACGTGTTGAAGTTGAACCAGTCGATACATACGGCAAAATATGATGGTGATGAAACCTGGAAAACATGGTGCAAACCAGTGGTGCTATCGCATATCAAGCAACAACCAATGTGAATGGATAATCTACGAATGAACAAACCCATCTAGACTACTATGTTATTTTGGCCAGTCTTTTGACCCCTACTACCCATAGCCACCCATAACCACTACATTCACTACATGTATCAGAATAAAATCGGTCAGTAGAATTGCACATGACATCTCTGCCAACGGTGCAGGATGCATGTTTCCAACTGACAATTCAACAGAGCTCTCCAAACAATCACAAGAATTGCAGTACCACCACACAAAGTATAATGCTATCAAATTCTTTTTCAAACATACAACTACTGCCTATACATATTATACATGATGCTCAAGGCTTATGATGATTATAGTTCAAATGTGAGATAAGTCTCTTTGTCTGTCAGAATTAGAAACTAATCCTAGAATATATAACTAATCATAAACATAATAGATCTAAAACATAAAATACCATATCTAATCATAAAATCATTGGAAGACCTTGGAAACAAATGATAAGAAATATCAGAACTAACCAACAAAAACGCACACATAATAAAACTTATCATATCAATACCAGTTTCTAAGAGGTTTTAAAGTATTTGTTTTGGCTTTTTCAACTTCATAGACAGGCTTTTAAAGAGACTGACCTCACATTGGTGATTACAACGCATGCCTTGCCCAGCAAACACAGTCATGATGACCGGCGAATTGGCGGAACATTAGCCATGCACTGATAAGATTTGGTGGAACATTGTTGAAGAACCCGTTGTTTCAACTTTCGATGACTGCATTCTGCTCGCTCACAACGTGCTCGCCACAACTGTTCCCAACCATGTCCAACGGGACCTCATCGTCCTCATCTTCTTCGTCTTCATCGAAGTCCTCCTCTTCACCGCCCTTCTTGCGTTTAGATCTCTTCACCTGTGGGGCTGCTGGACCAGAAGCTTGAGATCCCTCTGCGTCCATGTGCTATTCTTAAAGCTTTTGACTCGATTTCGAAGTCCAGGAATGAGGGAGCTATCTATTACATCTGTAATTTCTAAAACAGACTCCAAAACAGATTCAAAATTACTAATTTATTGATGTAAAAAACACTGAAGCTTACTTCCGGGCGCTGTGGCAGGCTGTTCAACCCTCTGCTGGTCTCATCTTAGAATTCCTGGATGATCCTTCACTTTGAGCCAGTCACAAACACACGCACAGTCAAGCACATACAAAACCAAACCTGCCTATGACTGTAAACTGGAATACTGAGTGATCTTGAAAAGCCATGAGCAACTCTATTTGACAAGGTAATTACCCCATACTACAGTGATGAATTAATTTAGCTGGCTGGCACCACTGGACCACTCAATGCATCCCTGGTTGGTGGTTTCAGGTTTCAACCTCTAGGAAACAAATTTGTAAACTGACCATTTGTCAATGATAATGATTGCTAGGGAAAATGAAAAGTTTCAAACATTTTCAAACCACCAACCAGATCTTAATGGTAGACTAATCTTGATACCCACCAATCAAATGGTCCGTCAACTGACCATTTGTCATTGGACCCGACCTTCTTCTTGTAGACCTTCAGCAAGGCGCTGAGGAACGGCGAGTTCTCTCCCACCAAATCTGTGAACTCTGCCTAGCAGTGCGCAAGTGCACCACGGTTGAAAAGTTTGAAGTCTCAGTAGTGGTCAGCATAATCCCCGTTGTAAACGTTGTAAAGTCTAAACCTGCTCATCAAATTCATGAAATTGGTTGACGTATAGTTGACTACACTAAATACATGCATGATAGATTATGATAGTCACATAAACGTTAAAGCCAAAACACAGCAAACACATAAAGTGGAATGTTTGGAAACCGTCGCAAGATCTGGAGGTTCGATTTTTGTGCAACACCAAACGGCTAGCATCAGCGAATGCCTACTTTCACTTCGTCCGTTCTTATATGCGAACACGACACGGTCTCTGATGTTGGTTCCCATCAGATGTTCACAGCAAGATCAGTCTGCCAGCAGCTGAGCGGTGTGTCTTTGGGGCTTTGCTTGTTCGGACTTGGGACATTTGACCTCTTAAAAACGAGCCCAGAATCTGAAACATATGCCCGCAAGACATGATTGCAAATAAAACAATCTTGTGCTGCTTTGGTTCTATGTCAGACTTCCAATTATGCTCGTTCCTTTCATGTGTTCCTTCGAACCTATCTATCGGTCACACACAGCTTTTGTTGCATGTTGTTTGTTTCTGCACAAGTGCATACATGCGCATCATTATCCGCCAATTTGGCAAAGTATCCATTGTCTTGCAATCCTCCCAGCTTTGTTACAATGGACATGTAACATGCACATTCTCTGGTTCATTTCTTGGAAGTAGCCAATTCAAGAAACGGTGATTTCATGGCCGAAAACGCACCTGGAGGTTTTGTTCTTGCGTGTGCCACTCTTCAATCTCGACCTGCGACTGTGATGAGGGGTCGGCACTGGCACTGCGTGTGCGCCCTTGTGGGTGCAGAAAAAATCAACACTTTCCCATCAAGCAAATCAGAGTCCATCTATCAAATGTTGACAGCCTGGAGAGCAGTGGCATCATGGCTACTGACCATTTCTAACCTCATGCCCTGTGAAAACCACCATGAAAATCATAAAATTGGAATCACATTGTTGATAAAACTATGCAACTCATGCACCAAGAATTAGCAGATTTAGGTTGGGAATTCAAGCGATCGAGATCCTGAGCCAAGAAAGCCATTTGATGCTATAGGCTATAGGCTATATATATATATATGTTTTTTTTCAAAATGGTTTTACCCCCAAATCATCCAATGGCAATCATTTATAGTAAGAAACCAACCATTTTTTGGGGTACCTCTATTTTGACAAACCCTAGATGTATTGGTAACTCGGCAAATGCAGCTGGCATGGGGATCACCTGTAGATCCAAAAGATTCTTCAGTCCTGCTGCTTCCCCGTTTTGCCGTCGCCTTCTTTTCGCTGAGTTGATCCTGACATTCCTTGATCTGGTGCATGACGCTGGTCTTATCCTGACGGCACCTGACTGGCTGAGGGCTGACATTGAGCTTGCGCATGGAAAGCTGTCATCCTTGATCCAAGGCAACCAACATTCTCAGGAGGATATGACACAGCTGGGGGATGCTGGGGGGACTCAGTAAGCAAGTTCACACAGAAGCTGAACTGTGAAGGGGTGGCCTTCCAGGCCTTTGATGAGTTGCATCTCTGAAACATTTCTGAGGGCAAGGGAACCACTTCATGTCTCGTCATGAAAAAGTGTGGAGCTTGAGGATAGCATCAATGAAACTTGTCAGCCAACCATGTAGGTCGTAGGTTGCACTGAGTAGTCCCTGTTGGTCAGTTGACTACTTTACAAAACTGATTTAGGATTGATTTGACTGATTGTTTAGCAGACATGGTGACATACTGTATATTTCACCCATTGCTGACCTATTGTTTTTGTTGCTTAGTATGTATTCCCATAGTGGTATGCCAACCACTCACTTGGAAATGAACCATAGCATCCAACACGACTTGTCACTTACAGCCAATGAAAGCTTTGCCGGGGCGAATAGATGCTACATATCGGATATGTCTTCCAATTTACTTGCATCACTATCAGAAACAACAAAAGAGCCACAGTTTCCTATCCCTAGACTTGATTTGCGAAAACTCAAGAAACTGTAGCTAGGGATAAGGAAAGCAACTCTTATAGGAAAACCATGGCTTTTCTTCCAATTTACTTCTATCACCATCCGTAGGTCCGTAGCGCCATGGTTTTCCTATAAGACAAGCAACCATCAAAGAACCGGCTGAACAGCCGTTGAGATCTGTTGAGATCTTGGCGGCGAAACTTGGAAAGTTGGTGGCCTGACGACCATGTACTGCACTCAATGCCCATGTCTGGTCTTTGTTGAGGTATTTAGGCAGTTGAGTATCTGGTATTTATTGATATATCATTTTTGGTATTTGTTGTGATTGGTATGCCTAAATATCTGCTGGCAAGAAGATCTCTACCACGATGTTTTTATTCATTTTTTCCAGCCACTTTACTCATCACCAACTCGCGGAGCCAGGGACTTGGTGGCTTTCTTCAGCAAGGTCTCGTCTTTCTCCTCCAACTCATTCAAGGTCAACAGCTCCTGGGGAGCGGCTGCGCCTTGCACAACAAACATAGAAAATATGAAGGTCGAGAGGTATGCATGTGATGCATGTGCATAAGAAATTTCTGTTTCATTATCAAATCAGCAGTTTGTGCATGAGAATAGTCCATCTATGTCCATCTAATCATCTAAAACTAAATGAATATAAGCTTACATACTGTACCATTTTTTTTGTCTTAAAGATGGGATTTGCTCCGAAGCATCATACTCCATTGGGCTTAAGCTGAAAGCATAATCAAACCAACAAGGACCTGTTACTGTTCAACTTGAATGCTTGAAGAGCATGCATTTCACGTAAATGGTTTCATCGACAATTACAATTGCCAAAAAACAATTGGGGCTATGGGCGTACCATTTCCGGATGACCCTGCTCCATGTATCCCAATTGCTCATGCTAGATCAGCAGCCGCTTGCATCGGCGGGAATTAACATCATTAACATCCAGTCCTCATAGAGCACCAGCAGTTTCATCTCAGCATTTTTGAGGTCACTCTCCAACTTGGCCTTCTCCTGGCGGTGGGCGGTCAGCTGCCAGCCGTCAAGGGCTGATGATGGGTTCCGCCAAGGCCCTAGATATACAAGTTGTAAACTGCTGAAATGGAGTCCGGTTGAACAAAAACACAATCTCAAGAAGGCACCCACTGCTATTTCTAAAATGTGGACCCTGCGAAAAAAAATACAACTACAAAGACACTTGTGGCATCTTCTGGTGCTGAGACCTTCCTCATTGTCTTCATTCCAACTTTGGATTCATTTTCCAGGGCTTTTGCAAGACAACACCGACACAGCGACACACCTCCTCGCCCAACGGATGCATTTTTTCACATCTGCAATTGAAGACGTCGAAGATGTTTAAATCACATCTAATCCGTGAAAAGCTGGACAGTGTGTGACTGACAGAATGCATGTTAAGCAATCCTTCAAAATCACTTGGATCCAAACTGCGCCGCTGAAACACTCCGAGTCTGTACCCTCCAGCTTCTCATCAGGTCGCGGCCGAGTTCAGTTGTCCACGAAGGTCTTTCGGCCTTGTAAACCCGTGGTGGCTCCGCGCCCGGCCAAGGAATCCTGCCACGTGTTGTCCAAATAGGCCAAGCCTGGGAGAGATGGGACCCATCGGTGATCCTCTTCGCTGCAAGGATACTTCGTTGGAGTGCCACATCAGAGACATATCATGTGATACCTCGACTCCAATAGCTAAATAATACTAAATTATGCTAAATAATGCTAAATATAATCAAAAGCAAATTGGGCACTGAAACCTTTGCAGTTGGAAATTCATCCAGGACCGTCTTGAGATTCTGCAAGTGAAATGGTGGTATCTCTAAGACATCCTGCAGAACCCCTGTGATTGAGGCGATGTCTTCAGCAAAATCTAATGTCAGACTACATCCCAAAAGTGTAGCACCCCTGTGCATCACAAAAAAGTACATGCCAAGCTCATTCAGGTCTTGCTACAAAAAATGTGTCACAGGCAAGCTGCCTTGCTTTGGCATTTGGGTTTTGAAGTTACGCAATGTGTTGATTTGCTACTATATATATGCTTCACCCAGTAAAAGAAACAAGAGGACAAGCATCAGTTTCGGTTCCATCAACACTCCCATCAACACCAACCCTGAAGCACTAGCAACCACCGACCCCCAAGCACTAGCAACCACCAACCACCAACCAACCACCAACCAACCACCAACCAACCACCAACCAACCACCAACCAACCACCAACCAACCACCAACCAACCCATCCTCAACAACCACCCCCCCGTCCCAGCAATGCCGCCCAGGAACCAACGAAGTCCCAGGTTGCAGAGTTCAAACACACGGCCTTCTCCAGGAACGCCGTGTCAGCTGGACCAATCAACTTCTGACCCAGATCAAACTGAGCAAAGACCTCAGGGAGCACAGCATGTTGCCCAAGGCTGGTGACCAGCTCAGCACTTGCTCTGGAGATAAAGATTCATCCGCAGGGGTGTGGCAAGTGATTTGTTGTCGGCAGTTCCTGGTTCGCCATCAATGGATCATCAGCCACAAGCTTCCATCATTGGGGATCTTCTCAAGTCACATTGATTGGTTGAGCAATTTTGTGATTCCGGTATCATTGATCTCGACAGTCCCAAAATACGAGTGTCATAATCAATACTCCAAATAATTGGTATCGTCATCCACTAGCAAAAGGGGTTCACTACATCAACTGATTGTTGGTTTCAACCCCTCTGAAAACTCTGAGTCAATCAACAATTAAGCAACCAACCATCTCTAAATATTGGGAAAAAATAAAAACATGTCTATATAAGTAAATAATCAAAATGTTTGTTCATATTGGCTATGTAAATCTTCCTCCTTGGGTGCATGACCGTCCAAGATTGATACTGGCAAATAATCACAGTGCAAATATAGCTACATCCATCATTGCAATCAACTATGCAAATGATAATCACCAATCCAAAAATTGCTACGTGCGACAATGTAAAAACCTTTTGTCTTCAACTGCAAAGCTGAGCGCTGAAATCCCTCACAAACCTCGACTTTTCCCCAAACATCTGCTTTCATCTTGTTGAACCAATGGATGTTCTGCAAGCCAACAGCTGCGGTCAACCTGCCATACCCAAGGCATAGTTTGCTGTGGAAACTGACCCAGTCCCAGCCCGATGGACTTCCAAATCCAAATCCCTTCCCGAAAGCTGGCCACGCAATGACTTGGCGTCAAGTGACATCTCGAGATCCGTAGATGGCTTTTCGCAAACCGATTTCTCCAATGGCACCCCACAAAACGGTGGTGGAATACCTGGCAGCCACACGAGGATGGCTGTGGACTTAGGGTGACACCTCATGGTGACACCGGATCTTTGCAACCCCTGATCCAAAGTCATCAGGCAAGCAACCATCCCATTAGCTCTTTTGCAAAATAATATCTGATATGCTGATGCGAGGGTGGTTGAACTTCATGTCTCGTGCAGCAATTCTTTTTGCGGTAATTGAAGTCGTGGAGTTGATGCTCTCTTGGTGAGGTCCACACCAATGGTTGTGCGTGGCTGATGAACCAGTGACATGTGAAAAGAGTTCTCTGTGGATGGTCATAGATTGAAGTTTACTCAACTAGCATGGTTCAACTGCTGAATACATATAATATATAATAATATATATGTAATCAATATCTATATATATGCATATATATATATATATGTATATTTACATATATATATATATATATATAAATATTTTCATACAATGTATGCCACATATAGTAAACACACATAATTCCATAATACGCACGTGTACACATGCGCACGTAATGCACACATTTTTCATTGTGAAATCCTCAATCTGCTGAGCGATCAACAAAAATCAAATGAAACATGCTGAAACTGAATCTTTGATACCTCCAAGTAGATCATGCTTCAGGAGAATCAGCCATGTTCACATGACTTCCTCAAGCAAATCTGCTACTTGGATGGTGAACTCGCCCAGGGACTGATTGATGCCCTGGTGTCGTTCCCACAAGGCCAAACCATCCATGAGGCCGCTGGCTCCCGTCGTTGGTCCTGGAAAAGAACAGCTGTGCGGAAAGGTGCAGCCGTTGTGTTGGCCATTGCCATCATGATCATAACCATCATCGTCATCACAACCACGAACCATCAGTATACTCATTGTCATCAGCATCTTCATCTTCATGACAATCCTGACCAACACTAAACTGACCCGTGGGGACTGTTGAACTTGGCGCATACTTGAAGCTCCAAAATGGCTCGATTAGTTATTCCTTTTTTGGTCAGCCTGTCTTCCACGTCTCGCTTCCAGCATCCCCGGCAATACACGCAAACTGCAAACCCAAAATCACCATCCAATTGGTTGCTTCACGAAGGACTTCTTTGATAGTCGATCACAATTTCCAGTTAGTTCACGTCAGTTCAAGTACATGACAATATGATCAAATATATTCCAACATACTCGGTCAGGCAACATTGGTACATAACTGTACCAACCTTGCTACTGGTTTCAACGATCCCAAAAGGATTAGTCCAGTTGGCAACGCATCCCAGGTGGCTTGGGCATGGGCTTGGGCATGAAAGGAACATCATCGAAAGCACCGACAAGCATGCTGAGATGCTGCTGGTTATATATAACGGGTTCCATCACTATCATTGGCTAGAGTTATGTCAGTATGCTTAGTTATATCGCTTTTGTTGGTTACATATAAATATATACTGATGTCAATGTTATTCTTAGTTATATCATTGTTGGGTCCCTGCTTTTCCTGGTGATTCACAGCTATCATAGGTGGTTTGTCACCACTGCACAAAACGCCCCCCTGGCCTGAACCACCTTGACCCATGTACACAGAGATGGAGGAGAAGTGCACCGTCCTGTCGCCGCGGAATGTCCCAACAACACTAAGCAACAATAGAATAATGGTCGATGAATGCTTCAAACATTAATGGCTATTCATGGCTAAGTGGTGGTTGAGGAATGGTTGACTAATGAATCGCTGATATAAATGGCGTCTTGATGGCTAATCAAATCTAGGTCACGGTTCATGACATAATGGTTTATAAAGACTAGTGAATGGTTGATGAATGGTAGATGAATGGTACACATCTTATGAACCATTTATGATGGTTACGAATGGTTGATGATCACTGATACTAATTCGGAATGTTTGATTAATGATTACTTCATGGTTGATTGGTGGTTGGCCAGTCAGTGGAATAGGTTCACAATGGTTATTAGTGGTTTATACGTATCGAACATGACTAATGAGTGGTTGATAACGGTTGCTTGTGATTCATCAAAGGGGTGGTGCAAAACAACAGGGAACATACCCACTATGTAACTATATATGCAGGGTTCTATGGGAGGATCCATACATAGTAAGGACCATAGGGACATAGGGATATTATAGTGCTTTTTCTGAATACGGCTGTAGATTTGGAATCTATAAACCAGTTCTAATTTTGCCTGGTCCCCTTCATGACTTCTGGTCAAATGTCACACTGTTTTCTGCTTACAAGTATCTTCTGAATTTCTTCACATGCTTCTTTGTTGATGTGACAACTACTGTGTAGAGTGGCTCCAAAGTGACTGAGAATTAAATAGCGCTAGAGGGCCAGAGTTCAAGGCTGTGGTTGAGAAGAAGTACTCAGTAACCTTGATGGGAAATAGCCCACAGAATGCAGACCTGGCTGCGCTGAAAAGCACACAGGTTCCACTGCGCCTATTTGTGTTCCAGGCGCTTTTTCAGTGAAATTGTGAAATGATTCATTTCTGGTAGGACAAAGTCACCGTTGTCTGTGGTGTATCAGAATCAATTCGTCAGGTGCTCAAGCCTGGGACTCGAAAACTTAAATCCCAGGCAATCGAAGAGGTGGCACGTGTGCCACGCGACGCCCGGTCCTGTTGATGGTGGTGCCAGTAATGAGCCTCGACAGGTGGAGTGATCAGCTGTGCTTCTGGGTACATTTTGAGGAGACTTGGCGAGCAGGGAAAACTCACAGGTGGCAGGGTGACCAATGAGGAATCGATGATGAGTTCATGCGTGGTATGAAACAAATTCAGGGCTTCAATAGTTTTGTCCTACAGCCACCTAGCTTCATCATCCTTAAATTGGTTTGACATTTTCTGAAATGGACAGCATCTACATGGTCCAAGCAGAATTTTGCAAGCAGAAATAGCAAATTGTATAAACATTTCCTAGATCCTAGTCCTAGCAATCAATAGCAATTCTACCAACAAAGTTGGACGACCTCAGTACGCACCCGTTTGACACCACCTAGCCTGAGTGTGAGGGGTCTCTCTGGTGCTACCAACTCCGCACAAACGACCTTGTTTTTCCTTTGAGAAATTGAACGACTATCCGCAATAATCAATTAATGACTTTTACCACCATATGTGTTGGCTACATCTCCACTAAGTGCTGGCTTTGCATGTTTCACATCCATGTTTAGTTGCTGGCAGCTGCAAGTTTTCTTGAGATCCCCGGAACCGGCTGCCTGTGGTAGTTGGCGGCGGCATGCGCTTTACTTCCAAAGGTCTGGAAGATAGAAGAGCTGACTGTTCCTGGGATCCAAATCACGAGTTTCTTGCTGCATCGATCGGGTAAAGGCACATCATGACTCATGCCCATCCAATCATTAATTCGAATATTGGCGCCATGTCCATGGTCCATGAGATCTCTAAGGTAGGTAGGCAAACAGCTTCAGTCCCCCATTGCTTTTCAATTCCCATGGCCACCTGTGCGTCCTGGCAGGATGGGTTTGGAGGGCCTGTTTTACAGAAAACGTAAAACGTATGGGCACAAGAATCAGGTTCCGAACCTCACCGTGGTTTGCATCTGAATCTGGTGGTTTTCTGATCGAGCAATTGGATACCATTGAGCCACCGAAACGACCTATGACCGTGGAACAAGATGTGACAATAGACCTCTGGCAGTTTGAGACTCAAACTCCCAGGGAAGGCTCAAATCTCTGAGCCATGGAATGCCTCCGACGGAACATTAGCACATCGCAGCACCAAGATTCCTGTGGCTTGAACCAAGGTCTCCACCGGGTGAATGAACTGCGGCGATGGTCTCAAAGGTTCCTCAGTTGGCCCGTCATTTTTGCTGCTGGCGAAGTTGATGCCTTTCCACCGTCTATGTAAATCTCAAGTTCACAATGACTGATGTAGATTCACAAGTTATAGTGACCTTAGTACAGATTAAACAAATAAATGGTATGTACCAAAGCAAGCTTTTACTCTTAAATATTGCCAAATCAACATGTTCACTTTGAATCACTTTTAGACTTTATCTCTGGAGAGGCTTTGAACAAGGTTCGGAAGCCTGGCAATGGTCTCGCGCATTGACACACGGTGCAATTCACTGCTCATGGAGACTACAGCTCACAGGAGCACTAAACATCCAAGCATGGCCCCCTGGTCATGCTTGCTTCATCGGATCCCAATCCGTGAGGATATCCAATATACCCAGCAAGGTATCAACCACTCAAAATCTGGCAGTGCATCAACAACAAGTATCAACTAGAATCAACCCAAGATTGGTTCGCAGATTGTGCATAATTGGTGTGCTTCCTGTGTAGGATGTTTATCAGGGCTGCAGCTACATTGGAATTCCAACCTGATCATCCCAGGTATTTGCAACTGCTTTACACAGCAAGACTATGAGGGTCAGTTCCACGCCTGAATCAAAACAGCAAAACATCTTGACATGAGAAGTGAGACACATGTTTGATGGCCATTCAACCATCACACTGCACGCTCAAATTGCACGCAAACACTAACTGCCGCACAATATCCCCATAGTGAGAACATATCCCTATCCTCCAAAAATGATAGTTGGTTCGCGGGTGATTGAGGAAGCCGTCATGATATATCACAACAATCGTCCATGTACAAGAAAGGTCAGACATTTATCCCATAGGAGAACAACCCAACAGGGTATGGCCGCATCCTTCTAGATATATAATCTGACTTTACAGTTCTGTCAGGCCCTAGCTGTTGCTGAACCCACGAACCAAACCGGAACATTCTTGAAATTGGAACTTGCCAGCGATAATGACAAATGACTGGGAACAAGTAACTTGATTCAGAATGTCAGCGCTGTGACCACCCACAATGACGTGTCAAATAGTATCATCCAAAGGCTTTTTCCCCCGCTCTCTCCCCAAAAAAGTAAAATGCCAAACATTTCTGTGGTCCCTTTTGACATCACAACACGCTTGAGCTCCACCTGCAAGACTAGGAAAGTCCCCATGATAGGTCCGCACTCCAAATATGCTTGTCCGACTCTGCGACTCGAATCAACATGACAACAACGATGAAAACGACAACGACAACGACAACGACAACGACAACGACAACGACAACAACAACAACAACAACAACAACAACAACAACAACAACAACGACAGGACAACACCAACAGCATGACAGCAGCAACAGAAACCGTAACAGCATTGTTTGAACCACCCTTCAAAGTTGAGAGTCCGGTGCAGTTTGTTTCTGCACCACTGGAACCAAAGCCTGGGCCGTGGACACATCTGGGGGCATGGGAGTGGAGTGGAGTTGGGTGTTCTCAATCATGAACAGCTGGTAGGCGCATACAAACATACACATTGTATATGTGTGTGGGTTTGTTTGTGTGTCACAAGCATTTTCTGGTCGTGGACTTAGCTCAGGTTTGCCCTGTCGCACCAGAGAAATTAAGATGATTGGAGGACACCATCTGGGTCTTAGTAGTTCCTCCATTTTCGGAAGATCTCCACGTTCAGAAATATTCAGAAATAGCTCTTTCCTGAAAATGCGGGACCCCAAAATGGTTGGTTTAGTGCTATAAATGGTTAATAAAGGATGATTTGGGGGTACCCCATTTTGAGAAACACCCAAATAGTTCCTTCCCGGAATGTGGCTGCCAGTGGAAACCCTGCAAAATCCAAGTGTTTGGCGGCTACCAAAAACACTTTGATGTGCCAGCCTCTTTTTGCATGCTGATGAAGAACAATGCTTTGGCTTCCCGTGTGGCAACAGCTAGAATATCAACATAGTGACTGATGACTTCTTGACCTATGCGCAGTACATCCAAGAAATGAACCGGTTCTTCAACCTGCATGCAATTGGTTGTCACAGCCAAAATCATGACTATCCACCTATTCTGCTTCACTACCTGGACCACTTGAAATGTAGGAAACCTATATTTTGGTTGATACTTATGATAATTAATTGATCATGATTAATAGTGGATGAAATTTGTGAATCATTGCTGACAAGCCCTGCATTTCTGAGCTGGGGGTGAGTTCTGTAGAGGGCGATGGAATGCCTCAGAAAGACTAAGGATATTTTTAGTATTGGGAGTCCGGTGCATTTGCCAATAAACCAATCCTGTGACACCTGCCATCCTGTAATTCAAGCTTCCTTCACATTCCCAGCAGCAATACCAAACCCATGGCTGTGATCTGATAAACGATATCCTTCTGGTAACCGAAGGGACAAGCATGGTACCACTTGCCCATTGAACCTCATCCTTCCAGGTTTCTTCCTCAATCCCCAAGAAACATAGATTCCAACCCCCAACCATCATCCACCATCCCTAGATCCCCCCACGGCTGACCCCGTGGATGGCTCGCCCCATGGAGCTCGCCCCACGGCCCTCCACGGCTCGCATCCAAGGGACCGATTTGTCCTTGCGCTGCAGGGTGTTCTTCGGCGCCTTCTTTCGCGCCTCGTCCGCCACCGCGGAGCCGCTCAAAAAGGCGGCAAAATTCAGCAGCTTCGAGACGTGCCTTGGGAGCGAACGGCTGGGGGGGCCTTGTTGAAGTGGCTGGTGGGAATGACCTGAGGATATGCTGGGTATATGTTGTTGAAGTTACATTAATCTGAGGATATGATATGCTAACAAAGTTGGGTTAAGTTACACTAATCTGAGGATATGTTGCCAGTGACCTGACTAACTAGTGGCTTTAGGGCAATTGCAGGAAAACTGAAACAGTCATGCTGGAAACAGCCATCGTGTGTACACACCAATGTCAATGTTGATTGCTACTTATGTATAAAGCAAAGACCACGATTGATCAATGACCATTATCAACCACCATAATTGAACCATTATCAACTACCATCACCAGCCATGCATCAACCATCATCATCAACCATGATCAACCATAATAAAGATGGATTCTTCTTCTACTATCAAGCGCTATGTTGTGAATCAGTACTACCCATGATTATTGACCAGTATTAAAAATTAGTATCAGTACCTAGTCACTATAAACAATATGATTACTATCAAAATCTAATCTTATGAGTCACTATTATGTAATCACTAATTCTATAAGTACTAACCACTAGTAATCATCCTAATAGGAATAATCATTAACAATCATCACTAAGGATAATGGCGAATCATCCTTAACACGACCAATTCTTCGCCATCAAACAAAACCACCAAGGACTGTTGAAGTCTGCCGAGCCGCATCCCATCTGGTGCCTGAGTGCTCATGACCTCCATGCACATGCCTTGGCAGCGCACCATGCTGCGGGGGTACCGCTCCAACCAGCTGGGAAAATGCAGAGATGTTTCTAGGTGTATGATGCACAGGTCATATTGTGCACATTGTCTTGTCTTTTATTGTTGCATAAACAATAGTCAATAGTTATCAATAGTTAGTACAAGTAATACTGAGATGTACAAATATAATCAAATCATAAAATACAAGTCATACTGCATAGTATAATTATAATAGTTGCACTAAAACAATAGTTAATACAAGTAATACTGAGATGTACAAATATACGTGTATATGCAGTCCCAGGGTATATTCACACATCGACCAGGTATTTTTTGCGCGGGATGTGTGTATATTGCCATGGATCTGTCATAGGAACAGCCACTAAGCCAAACGCTAAAATCCACAAGCTCCTATGACGGCATGGATGTGTTCATTACTGTGCTCTCCCCACTTCTCCAGATCCACAAATGTGGACAGTCCCAGGCAGCAATGAGTTGTAACCCAATATAAACACGTTGCAACCCAACACAAACAGATCTGGCTATGATGTCTCTCTGAGCAGCTTGTTCATGTCGCGGATTCCCCTTCTATCATTGCAAAAGGGCATCTGTGATTACATCAACCAGGATATTACTATACTATACTGCACGTTTTGTTCAAAGTATTTGTTAGTGGAACTGTGATAACCCTTTGGTTTGTTCGCTAGATCTCCATTCTCTGGTAGGACTGGCATGCCACTTTTTATTCATTGGTGCCCACAGTACCCCCATGGTCGTACGTTCTCTGTTGGCTATCCCGCCATGAGGGCTCATACACCGTCCAAGTCGCTCTTGGTAGGTTCTTCAATGCTATCCAACCGCGGCAAATGTCCAAGCCTCAGAAGAAGGGTGGCCAAATCTGAACGGTCCAGCCCGGCTGGCCATTATTCATGTGCCCAAAACCCTGAACGTGCTGGTACTAGGTGGGAAAACCAGCGGGTCATATATTATTTTGGCATTCTGGGATATTCTGGCCACAAGCGGTTTGAAGCAAGACATAGGAGACGCATCTGTACAAATGCATCTTACCAACTTGCTAGGATTATCCACATGGTGTAAACCGGGTGCCATGAAAATGTTTCGGCATTTGAGGCTTCAAAACAGTAGGTAGCGCCAAGTCAAGTCCAACCAAACACTGCATGATTTTCGTCCTTGGAGAAAATTAAAGTGAGAGTGAACTACCAACATTCGTAAGATTCAGTTGTAGGAAGATAAGGGTAGCAGCACCAGCAAATGGGATCAACACACGCAAGGTTCTTCGCATTGGAATGCGGGTCGGCAAACCACCCAAAAAGGAGGCTCCTAGCGTTGGGAAAAGAATGTCTTTTGGAACACCCCACTTTCAGGACAGAGAGTTGATTGAACACCGTGAGATAGTAGTGTCAGCAACCAAATGCCAAGAAATGAGGTGCAGTGTTTGTGGGTGACATACCTCTTGCTGTTCTCTTCCACCACCCAGTTTCAATCAATCATGGTGTACATGACTGAGTCGCCACCGGAATGCGCTACTCAAATCCAGGTGTTGGGTAGGTCGGAACAAGCAACTTTCAGTCCATGCAGCTGCTATCATTGTCCATTCATTCTCCATGTCGTGCAATGTGGGGTACTCAGTCAAAAGACACCGGGTCCCTATTGCTCTGGACAACACAAGGTCATACCAGGTACTCAGTTCATACACACCAGGCTTTGATACAACATATCAAATTGGCTTTTTAAAACATAAAGCCACTCAAGGTGACATATCTTTGAGTGCATGACGTTACAATGAGTATGTGCAGTGGCAACAGGTTCATTATCCCCCCCTTCGCTGTTTCTGCAATGCCAGTGGGTAGATTCATGTGCAGGTATTTGCAAAATACGTCCATAATATGCATAATATATATATATATACATATACATACATACAATATATACATACATACATGTACACATTTTAGATGCCATATAATGCTCAATGATTATTATGTATATAGATATGCATATTTACATAAATGGGTGTTGCATGGTGTTGCCAGCATTTGCTGGCTTCGATACTGTGATTGTCACTTCAAGCAATACAATTTCTACAATCCATTGGTTGCTAGATGTTGCTGGAGAAACACTCTCCAGGCTCTACAAAGGCTCAAACCTTGGAGTTAATTTCAACATGTGTTCCATTTTCATTGGGTGATCGGTTGGGTTCGGTGCATGTGTTCAATTAACCACCATTAACCACCATTAACCACCATTAAACCACCATTGGGGTCTCGCTGTCACTCCAAGGAGCTCAACAAACGCGAAGTTGAGACCTTTCGGCACGGCTTGCTGCAGGAACGCGCTGGCCAAAGCCTCTCTCAACATTGCTGCCTTGGAGCGCAGAACGCAACGGGGCCAGGGAGCCGGAACATATGGTATGGTAAGTAATATGTGGTTACTGATGGTTACCAAATTGGAAGTACCAAATATGTGGGTACTGATGGTTACTAATGGTTACTAATGGTTACTAATATTAACAAAGATCCACTACTAGAAGTACCAAAAGCATAGAAGTACCCCCAAGGTGTCGTTATCACAATGCGAGACTCAGAAGTGTGAACGCAGGTTGGCCAAAGCCGCGTCGCACCATTTGTGCTTCGGCAACTGCATGAGTTTTAGTGGTTGGTGATGATCCATCCTCCTATATCAAGCATTATCAACCATATCAACCACATTCAACCACTACATGAAACTTACATCAACCACTATGTAAGCAATCAATCATCATCTAGAAAATAATTAAGCCATGATTGAACGCGTAGTAAGCCATTCTTTAACCATGATTAAACCATTAAGTATCCATCAAGCTAGTTCCCTAACCATCAACTAACCCTTGCGCTTCAACTTCTGTAACGACATGTACCTACCATCAACCATGACATCAACTATTGCATCAACCATTATGTAATCGCCGAAGCTAGCCATAAACTAACCTTTCTTAACCCCCTTTTAAACCAATCGTGAGCCATTCCATCAACCACCATCAACCACCATCCACCAACCACCATCCACCACCAACCACCAACCACCATCATCCCTTCCCGGTTCGCCACGTCCCCGTTCTTCCAGGCGCCGTTCGAGCTCCGTGGCTCAGATTGCTGACGCCTGCGGTGAAGCTGACGCCGGGACAGGTGCGTTTCACCTCGGCCACCGCATCAATGAAGTCCTGAAGCACGGCTTCCAAGGCCAGGAGGAGCTGGTGGTTACTGATGGTTACTGATGGTTGGTGGTGGTTGGTTGATGGTTTAGTGGTGGTTAGTGGTGGTTAATGGTGGTTCAATGATGGTTGGTGATGGTTGAGGATGGTAGATGATGGTTGGTGAACGATGGTTACTAGTCTACTAATAGTGGTTAATTCATAGTGGTAAATGATGGTGAATGATGATTCATGAGAAGGATTGCTGCTGGTGCTGTTCTAGATATATCATGGTTAATGATGGTTAATAATCGATACAAATGGTTAATGATTGTTTATGGTGGTCAATGATTGCGGTTCCTGGTGGTCAATGATGGTTCAGAATGATGGTTGATAGATGTTAATAGCGATCGTTTCATAATAATGATGATTGGTGATGGCTAATGACGGTTCACAAATGTTCATAAGGATGGTTCTAAAATGACATTATCATGGCTGATAAGTTGACAATGATGGCTAAATTCATGCTTGGTGAAGGATGGTAAATCATGGTTGACAAATAGTTGCTATATAACTTGGTACCAGTAACACCAACAGTGGTAAACGACGGTGGGTCACTCAAACAAGTGGTTGAACACTGGGGGATAGTGGGAGCCATCTAACGGATTCAACATTCTTATGTATAATGGTCATGATCAAGAATGGTCAGTGATGGTCTTCAAACATCAGAAATGATGTTTGATCAGCACATTATATCATCAAATATCGGATGATACCCGCCGTTGATCAATAGTGAATTATATTTCAGTGGATTTGTAACGGCCCAGCTACCAGCTACTGGGTGCTCTTGGAGTACACACCCATAATGGCATTGAAACGACCTTGGGCATCAGAAACAATAATTAATGATAATGACTGCTTATACTTCGGAATGAACCTGCAAGATTCTATTTTCTAGCTGGAATGTGTTGCAACGGTTGGCTGACCCAGGCCAATGAACTGAAAGCCCCACTACCTTCAAGATGCCCAATGCAAAACCACGGGCAGAATTTTGGATTGGTTTCGTCCAACTTAGTATATCATATTCATACACTGATCATCTGCTGTGTCTCATCTGGTGTGTATGCCCATGTGATGTTCATCTAGCACCACCCCTGTGTGCAATCTGGCAAATATGAAACATTACAACCACGTGGCAAAGGGAACTCTAAACCAAAAATTGGTTCTAGTGGTTGAAAAAGATTCCAAAGAATGCTGATTCCAAGATGATCCTGATCACTAGCCCTCAATAAACAGCTAGGTAAACAGCTGTTAGCAGCGCTAGTAAAGAGTTGAACGCTGAACTGATCAACCATGGGCGACCGGCTGAAAGCTGTAGCATCCGCTGTCCTTGGCTGAAGCACGGACCTCTGAACCCACAGGGGTCACCAGGCAGTCGAAGATGATGTCCTCCGGCGGGAAGTCCAACTTGCTACGGAGAAGCTGATAGGCGCGTTGACACGACTGAACCTGCCGCGGCAGGCTCAAAAACCAAGGCCCCAATGTATCGGAACTGTAGAGACAACGACTTCTGTTGGGGATGAAGCGGGAGATATAAATGGAACTTGTAATCTATGTTAAGACCAATGAACCCATAGGCAGTAAAGCAAATGGATACTGAGTCATCACTCAACTCCCGCTCGACCAACCAACCAGCCACCACGCCAACGGTGCTCTCAAAGTGACAGCTGATTGTGTGAAGGAGTTTGGTCATCTGTGTTCTAAATCAAAAGACCACTGCATGCAAAACTATCAGAAGAGGCCGATATAATCAATATTCAACAAAGAGTAAATCGCAGAACAAATCTATTGCAGAATCTATATGGAAGTACTTTTGTATATTTGTGTTCTTTCATGTATTCTTTATGCATTCTGACCTGACTTGGAAAACGTGAACATCAAACGTCAGCAGTTTGCGCCACTCCCCTCAAAAATCGAGCTGGGAGTTGTGCTGAGCCGGGCCTTCTCCTCGTAGGTTGGGTAGCTACCTTCATGTCTCGGCAGTGCGAGGATGATGACAGCTGCACCAAAGCGTCGGCATTCTGCCGCTGCGCGCAGGAACTCTTCTTCGCTGGATGCCACGGACAAGCCATTAACGATGCATTTGCCCTGGGTGTTCCTGAGATACAACTGCTTGGTGCTTGGTGCCGCCCCAAACGTGAAGAAACATGATCGAAGACATTGAGCCTCAATCTTGGAAATGCAAGAGCATGGCATATTTGTGGCCCCACACTAATCATTCATTCAAGGTGTTAGTAATGACTAATTAATTGTAAGAAGTAATATGCAATATATATATATATATATATATATAATCAATGATTCATCCCAGACATTTCCAGGTAACGCATTTATATCGTAGTCAGGAGAGGATATGTTCGGATCTGTGGATGGCCTTTCCAAGTTGTGATCTGATCCTTTCTTGTCCTTAGCAAAAACCATCGGACGGTCAACCATCAGCCATCAGCCTTTGGTCGAGGCTGTCATGGCATATTGATGCTTGAAGGAATCAGATAAAACAATCTAAAGATATCTAAAGTACATGTAAATACACACATGATAGAAGTACAACTGCATGAAGGGCCATGATCCGACGAAAAAAAAGAGATCCTCAAAGCCTCAACCAAGAACCAAGGGCCATGCCTCAACCCAGCAACAAGATGGAACAAAAGGACACTCTCTCCCCGTTCAGCTCAGGCACTTCAGGCCCTCTGCGATGACTTTCCAACTCATTGAGCTGATCCTGGGTGCCAAGCAAACCACTGACGCACAGGAACGACTGATGAGTAAAATTCAACGAAAATTAACACAAACTTCAACAAGTAAACATAAAACAAAGTGATTACTATCAAATGCAACACAAACGTTTGCAGTAATGAACATTCAAGCAAAACAAAGAAACCAATTGCGCAAACATCATCATCATCAACATCATCATTCATCATTCATCATTCATCATCCATCATCCATCATCCATCATCCATCATCCATCATCCATCATCCATCATCCATCATCCATCATCCATCATCCATCATCCATCATCCATCATCCATCATCCATCATCCATCATCCATCATCCATCTCATCATCATCATCATCATCATCATCATTGCAGCAATCATCATCATTGCAGCAATCATTGGCAAGTATGCTAAGAACTGTCTGACTGACTTGGAAGACAGTATGTTACCATGTTATACCTACCTTGTCAACTCACAATCATGGTAGGGTTGTAGAACAAGGATGGGAAGTTATCCTCACGTACAAGTAACATGGCAATCAATCAGTCATTGAGGCCCATTCTGTTTCACAGGTACTAGTAGTACTAGTACAGTGCAATTACATGTCGAAACATTGTTAGTGACTTGAGCAGCTGCCAATCATTGCGACATGCGATTTGCTGCTACTGCTACCCGCTACAGGCGATTTCAGTTGGTGAAGGCGAGTCAAAGCTACTGCAGACGCCAAAGCTACTGCTACCCACTGCTACCCTTCCCAACACAGGGCTGTACCTTTGCACATCGGCAAGGCTCACCAACGGTACCTTCGCGAGCGTGGGATGCGAGGCGCACCTCCGCACGAATTTGCCCATGGCCTGGCTGGTCGCTGGCGGTGCGGAACAAGGTGATGGTGGATGGCGAGTGATGATTGGTGATTGGACGAGTCCTCAAAAATGACTCGGAGACCCATCTCAAAACAGATCCTATACAGTGAAAACATAGATGCGCCTTCCCCAACACACTGTATCTTTGCAAATCACCAAGCAGGGTTGTCTTACCAAGCTCCATGCTTGGCCGGGCTTTAAACAATGACCATCTGGGGGGGGAAGGATGTGAAATCCAACAAATTGAAAGCTACACGGCTGGAAGCCAACATTATCTCTCAGCACGGACAAATAAGTGCTTTAATCCTTTACAGCTCCAGCAAGTGTTCTTGCTGCAGTCCTCTTCTTGCAAAAATACATGCCTATCTGTACTAAATTTCAGCGAAAAATAATGATCTCATGCAGCTAGAGCCGATGTTCTGTGGTCTTGCTGGACTGCTCGTCGATGCGGGGGAAGACTATAGCAAGAATGTAGTCCTCCGCTGCGTAGATGAGTAGTGCACAAAGACCTTGACCCATGCGGGCAGCGTCCACCATGAAGTTTGCTATGGCCATATGATGTTTTTCGTGTATGTAGGTGGCATAGACATATCCGGCCATAGTCTTGATCTTTGTCTTCCATCAAGGGAAGCGTGAAATGTTGCAGGTTCTTGCTCGACACCAATGTGGTGGCGCAGCCAATGCCGTCAAAATAGTGACTGCGTCGATCACGCACGTCTTGCGCCAGTCCTCTGAAGTCTCTGAACTTCAGCTGAGCATGGTTAACGACATCTTCAACAAGCAAGTTCTTTTCCAACATGCGAGAGGGAAAGGCCCAATTCCTTGGCGTATTCTTCAACACTGCGTAGCCATCAGCTGACCACAAGAGAACATCCTCATCTTTATAATTAAGTTCTATGGGCAACTGAATGGCCCATCTAGGCTTTGCTCCACGAAGGCGCAATCTGGAAGTTGTCAATTTCGGTCCTTTGCAGGGCAAAGCTTTGACAACATCTGCCGGGTTCTTGTCCAAGATGTTGGGGTCTAATCCTTTGCGCATTGCCGCACTGCCTAGAAAAATGTGGACTGATTGTTCTCATCTGTGTGGTTGACGGGACTGCCGCGCTCAGCCAGTGGCACAGTGCCAAAGCCGGTTCATCCATCCTGTCTGGACTGGCGTGCGGCTGCCAAGAAAACAATGGTCTGCATGGTCAGTGTTCAACTTGTCCGTTTGTGAAAAGGCACTCTCCTTGATGTTGAAGAACAAACAATCCTTCACTCCCACGGCATGGCGTTCTCAAAGTCAAAAAATCTGGCAAAAATAGCAAAAGGCAACACAATGTAGAAATGCCTGAAGTAGAAATAACGCATTATATCTATGATTTTCAGCGACACATACGCTATCTTGAAGTAGCAGGACTTTGCCTAGATTACCGCCGTCTCAGCTAAATGGCAAACGTCCCAGAAGGGGATCTCTTCCGAGCCAACACAACGCACCACCGTCATTGCTGATTCATGCTGATTCACCAAAAAATGTCGTCAGCTCCTCATTAAAATTGGCCCCCTTTACAAGAGGAATCATCCAATCATTTGGGAGCTTATTGTCCCTCTCGTTGATTGCTGATTTACCATCCAACCGACATCAGTGGCCAGTGACGTGCTGACACTCGAGGAGACTTTTCAACCTTGGACAAGCTGTCCTGAAAACACACGTGACAATATCACCGACGACTCGACCAAAACACGGTCACCAACAACCAACAACGCAACCACCACCACCGCCACCAGCAAGAATCACAACAACAAGAATAAATACCAACAACAACAGCAACAACAGCAACGACAGCAGCAGCAGCAACAACGACAGCAGCAACAACAACCACAGCAATCACAACAACAATCACAACCCAAGCTTTAAACACCACGACTTGTCCCTGACTCCCAGTGATGGGCAGATGCCTCTGAGGAGTCCACGTGGGGCGAATCAAAGTTGAGGTCCAACAAATCCGCCTGGTCCTCTGCCTGTTTGATGGCGACTTCCAAGGCCGCTTCCCAAATGTCATCATCGTCGCCTCGGCGTTTCCCAGGAATAACAAGCAGCAGGTGGGATGAAGTGTCATTATGGTGCTACAACGAACAGAGTGACGGATAGCTTATCTACAGGATGACAGGTGCATCAATCAGGATGCATTTGTCAGCCGAGGCATGCTGTTTGGGGACCACTAAGGTAGCACATGATCAATATTTACTAGTATAGCCAAACACATGTTTCCTGCGAAATGGGATGATAGGTTGGCCAAGTGGACCAAGAAAATGACATCCCCTGTCACAGCTGTCTGTTCCTCGCAATCTTGATTGTTCCCACTGTTGGGAAGCACTCTTCAGGATGCACATATACGTGCTTGGAGGATCTGTTTTGCAATCTTGAATGATCTTTTGAGCCCACAATGGTAGAAACCACTGATGAAACATTTAGGTCCCATGATTTGGATCCCCCTGAATCACCAGTAGTTTCTCGCCATCAAACATCAAGAGGTTTGTCGACTTTTGGTGAACGGCAAAAATGCCGGCGTGACCTACTGACTCCGCAACATTTCTTGCAGTCTCGATTTGAGTTCACAAAATCAAGATGATGGGCATGGGGCAACCTGCAATTCGCAACGCCTGGCAAGGAAATGAACGACACTTGAGCCATCAAGAGTCACCTCCCAGCTCACTTTTGGGGAGGTTTGCAGGTCCCTTCACATCCATCAATCATACATAAAAACCAGCCAATCCAGTGGCCCTTGTTGGCTGAACATATCCAATGAAACTGTTGATCCATTGAAATTCCCTTGGTAAATCCTATGTATTCTCCACCCATCATCCACTGCCAAGGCCAAGGCGCTGGTGTACTTGCAGGCATGCACCAAGCCCCGGAAGCGATGCGAGCCCTGCACGTGGCACCGCTGGCCGATGAGCTTCAGCCCGGCGCCGGCGCCCACGGCGTCCAAGTTACTGAGCTGCAGCGCGCCGCTCACATCCGGAGGCAGCGCCTGTGGAGGGGAAGATTCGCCGATCAAAGCCATACGAAATGGAAATTTGATGAGCTGATGTGTATATTTGAAACTTGTGGGATGAATCCCAAAAATAGTATGCCAACAGCTGATGAATGATTGCCACCCAACAGCCCACCCAACAGCCCACCCAACAGCTGATGAGGGGATTTAGTTGGGTGACATGCATCTTAGATTTGGATCCTCCAATGAGCTGATGTGTATATTAGACACTTGTGGGATGAATGATTACATGGATTTTCTTGGGTGACCCCAAAGATGGTATGCCAGATCCACTGACTTGAGGAGGATTAGCTGTGATTGTCTTGCTCATGATGCCTCATGCCAACCCCCATCAATGACTTGCTAAAGGAAACGCAACTCCTTGAGGAAAACTGTTCTTACACAATCAGCTTAAGAAACTTTTACACGAGGAATGCTTTTGACAGGTCCCTGGCAACAGTGGGTAAAGGCAGGAATAATCATCTGAATTGGTCACGACAAAACGCTCTGAATAACCCCAATGGTTGTTCTTTGGGGATGATTTTAACTGGTATGGAAAACATCACCAACAAAGCACACACACACACCTGTTCTCAAAGAGGGGGCCAAAGACTGAGACAACGAGGAAGCACATGGCATCGATACTGAATTCCAAATACACTCCTGTCATCTCTTGTTTGCGTAACCTTGTGACCTAAGTCAACAAAACACACATACACACATATTGGATGTAATTTTGTGTATCTAAAGACATTATATATACACACATACATTTGGGTATGGGATGGTATAGCATGGCTCCGCAAAATCATTCAACTCCGCCAATTTACAGGTTGCAAAATATGGCACATGGATGCCTATTTTTCGAAGTTCACATGGGCTAGTTATGATCCGCGAAGCTCCACGATCATAGATGATTGCCGCATTTCAGCATATCTATCTTTCCGTCAATCTGTCAATCTATCTCATCATGTTTTACTATCCATTCCTTCATCATACATCAATCCACTATCAGAATCTATCAGGCTCTATCAATCGATTCGTTTAAGCATCTATTTCAATTCTACATTGATCTGTCCAACTACTATCAGAATTTATCTCTATTCTCCCCATCTATCTTCCAACCTACGTACACTTCATACTGCTGCGTCTCCGGAAATTCAGTTGTGACATCTCCTTCGATTGCAAACACAACCACTTGAACAGTATCCACAACCCACCGGTGCCATCGGCACTGATATGTTAGCGAGTCCAAATTCATGCATCATGACATGGCGATGAACCCATGATTCACAGGCAACCCTGCAACAATGGAGGAACGGTGGAGGTCAGAAGCACGTGGAGAAGTTCACATGAGCAGCTGGTTTGCCAATGTTGGGAGTCCTCCATTTGCTGCTGCTGGTGATGACTACAAGGACGCTGATGATCACTCCCTAAAAAGGGATCTGGGATAATTTTCCTACTAGTCATGATGCTATCCCTTTTCAAATTAAACATCTATATATGATCATATAGCATGTTTCATCTTATATGAATGTGTTTCAGGTGGTGCCTGACTCAATGAGTCAATACATGTCATCAGCTGCGCTTTGCCGCCATGACACCCGTGGTGTTGATCTTTCCATCTGCGCCACCGCCTCTTGAATGTCCTGAGGGCGAGCATGCACCACGTCAAACCACATGCCTCTGCTACGCGATCATAGCATTGTCTGTGATAAACAATACGGATCAGTACGGTGGAGATCTAAATTCATAATTAAGTACCGTATTAGTACAATCTATCTACAATTACATGAGATGTGTCCGTATCATGTCCACCAGAAAGCTCCCTTTCGCCATACATACACATATACTCGTCAACATTCAGCTATATCATTGAGCCAATGAAGACCCATGGGCATCACATCTTGTACTATATCAATTCCAGTTTCTGTCACTGTGAAGTCATAGCAAGCAACCCTGAGCAAACAAGGAAGCTAGGTTTTTCAACAGGATCGAGGTTAAACCAGTTGAAGCCAAAGCAAGCAAGAAAAGAACTTGGGTCAAATCTAGGCATCCAGTCACCGGGTCGCAAGGGAAATGACAATTCTAGCAAACAGGGGTCACCGAACCGGTTTTGGCGCAAAGAAGACGTGCTTCTCATCAGGATGAGACTCCCCACGTCTCCCAACCCTCCAAACTGGCACTTTTGCCCTTTTTTCACAACAGTTTTGGTAGCTTAACAAGGTGAGCCTTGAACCATCCCAAGTCGCGGATCCATCTCTATGTCAACAATGGTATCATTGCCGGCTGCAATGCAAAAACGAAATTCGAAACATCTGCTGTTTACGTATGTAACATATGCAACATAACATTATGGCAACATACAAAGTGTGTAGATATGCACATTTGGTTGCAGTCCTACACATATGAAGAAATAACTACAACCATACTTTCTCAGCATGAAATTGTGAATACCAAACGATTCTAATTATGTTGAATAGTATATATTAATATATTTACACACATATCAAAATAAGTGTGTAGCAATAAATGTAGCAATCATGATAATCATGTGTGATAATTTGCAATGATGTAGGCCAGAACCTACAAGTAAATATCTCTGAACAGGTCCTAGGCAACAGCTGTGTCAAGCAGTTTGCTGCTACATGCTACCTCCCAAACACTTAGTGGGGCTCACAGCCGCCCTCCAGAATATTTCAAGAGCTTGTCTACAGTAATGAATTAGTAATGAATGATGGAGACTGGCGTAAAATCTAGCAATTTACATATCACGGGCACCAATTTATCATGAACTCTTGAGTGAATCAAGCTACTTCCTGACTCCATTCCAGGCCGCCTTTGGTTTGGATGAGGCAGGCGAGAAGATGTTGATGCTATCTTTGGGAGCAGCACCTGTCAACGTTACAATGAACCCTGCCAATGAGTGGTCCGAACATGCAGTGGTAGGGGCGACAAATATGTGCTCCATCAAAAGGAAAGCAGCGATTTGAGATTCGATTGTTTCATCTGAAATTTCATCTTGGCGAGTTTGAGAGGCAAGTTGCAGTTCTCAGTTGGCTTGGCCTCGGCTAAGCTTTCCCTCATGAAGAATAAACTAAACTGATAAAAATGTACAAAAAAACACACGGACCATTGCTAGTAGGACATCATCCAACGTGAGGGGTTGATGACGACGCACAGCCAGGTAATGCATTTGAAGCAGGGCTGCCCAAGTCCAAAGCATCGACATGCAAATCAAAACTCTGGCACCTCGGGAACACAGAGTACTGGAGCTATTCATGTGGACATGCGATCATCTTTAGCGACATATTAGGGTACATCCATAAATGGTGTACCTCAAAAACTGGCGGCTGAAGGCATCGCCACAAAAAATGGCCACGCTCATACAAGGAGACTTTAGCAAGGCAACCTCCGATTCATTTAGGTACACGAATCCGCATGCCATATCCCATATCATCCATGTTCAGCCGCTTCCTTTTCATCTTACAGATTTAGCCTCAAAGCGCACAGGCTGTGCCTGTCCATTGCGTCCAGCACGAGCACGTCTTGGAAAGCAATGGAATGCTGGATGCACCCTCACCACCAATTCCTGGAAAAGGCGTTGGGAATTGGGGTAAATGCTTACCCATAAGATTAACAAATCAACCACGACTAGTAACCATCGGCAAAGACTAAACACCACCACTGGTGGTTGGTTCCATGCTGAGCTGCAAGCGCATGCAACTTCAATCATCATATCTACAAGGGGCGACGGCAAACTGATAAACTGCCTACTTATACTGGCCGAATGACCAATGACCGGATGCAAACATCCATCATGCGCTTCCAATCCTGATCACAGGCAAACAGTGACCAAACATCCTCAAGTAATCCCCAACTCTACTGAGTCAGAAGCGATATTGCAGGGATTCCGTCATTAGGGCATATGTCTGGTTGGTGCTTAGTCGTCCCATCCTAAGTATATGCTTGCCAGTTAGACAACAATCATCCGTGTTGAAAAAACGAACAAATCATCTTGAAACCACCGACCCTTTTTACTCATAATGGACCGTAATGAATGATGTTTGATTACAGAGAATCAGTTAATCATTGAATCCGTCAATTAACAAGCAGCTATCAACCATACTAACCGTAACTAGTGACCAATATCAACCTTTATTAACCAGTATCACTATGGTTGAACCAGCCAACAGTAACAGTTCCGGATAAAACCATCATATTCCACACCTGCAACCTGAGTCACCTCCGCGACCGCCGCAGCCAAGTCTCCGAAGGCCAAAGGCTGCGCATGGAGCAAACTCACCACACAGGCGGCTAAGCCTGGCCAGGCGAAATGGCCATGGCGAGCTTTTCTCCTTGCAATTTGGTTCGTTAAGAGGGGTTAACCGTGGCTTTTTGCCTGATTTGCAGCATCCCAAAGCTATCCTTGGGGATACCAACTGTCGGCCTAAGCGTACAGTCAGTGATTAACCATGGCTAAGAATGGTCAAATCGTGAGTGAGGATGACCATAAATGATGTGGGGCCATGATCTTTTTGTAATATACAAGAAGAAACATACACCTGTTTGGGTTGATATTGCATGAGGCTATTGTGCTATTGTTCCTGTGATTGCTTCAGCATTTCTTGGACATGGTGACCCTCGTCAAACAAAAATGCTCAGGCCATTGATGAAAGAAGCTCCATGAGACTTCACAGTCACAGAACCACTGCTGGGATCATCATCATTGGTCGCTTCAATTGGTCCTGAAGATATAAAATCACATTCTTTTTCACCATCCATCGATGCTGAAAGCCACATTTCGAACTCCAATGAACATGCCAAGCACCAAGGGTTCAGCATCGTTCTTGCCAAGAAACTTTGACCAGAAGGCGTTCGCCCATCTGCTTTCAGGGAGACGTTGATCAATAAAGGCAATCGCTTTGCCGGATACAATTCAAAGTACTCCTGGATAGACGATTCCCTTCAATCTCGACAGCTCGGGACCACTCCAAGACTCTTGCACCCAAAACGAGGATCGACCAATGCCAATCAATGATTGTTTGTGCGATCGTTCTGAGTTTGATCATAATACACAATGCATGCCATGTTTCAGGAGCAGAAACAAAGAAGCTGTTCAACATTCTATATCACTAGATATCTATCTTATATATAATGTAAGTCGTACATTATTTTTCCATCTAATTTTACACATTGCATTACAACACTCAGCAACAATGCACATGGATCCTGATTGGCTCACTGTTGTGGTTCCACACTCCCAATACTCACCTCCAGTAGCCGTCCGTGTATTGACTTCGTAGGAAAACTTTGTCCGAAAGATTGCCAACATGAACTGCAAACAAGTGCAGTAAGTTCAATATAGAATGCCTTTTTGGACTTTCTTCCATGTAAATGATTGTACCCAAACTCAGCTGCTTGTTCATCCAGGCTTAAGATTAAATAGACATTGTTGTGTTGAACACCTACCACCAAGAAGTCTCCATCATCACCATGGTCATCACCTTCCTCAATCCTCAGCGTGAAGAACCAGCGGTTCTCACAATGCAGGGGCCATGGCCTCTCCTGGATGGCATAGATGGCTGCCTTGGCATTGGAGGTATCTGAGACCATGTCCAACAGCAGCAGGTGAGCGCCACCTTCGACCAATCCGCGGACCTGTCAGGCGATGGCTCTGGATGACCGCCAGTAACCACCACTGGTTGGTGGTTTCAACAACGACAAATACTAGTCAACTCATGTCAACTAGTCAACCAGTCAACTGGTCAACTATGACAAATACTAGTCAACTAAAACCAACCTTTTGTTATCGTTTGTTGGTACAAGAGACGATAAAACATGTTTAAAACCACCAGCTGGACCATTTTTTCACTGTAGAAATGATGACATCTTTGAACAATTACCTGAAGCAGGCAGCAACCAGCATCACTCTTTCTCAAATCAGGATGCAAACCAACAATTTATACGTCAATGTTCTGTATGTGAACCTGAAATAGTCTAGGAGTACGTACACACATTATCAAAGGAAATGTACTTACGAAGTGGCAAACATTCCGTGTTACGGACATTCAAATATATGTGTGTGTGTGTGTGCGTTTGTAGTATACATGTAATATTTCCTGTGCTAAGGCTCAGCCTCAATACAAGTCATCCTTCGCAGTCGCCCCTGCCTGTGGTCTGTAGCCATTCACCATCTGATCCCAAGTGGTCTTGGTCTTGGGCGACGACAGGCTGCCGGTGGAGGGGCCAATCACACCAGCCACAAACTTGGGCGAAGATGACTGACCCATGGCCTCCGTGACTGCCTGGCACCAAGCCGGGGTCGCATGTTCCAGGTGCTGACGTGTTGAGCGACGGGTTGGCAGTCTTGGCGATACCTTTGGATTGGCAATAATCAGCAACTTGCAAGACTCAACAAACCAACAAATCAACCAACAAACCAACCAATCACCCGACCAGCCAATCAACCAATCAGAGGACCAAACCCAAATCCACGGGCCATGGATGGCCCTAGGAATCCCCGGGAGCCTGTTTGGCCAAGGTCGCGGCAGCTTTGTTGAGCTCCAAGGTGGCATCCTCTGTGCCATAGAAGGCTTGACATAAGCCGTCGCCGTTGCGCGTGTTAGTCCTGGAGCGTGTGAATACTGCCATGATGTCGCAGCAAAATCGAGCAAACAAAAATAAGGTGCAAGAAAGAAATAGACTTAAATAAAAACAAGAAAGAAATCAAGTGTTTAACGCAATGGCGATGACTGACCAAGGCAGTCTGTTCTGATGTGAAACTGTGAATGAATGCTGCTGCAGTTTGAGTAAACACAGATCCAAATCCGAAATGCAGCAAATCTGACTGTCACGAGTTGTGCACCCGCCTGATGATGTCTGCGCCTGCTTTCAGCAAAGCTCGATGTGCATTCCTGGAAAATGCCGCATGAACACAGGAAGTCAACTGTCTGCTGCAGCCCTAGGCCTGGCTCTCAATTTTCGTGAGCCCAAATCTGGTGTGAAAGCACCAAATGTGTTTTGGCCACTGCCCCTCTCCACCAAAACCGCTGCACCCACTCCCTTGATCTGCCCAGATTCAGTACCAAATCGGGCTTGGTGATGGACAAGAGGTCAACGTTGTTTTTCGCCTCGGTAGCCATAGCATTGACGGATGAGGGGCAGGGCCTTGTGTTTGTTGTGTGTTTGTGTGTTTGTGTGTGGCTATGATTGTATTGCCGGTGAAACCATTTAAATCGAGCCGCTGTATGAAATCTGGTTCGCGTCCTGACAAGAACATCAAAGAACCGGTGTCAAGACTGCACTGACAGGTCTAATCCTGCACTTTAGTGGCTAACACAGGGCGCCGCATAATAAGTATCAAATAGTATCAGTATACAATCATCCCCGTCCCTATAAAAATGATTCTTAGCCGTAAGCCATTCGAGATGATTATGCCGTCCAGCGACCGCCCACTTCACTTGGGTTGATTGTGGAGACCAACATCTTAGATACCAACAAACGAACAGACCAGCAAGCTGCGCATGTTGTCATTGGCATCATGGCGTGCAGTATAGTAAGTAGGGAATTGAAAGAATCATGGCTGCAGACCAGTCTGGTTCACATCTTGTTCACCGAGGGGCTGTTGGATCAGCGATTTGGATTTGGTGAAAGATTCTGTCAATGGATCGCAAACAGTCGGTATTCCTGTTTGGCAAACATGGTAAAATAATCTTCGCTGGTACACAATCATCAATACCTCTATAGTCGGCAAACCATCGAACCTTTTCTTGTTCAAACCAATATTTTGGTGACCCAAAACACCCAAACCACCATAGTGACCAATTGGATCTGCAAATTAATAACTGCAGTTATCGAGCTGGCTAAACTGGTGGTTTGTCAACAGCTGGATCTACCACTACTATTACTACTACTACTACTACTGCTACTACTACTACTACTACTATTACTACTACTACTACTACTACTACTACTACTACTACTACTACTACTACTACTACTACTACTACTACTACTAGTACTACGACTACTACTACG
>VSDK01020989.1:114112-137042 GCA_009767595.1 Symbiodinium kawagutii
TGGTGGAGTTTTTGGGTCGCTGGCGGCGTTCAAAAAAAACAGCCATTTCTGCTCTTGCTGCGGGCAGCCTTACCGTCAACATTGACATCGGGGTGCAAGGGGTTGCCATTGTCTTAGCGGTGGTTCATCTCGGATGGCTGTTTTTTCTGAACTACCCGGTAGAACTCATCCATAATTTAGAACGGTTAACATCGTTATATAACCACTATTAACAACCATTAACCACTAGAACGATGATTTGAAGATCCGTTCAAACTCTCCACGAATCCAAGCTGCACTCTGGGAGGCTCCACCAGGCACCGGCATCAGCAGTGTCATCTGCTGCTTGCAGTGGAAGGCACACGGTGTTGCCACTACCTCACGGGTCGCCAGGGCCGCTTGTGGGGACCCCAGTGGCTTAGAATCATCCCAAAGCAATGGGGCAACAGAATCCCAATTACAGTCAAAAGTGGCAAATGCAATTTCTATGCTTTGTATAAACAACACATCTAGTCTAATTCTTAGTATTACAATATTTACAATGGTTTAGCTGTATCAACCACCTCTGGCAATACCCACTATCGCCTTACCACCCATATCTTTTGCGTGGTTGCTTTTTGTGTAATGTCTTCAGTTATATGTGATTGTCGTTAACTATAACATATAATATAGATCATTTCTACATCACTATTGTCCGAGTGTGCAAAACCATTGCCATTTCCAGCAACAAATCCATCAACTTGGGACGTATTTCTCAACCCATGTGGCGGATCACGACATGCCACGGAAGTTGAGGAAGGCCATGAACTTCTTCAGCGCGCTGTCGTTCTTCTGGCTATTCAGAATCACCTCTTCGCACAGCTGCCGCGTTTCGGGCTCCAGGTCTTCATAGAGTGGCAGCCGCCCGGCAGGTGCTAAGGCCATGTTGAGACCTAGGGCAGTTGCGCTTTGCCACGGTGGTGCACAAGGCACCGGCAACACTTGGTTTGTCCAAATGCAACTATATGTGCTCATGATTGCTCCTCTACACATAGCTTTTGCAGCTGGAAGCAGCAGTTGCTACCGGAACCAATCAGTGGTGGTCCCCGGAGCAAGATGGAGCAAGTACTTTGCAAACTAGGCAATTTCTTCTTGCTTCATTAGAAGAGATAGTTGACTGCAGTTCGCCCTTTTCCAGTAAACTGGCTTTCTTTTCTTGTTTGTTTGGGTTTGGGCACAATCACAAATCCTGTATCCGTGATGTGAACATTTCAGACACATCAGAATATCAAATATTATTACACACCATTTTTGGGCGGCCGAAATGGCATGGTGTTGGCACCATTGAGCTTGCATCCACTGCGTTGGTGCAAGGATGGATATCTTCAGTCAGCCTGATAATTGCTTGCTTGGATCTCGTACATCTGGCCACAAGGGCGCCAAACATTAATCCACGGGCAGGGTAACGAAACAATAACCTGTATTGAATACCTCCATTTCCCTATTTGAAGGTTCAGGATCTGAACTGTTTGGCACCCACACGCATACACACCTCGCACAAAATAATGCCAAAGGTCATTGATGCAGAACACAAGATCAAATGTAAGTAAGTAAATACAAGTAGAACACCTATGACCATTTTTGTTTGGACTTGACTCGAACTCATTTTTTGGTGTTGGTTGGTTTATGTTGGTTGGTTTATGGCATTTTGCGATCCATCTCGCATCCAACCAGATCCGGGGAGACCCGCGATGCCATGGCACCCTTGGGGATGGCATGCTGCAGGAAGGTGCTGTGTAGCGCCTCACGCAGCTTCCCTCGTCCGAAGGCGGCACTGAGATTGCTGAGTCCCACCGTCAGAGTGGCGCGGGGACAGAGGCGTTTCAACTCCGAGATGGCGGATATCACCTGGAGCAGCGGCGGAGCAACAACGACACGCTACGTGGACATAGGATCACGGTCGTGATAGATCTATGTAGATCTCCCCCAAAAAATAACGAAAAACATGTCCAAAAAGCTGGGAATACACAATTGTTGGATGTTGTCATTTTTTGGCCGGGAAGGCTACGTTGAATTCAGGCTGGTTCATTGAACTTCTATCCCATACTGAGCTATGAGAACCAGTAAACGAGGGAGCTTATATGGATGGACCCAGCTGATGTCTCCTGTGGCACGGGGATGCATATTTTGTTGAACATCAACGCAACCAAAATCTCACAATCACTGCTTGTCAACACTTTGCTTAAACACCACTGAACAAAAGAATTGCTACAGTTCACTATCAGATCTAACCTTAAACCTCTCCACAAAACAAATGACCGTTGCTCCGTTGGCTTTTGCATGAACGCCCCCGGGCCTCTGATGGATGCTCATCGTGGCGCAAGGCTTGAAGGTGGCAATCCAAAATGATATCTTCCTCGGCGAGCAGCACACAAGGCTGCTGGCGACCTGCGAAGGTTCTTACATAACAACAGTACTGATTCTTAGTCCATAGACAGAAAGGCAACTAATGAAATGATACGAAATACGGTGATGGGAGACTGCACCCCGATCCAACATCTGAGAAGGCCATTTGGGGACTTTGGAGAGGGGTGACGTCCAACGGTTCATCCTGGTCAATTATGGCTAAACAATATTAAACATGAGCAAAACAGGCTGCTAGTTACAACCTCTGTTAAATACCGCATAGCGCTAACTATCAATTCACTTCTTATAGCACGACTATAGTCATTATGAACCGTCATCAAGCTTTCTGATAAAGTATAGTGATGGCTTTCATCTTGAAAAGTAATAATATGCCTCCCTCGACTCAAACAACCCAATCTGTTTGAGGTTTCCACAATGGGTCATGTCAAGCCTTTGCAGGGAATTTCTGTGATCTGTAAGCTCAGCAACTACCGCCATGGGTATTACATCTCAGAGTCGAAGGTGGAATGCGAAAATAAGTGGCTGAAAGTTCTCAGTAGCTCCACTACGTTTGCTCGCTAGTAGATACACTTCATCCGCTGGAATGCAAAGCTCTGCTAGTTCGATAAAGTCTCGTGCATCCCCTTGCCGGTCAGGCTCATATATCCCAAATGTAAATGCGGGTGGTTCCTCACAATATTACCAAAAGAAGTTGAAATCACTATTTTCATCTATTTTCATCTATTTCCCAAACCCACGTTTGACGTTTTTTTAATGTTTTGCGGCATTTTGCCAAACAAATGGACGCAGCTGAAAACCCCTGTAAAATCCCCACCGCCCCAATGGACACAAACCAGGTAGTTCGTGTGCACTGCAACCGGGCATGCATCTCCCTCGTTTCCCAAGTGAGACCCTCATTAATCAGTCCAACAGCTCATTCGTGGTTTCAAACATGTTTCATCCCCGAAAGACCATTGACAGTGCCTGACACCGAAGAATTCCAGGCCCAACTGCTGGGTTCCCCTGGTCACCTGCTGACTAAGCCACTGGAGGGAAGTCCAATTTCTGCCTCAGAAGGCGATAGCTCCTCTGAAGCAAGGCTACCTCAAGGCCACGGCAAGGAGATCTGCACCCCCCTCAGTTCCGAAACACTCCAAGCATGGTTGTAGATGGTGATTGGTCATCAATACGTGACCAGAAACCAGTTGTTTAAGGATATGGACGACGGTTGTAAATGGCGCCACCGGTGATCTGGACCGTAAACACTTCTCTTTATAATCAAAACATTATTACCGAGCCTCTCTTATACCCATGACATCCCATGACCAAGACTTTTTTGTGGCTTTGGGTCAAAACCTTGCAATTCGCTCTGGTGGACATCAACAAAGTTCACAAAATCGTCTTCGGTAGGGTGTTTCCCTATCCGATATCCGTTTACATAATGATGCTGTTCGGTATTCACCCATGAATCATGATCATCAAGGCCCTCATGGATATTTGGAGCACATAAACATACGCAGTCAATTGCAACTTCTAGTAGAGTAGTAGATGTCTTTGCACTGCGTGCTAATGATCTTCCTTTAGCCGTTCGCATCCTTTCGCTATATCCTTCCTCGCAATCATAAACCGGCGTGAGTAGTGCTGTCCATTGAATTAAGTGAATATCTAGATCTGTGAATATTTTAACTAGGGTCATTACGGCAAAAAAGCTAGTGTATAATATGATGGATCATGAAATCGTGTACAATCATGAGTATTCCATCAATTGGTGTAAGCAACCGGTTGTGGATAATGATCTATCAATGCATGCCATAGATGATACCATGCCATGTGCTTGTGGATTCTGCTTAATTAACAATGTTACAACAACGAGTTGCAACAAAGATTTGGACCCTTGTGCTGTCCCTGCAACTGCTGGTTGCTTCATTCTAGGCAATTCCAGCCAAATAGGTTTGTCACCCAACTGTGGCCATTCTCCGAGCAAAATGGTCGGTTTTGCCTATACGTATTCAAAAACCAAGCCCGGCTCGTGGGTTGTCCCAACGCTGCTTGCGCCGTTGCGCAGTTGTTCCCAACCGCCCATCCCGACACATGGCCCTAACAATTCTGAGCGTGTTAGAGGGGAGGTACTGCACCCCAAGAGAAACGACATGACAAGTCATGAAAAGTCTCAAGTGGTTTGACTGGTAACCCCTGGTGTTGCAGGGTACCTCTGTCCAACCCCAGTGGTGCCACCAGGTGACTTTGTCCTTCGCCGTCACAGCACGGCCTTGCTCGCCAATGGCCATCACCACCAGTGCTGCTCCGTACTTCATGCACTCCTCACGGTGTGGTGCCCTGGGGGGCATCCATAGCTACTGGGGTGCCACAAAAATGGCCACTAGTTGTTGTGGAAAACCAAGGAGAGTTCCAGGCACTTTGGGGTGATCATTTTGAGCCATGGCCACATCACACACGTCGAGAGCAAATTGACGAGCTGTATAGATAGACACAGCTTACAGCTTGTAACTTGACCAAGGAAAGCCTTGACACCTGATGGCCCAAGCAAGGACAGCGGACACAGGACTAAGGCAACGTGCACAAAAAACAATTGAGCTACAAGTAAATCTCGATCTTGCTGATCCCATCTGTTTTTTAGACACACGCAATCTTGGACTTTAAAACGGACCTATCAGTTCCTACTTGTTCCCACCCTAGAAATTGCTACCAGTCAAAGGCATCCAGTTGCAGTGTGCGTCCTTGGCCAGCTGCAAGAACTCCTCTTCGCCCACCATCAAGCAAATGGCATTGACGATGCACCGGCCTTGCAGATTTCCCAGACCTGGCCATGTCTGCTGCTGTCGGAGAGATCCAAGATACGGCACAGCAGCCTGGAACTGGATGTATCCAAGGAGATTGAGTGCAGATGCGCTCTACACTTGTACATATATATATATCACACATATTCACATTTGCACTTTCTGTGTCACTTGCATATGTGGACTCTTCAGGGAATTGTTCCTGTCAAGTACCTAGGCCATGTCCTTGCTTTTCTTCACAACAATGGGTGATTCGCCCTGAGTAAATGGACTAAAACATCATTTTGTTGCTGCAAATGCTTAATCACAGGTCAACAGCTTACAATGCAGATCAACAAGTAGTGGAAGTTTGTACCAATACCCCATATTGGGAAGAACAACGTGCTCGTTGCTAAATCGCAAAAGAAACATGTTGGAAACATCACAACTCAGAAAAAATGACAGCCATGAAACAACTCATGAAGCTGAATACGTATGCCGGCCAACGAAACATGGGATGCTTATGGATATTGTGAATCCTGAGCACGGATTCTGCTACATCGAAGCATCTGCATACCTTGATCTCTGTGTGCCACGGAAATGTTCAATCCATTCAGGCGATCAATTTGGAACTGTGCAATAGCTCAACTCGCCTTGACACAAAGAAACCTCATAATTCTGATGTAAAATCCTAGGAAATCCACGTTTAGAGTTGGAACATGTGTAGCCATGATAACTGTAGGTACTGACTATGCTGACACAACCACATGTCAATATACTGGACTGGCCATCCTGATCACAAATGTCTGCTCCAACTGGCCTTCTTTCACCACTTTCCAGTCTGATGAACATAGCATCACTGGAGACTTTGCCACTCGAGCATCTGCATCACAAAGATTGGTGAACTTGTTCATCAGAACTTTGCTGCCACGATTGCTACCGTCATTGGCAACTCCATCAACACAAATGTCCTTAGATCTGGCTGTGGCAAATACCCACTAGCTCTATGTAATTTTGGTGAACATCAACACCCTGACAAAAGGCAATAATCCTCTCTAATGCCATATTCATGTCACATTCTTTGTCACTTCTCGTATTGATCTGAGTGCATTTGACAACAATGTCAACAAACAACAAGATTTTGTATGTCCTGAAAGTGAGCTACATGGAGAAACAATGAAATGCAGGTTGCGACAACAAACAGTGGTAAACTTTGTCAGTCGCGCATGTCAGACTACCTACATCACCGAGTTGGACCAATGCATTTGCAAAAGAACTCACTATCTTTGGGGATAGTTGCAGCAGTTGCAGGTCTTGAACTTCATAAATTCTGAAGATTTGACATTCTGCAACTAGACATTCTGTACTGGGGTATGGATCCTGGTGAACTCGACCAATTTGAGGTCACCTGACCCCCTCATATGCCCCTTCCGGGTACCAGAAGCGAGGCTCCAAGATGTCAGCTCCACAGTTGTTGTCTGCAGCACAAAGGTCCAACGCTTTGGACCTCGCGGGAAGTACAACGAAATTGGTAGGACTGGTGGACAAATGAACACACTAGTAGGACTTGGTGGACAAATCTAGACTAGTCTAAATGGTTGGTTGACTGAAACCCACTACTGTAATTTGTAGTGTTTAACATGTACCAGTACCTGTACTTCAAGCTTTAAGACTAGTACTATACCCATCCATAATAGTACTAAGGATGGCCAGTGTTCACCAACCCTTACACGTTGATCGGGGTTCTGCAAATTGATGGGTGAATAGTGGGTGATACTGGTCGATCATGGATTATCACCCAGTGGATTTGACCATCCTGAGCAAAGGCTTGCTTCCATCAAGTGACCAATCATGAATCATCTTCATCATCATGAATCATCATCATCATGAATCATCATGAATCATCATGAATCATCATCATCATCATCATCATCATCATCATCATCATCATCATCATCATCATCATCATCATCATTCATCAGTTGCCACCATGTATCACTATAATGTACGACCAATGGGGCACAAGTATGGGCAACCAGCTCTACCCAACCACCTGCAATGGTGCTGCTCGATTGGGATATTCATCCTGTGCGATACGTGGGGTATTGAACCCGGCCATGTGATCCCATATGATGAGGATCCAGGAAACACACAAATGTAACCTATAGTTAGTCTATGTGCATATACACAAGAATTTGCAGAAACATATATGAACATATGCAACTAGATGATTTTGACAATGTCCTTATACATATCAACATTGGACATATGCTTGTAAAATGATGTGGATGTAGCCAACATATTTTGTTTGCAACTAGTCACAAATTCACGGAATACGAGGAGTGACAAACACACACACAAAACATGAGGAAGATTTAGGCATATGAGTCATGAAGGGAATGGTGATATGAACAACCAAGGGTGATAGTTCACACACCAATCGGGGGACTATTGGGGTAAAACAATCGTTGATCACTTGGGCATATGGGGCTGTATACTGCAGTGATACCCCCAAACCCAAAAACATGCATGTTCTTACAACAGAAGGAACCATTCTGCAATGGTAATTGGGCTGGGTGGTGTCTTGGGGTCAGAACCAACATATTAATGCGCTACAATACTACCATGAAACAACAACCTGATGTACGGCATTCTCAGCCAAGAAGGAAGGAACAAATCTAAAACTCTGGTTGGTGGACGCCCCTCCTCCTTATGTGCTTGAACCCATCAGCAAACAATTCAAAGCAATGACACCCCTGCGCAGTTTATTTTCATCTCGCCATGCGACCTAAAACTTTAGCTGTAAGCTTCTGATTTTAAAGTTAGAATATACATTTCTTAGAATGAACATATTGTATTTATACCATTATACAACATTACTATGTTGTTGTGTGTGTATGCAAGTGTGCATGTATGCAACCGTTCATTGATCATCTCAATTCCATGGGGCGCCCTGGGTTGACTCTTGCCATCAAGCTGCAGCGAACTGCTGCGTCCGTTGGACTTGAAGTCGTCCATCAGTTCCTTGAACTTTCCTCGGGGGCTGGCCGAGGACCCGAACAGCCCCTGGGCCATGGTGGGTCACAGCAAGTTCCACTCGGAAATCAACTGGTACAATCACTCTACAAAATCGATGCTTCAGTACCCCAAATTTGACTCAGCCAATGCTTGTGCTTCCGTTTAACAGCTCGGGGCTCATCTCGTTGCTGAGACCTGGAACTGTTGGGCGGGGGCCGCCATTTGTGGCGCAAACTCTTCAAGCATCTGGGTGGTACCCCCACAAGTTTACTATAGTTTACTGCATTTTGGAGCATGTAAACTCGAAACAGCATATCCAAATCCTATCTGCACTGTTTCCTGTTCACAACCATTCCACCTTTCGACTCTCAAAAACGTCGGAGCTATGGCTTTTTTGCAAAGAAAACATGATACAATAAGTGGTGGTTTCCCAACCAACTATAGGGTATAGGACACTTAGTCGTGATCCTGGTTTAGGTATGTTTAGGTATGTTTAGGAATGTTTAGAGGTTGTGTAGAACTGTTTCGAAGCATTCAGGACAGACCTTCCAAGTGCATCGTTGCTGCCCAAGCATCCGAAGGCTCGGGTGCTTCCGCGCTGACCCACCAAGGTGAAGCCGTCAGCCACGTGACTTTCAAGGCCACTGAGCATCAACTTGTTCTTGGCCTGGTTGGTTCAGCATCCAGCTGTTCTTGGCTAGTTGGGTTGGAATTATGTTTTTTTCCATATATTTTGGTAGTAGTAGCCCCTGAATTACCTTGTACTCTTCAAGGAAAAGGCTCGGGTGGGGGATGTCGATCGGAGAACTGCTGATCTGTTGAACTCTCGATGATTGGCTAGTCATGGTTAGTCCCCTTCTGATATTACATCCACTGGAAGTACTGGTTTTGTGGGGGATCTACTGTATTTATCGGGAGAGATCTGGGGAGGCCTCAACAAAACTACTTCCTCTCAGTCTCCCTCTTTGGACCTCTGAATTGGCAGTGTTCCTGAAGTTTCACTCACGTCATTGCACCGATGTCACGCATGAAATGAAATGCTACTTGGTCAATGCACACATCCGGAGGTCATCAACAATAAATAGGGAGGTCCTTATACCAACACCGAACGAAGGAATGACCATGTTTCATGGCACAGCAATTGCTGATATGGTTGCATACGCAGGCTTGATGTCAAGAATGCTATCCACCCATGATTGGCTTAATGAACCATCCTACCTGCCATGTTGGCAATCACCAGTCCTGGTAGCTCCAAAGTGCTCCGCCCTTCTAAGATATGTCGGTATCCATTGATTTGCAGTCCACATTCGATTATGTAGAAAAGCATAATAAAGATAACTGAATGAGAGCCACACAAACACACATATGTATATGTAAACAAATCATAGGGATTCTACAATCCAACTAGCTCCCTCACCAAGCAGCTGAAACATCAGCCCCTGCGGTCGCACCTCCGGCAGTGGCCGCGTAGGTCGTTGCAGCCCAGACAGTGAAGCCAGATTCGCTGGCAGGCCGTCGGTGCCGATGCCAACGAAGTTGGGAAGTTCCTGGTGAGGCGGAGCTCTTGATGCCATGGCTATCCATTGGTCAGTAGTGATGGGTGATGAGATATGTCAGTGCCAGGTTGATGTTTGTTGATGTTTGGTTGATGTTTGGTTGATGTTTTGTTAATGTTTGGTTGATGTTTGGTTGATGAGTGATGATGGGTCATGATGGATCAGTGATGGTACTGTTTGATAGTGATGGTCCATATTGAACAAACATAATAGAACACCCCCACCAAGCTGGCGATTGACCTCCATCTTTAAGGCTTTACGGGCGGTTCATTAGCAGTATGGATCCACATGATCCACCGTTACAGTGCCTCCGAGTACTGCAATCGTTCAGGTCAATGATTGCCAAGAATGGTGAAAAACGTTCAATCATAATTCACGAAATTAATGAGCTCAAAGACCTGCAAAAAGTCCCAATGCAGCAAAATGGATTGCCATAGATCTGTTGTCTGATTTACCCTGAGCTTGCTTGCGCATTGCCCACGAACTATTGAAATATCCGCGGTCCGCAACATGGACTCAAAGGTTCGAGGGTCAAGAAACATATGCAGCACCACCGTTTTGGAAAGTTCACCACAAACCATCAGCAAAGTCAAATCATGTCTGAAGTTTTCCTACGCAAACCACCGATATCATTGGTGAATGCTATTTCCCAAATAGGGCATTAGGGTGTTTCTCGAAATAGGGGTACCCCTAAATCATCCTTTCTTGACTTGAGCATTTATAAGTACAACAATAAGTAATAACTCAACAGCCTAAAGGGTCACCTATTGTGAGAAACCAACATCTGGAGTCATTTGGAGACCTTCACCCTGTCATTCCCCCCTGGCTACTGGACAAGCCACCTTCATCGCTTGGATCGCTTCAGGTCCTTCCGGATTCAAGCACAAACATCCGCGCATGCGCGTGTGTGTCTGATGCATCCGTGTCTATCTGCAAAATGCATCTGCATACATTTGCGTTCAAATGTATACGTAGACATAGACAGACATACAAACCTATTTACGTGCATATAGATTCAAATCTAGATATCATTTAAAAAATATATTATATCAATGATAATGTATGTTCATTGTATACAAGTAGAACACATGTCCTGTATAAGTATCCAATGCAATACATCTACGTGTTAACACCGTATACTGCTGCAAATCAAGTGTTCACAAATCATCCGTCACCTGGGAGACTTACACCATCACCTGGGTGAACAATGAACAAACATCTACTGTAATCTGTTGATCATCATCAATCGTCATCAATCAACATCAATCATCTGTTGACAAAAGGTAGATGGAGTTGACAACACGCACTAACAATCGTTGATCCATCACATGCATGCGTACCCCCCAGCCACCCCAATCTTGGCATCGGTCATGACCCATCTGACCGCGGCCCTTGGTGGCCTGATTTCATGCTGCTGAAGCAGCCGCACTGCTCGAGCAACTGGGTGTAGCTGGTGGACACCCGGCTGCCCACGACCCCAACGGCCAGTGGCCGGGCGTGCTTGACGCTGATGTAGAAAGCGTCAGCCGTTTGACCTCCCATGGTGCGCCCGGTGGAAGGGTCGATCACAGCCTTGGCGAGGCACAAAGAGATTCCCTGAAGGCTGGAGGGGATTCCCATGAGTTGCGCCAAAAGAAAACATATGAAAGATCGATGCTTGATAAGATTTCACATGGTTTCACTGCTCACTTCAGATGACGGGAACATTAAATCTTGACCTGTAGTAGCGCTGGAAAGTGAAGATCGCAATGAAGAACGCCCACAAAAAAAGGAAACAACTCTCTGGACTCCTTGGGTACCCCTATGGCTTAAGAAACCATTCATCAACCACAAAGCCACCAGCAGATTCCACACCTACCAGGACCTAGCACCAGCAGATGTCTCCTCCGAGGCACGTGGATGATGACCGGTGGCGGCCGTTGCTTCATCTGTCGGTAGACCTTGCCGCCGGCCGCCAGGGCCGCCTTGGCCTGGCGGGCGTCGTTCATCTCCAGGGCCAGCAGATCCACACCTGCGCCGATCTGATCTGGAGAGAGCAAGTGCTTCCATGGGAACAACGGTGATGGGTAGTTGTTGGCAATGCTGAAAAATCAGTGATTGTGGATTAATAATGATGAATAATGATGAATATGGTAAATTTGGGGGGTTGTTTATTTGAACATCGATCTCACATTAGTACTGGTGTCTTGGGGATTCTGGATGGATAAGTCAAAAGTGGACACGATAATCATCACTTTGACTGACTGCATCAGTTTGGAATCTATATTCATTCAACAGTATCATACCGGTTGAGGTTGGGCCCTGCCCCAACCTCCGAACCAACCATCAAGTTGTGATGATTGTATATTCAGGCCTATGAAGAGTATATAGTCAAATGATTTTGGGCCGTTGGTGGGTCGGATAAACAAGCCTATGCCATAGGTGCTGATAGGATCTGGTAACCTGAAAAATGGATCCCGTCGATCAGAATCAGAGTGGCCGCATTGATAGGTCATTGAATATATCTACTAAAGGACAAACTTAAGGACGTTATTCTGCAAATCAATCGTGACATATCGTAACCATCAATTCTGAGTGTAGTGTTCATTTTCTGGACATCGTCCTCCAGTAGTTCACTTTTTCATAGAAAGTGAATCCTGATCCCTAGAATTGTCTGACAGGATTTCCTCACTGTGCTTCCATCGGCTATCAACAGCATGGAAATTGCACCAAGACTAAACCTAGAACAAGAAATACCAACTCGATGTGTTTCAGCTCAAGAATTTCTTCCTCTGAACACCAGACCCAAAGGATTGCAAGAGATCACTCTGAGCTCACTATCAAACCAGAGTTGAAACCGACTTCGTTCAGCTCCCATTCCTTCACCACCTAGTGGTTGTGGCAACCAGCTTTAGACTCACAAGGAACCTCCAAGTTGGTTGTCCCAACAGGAAGCCAAAACTTAAATGTCCATTTCGAAGGATCTATGCTAGTTTCCAGGCAAGTAGAGTGATCTGCCAACATCAGAAAACCGCACGTCATCTCTTGAGGTGGATGTATTCCAGGGATTCTTACTGTGGGGTAGAATGATACTGCATTTAGAATCGACTACGAGCCATGTTGTCAAGCCTCAGCAGAACAAATCGAGGGACAGTGTAGTGGACTGTTCCGTTAGCATACTCTATAGGAAAAGCCAGGCACAGCATGTCAACATTTTTTCTTAACGCAATGCTGGCTGGTGGTCTCGGATTCTCCCAAAGTGCTATGTCCAGGATGCATCCACCCTGGAACAGTCATGGCAAATGATGACACTTGGATGATCGAACATATCATCCCACCTGTTTAGGCAAAAGGTAAATCATCCTTTTGGAACCTTGTTTCAGGTTGCATGTGTCATTTCCCCTATCTTTCCGTTCACCTCCACTACTCCATTCTGAAGTCGGGGACATGGTCCAAAACCATCCTCCCGAGCTTGTGAGTGCCTCCTTCTGCCAAGCCCTTGATTTGCTCTGTATACGCCTCAGTCACCAATGTGTGGAAACGGCAGGAGGTCTTGTCGTCATCTCATGAATCAATGTAATATATTACAAACGCGTGCAATATCTTTATTTACCAGTGTATGACCCTCCCTCATCAAATTCTGTCCGCGTGATAGGTAGCACACAGTGTGTTTACGTGCACGATGTATTCCATTCAAATCATCTATTTCTATCACTACTATATATGTAAATGTATAGATCGTATGTACTGCAAACACATTCACTGATGCATGTTCATAGTATCAGTAATCGTGCATTCCAGTCGTGCACCACCCGGACTCGCAACATTGCAAAGTGCTCGCGCCTCCACCATTTCATCAAAGTTCACTCGCCCTTCGCAAGGCCTCGCTATTGGCAGGGCAGCACTGGATTCCCTGAAAGGTCGCTTGGTAGACAATCAAACCAGCGACCAATGATCAAACACAAAGGTCCATGTTCAACATGGAAAAGGATGGACCCATTGAAGCGTACTTTCCGCCTTCCAAAAGTTTTCAGACGGCAGCATCACGGCAACTTGTTTCGCACAGTTTCCTCTAATGTAATATAGATAATATAGTGCAACAAATTTGCATCAAATTTGCTGCAACAAAAAAAACAAAATACATCCTCGTCAGGAGCGGAGTGAAGACCGCTGATGTGGGTATCAAGAGGAAGTGGCTCACCACCAACGCAAATACTTTGAAATTACATGTTTCTGAGATTAGGATAATATACAGTAGATGGATATGATACCTCACAATCCTTCCACCTCCAATTTGTTCCAAGAAAACTTCACCGCTGGCACCGGTGTTTGTCATCCAGTTGCGACAAGGTGCCCCACCAAACCAGCGACGAAGCGTGGCTTCTTGACGTCCTGCTTCGTCACCTCTGCTGCCGCACGTTTCGCCAACCTCGGATGGCATCAAGGGGAGCCCTACATGCTTCGAAGCAGCACAGCACTGTCAGGTTCTTGGGCGTCCAATTAGTGGTCACAGGCTGCGTTCAATACTGTTGTCTAATCTGCAATTAATTGATCAAACTCTGTGCAGTTTTGCTGGCTCACCAATCAAACCCCAGCTGGATAGACAGTCCAAGGTCACTAACTTTTGCAACCTCAGCCTCCAAACAGCTTTCGCCGAGATGCGAGGCAGCTGCCTTGTTCATCTCGGTCACAAATTTGCCCGTCTTGTAGTCCTTCTGACCGAAGGCATTTGCCTTCAAGGTGTTGGTGCAGCAAATGTCCACCCCTGCCTTCAAGTAGTCCTGGTGCAAGGCCGGTACGCAGGGTGGCTCCCATTGCCAAGCTATCTACAAGAAAGTGGACGCTTGTAATTTTCAGGTATATCCATCAGCATTAATGCCAGTTTCTGGCTGGCGTCATAAATTATGATCAACCAACATCGTGTCAGCAGGGGATGTGGGTGACTTGTGTCACCTTCATTCCGTTGAGTGTTCATTAAATGAGACTTCCAACCGAAGGCCTCACCCCAATCACAGCTTCAGTGTCCTCTGACCGTGTGAATATGTCAATAACATGAAGAACATATCACCATGCCAGCTCTTCCATACCTTTACTTGTCCCCCTTTACCTTCAAGCATTCAAGCATACAAATAGATAGGCACATATAGAAACTGTACATGACTTCTTTCCAACCCTCATACCAGCGTCACCACCCCAAATCTCACTGCATAGTCACTCGAGTCAAATGAGATCGTCTTGGCTTCACACATAATTTTCTTTGGGTGAGATTCTTGCATTCTCCATAAATCCATGTTCGGAACCTCTGACATTCACCACAACACCCCACCAGCCAAATCCAAAGTGTGCTATAAAATAGCGGCAATATTGATAGATCAATACCATGAGTTTAAAAAAAACTTTAACAAAGAGGCCAAGTTGATGTCAGTAGTGAAGTCATGCAGTTTGAGTACCATGGACGAGCCAATACCAACCAAGTGAGGGTTCAAAGACTGACTTCGACAGAGCAACACCAACCATCTCCAAATGAGCGATGTTTAGCCAAATGGATCCAGGGATGACTTGATAGACAGCTCAAGAACAGATTCATACATATATATATATATGTATCAGTAAATATAAAAATATATACATATATATATAGAGAGAGAGTACAACATATCACACATCGTATCAATCCACACGCACACGCTTTTGCAGTGTCGATTGCAACACCGGTTTTCAGGCCGATCCGGTCCTTGTGAGTGTCGCTCACAAAGTTGGGTTTGGACAGGCTCAGGAAATCGATGTTGCCCAACCTTGGTGGATCACCGTGGCGGATAGAACTGCTGACAAAATTCACCCCACCTGCTGGGGGGGGGGGCAGGTCAGAAAAGTTTGCTTGCAAGCAATGGTAAGCACCAATGAAATTTCTGGGGGAACCACTAGTGCCTGAAAGGCCACTTTATCCTTGTCCATGATTGTGCACGAGTTGATTTGGTAAATGATCCCGAACACAACCATGACATGTTTGCGATTGGTTTGCGATACTTCAACTACCCACTATATATATATATATAAAATATATAATATAATTAGCGCTGATTCACAACAGCAGGGATATAATAGGAAGTCAAAGAAATGCTTGTCAAGTTTGTGCAATCATTTTGTTCAGTACCATCGCCCACAAAACAAATCTCAAACATCGTCACCCTTCTTGGCCGCTAATTATTCTGGGACAGGACCTTTCGAAAAGCACATCAACACCTAGCACTTGCCAGTCCGAATACGTACCTGTGGAGAACAACGCATACCCCTGAACAGCCACTGGTCCGAACTCATCAGGTTTGAAGGATGGGTCTGTTGAAGCCATATCCACCTCTTTCCGGCATCTCAACTGAGTGGGTAGTGCTCAGAGCTTTCTGCAAATTACATAGTCGTCTTGATCATGGTCAATGATCCCTTTTCAGTTATTTCTGCATGTATGCATCAAACATACTGTCCCTGGCAAAGCTTAGCGCCAAACGTATACCCTGTAGATTCATGAGAAAGTACATCTACAGGATAAAACACACACAACTATACAAAATATAGCAACATACCTTTGTCTGCAAATGCACATGCACACTTGCACGCGCACAAAGTGAAAATACATAAAATCATAGAATATACATATATGAATTTACATGCGTATACATACTGAATATCATCCAGTATCAATTACAATTATGTAAGAAATTCAAGCAATAATCATATTCAATGAGCTACAGTATATATATTCTATACGTATAAATAAAGGTATCTAAACATAATATAACACAACATAAGATCTAATATAACAAAATACTAAATCAAATAATATAAATAAATAAATCCATATATATATATATACACATACAATATTGTTTTTTAATAATCATGCCAAACATGGATTCCAATGACCCCACCATCCTTGCGCTGCGAGCCGCTGCGGCGCCGAGTCCCTCAGAACCTTGGCGCGTTCGCCCCGGAAGTCGGCCTCGCTCAGCTGCGCCGAGGCCAACTTGGCGCCACAGCCACTGTCCAGGAGGATGGGCCGAGTCCTGGGATCGATAGGGAGATATGCTGGGGGCTTAGAACTGGTTATGTTAGAACTGGCTTGTGATAGTGTTAAACTATATAAAACTACCTCGGTTGTATTAAACCTTGCTTATAACTAACTAGCAGTCGGTTTTTTGGGGTATTCGATGGTTATAACTACCAGTAGGTTTTTGTAGGGGTATTAAATGCTTATAGCATCTTAAAACTAACTAGGTCTTTTTAGGGAATTGTAAATGGTTATAACATTCATAACTAACCAGTCTTTTTAGGGGATTATAAATGGTTACGAATGGTTAGGGGATGATGGTTCTGATGGCAGGCCATCCAGTTGCAATGTTGAGATGGTTGAGGCGTGCCAGTTCCACAAGAGAGCACCAGCGCTATGACTTGCAAGTCTTTAGGGACCCCCAAAAGTGGTGGTTGGTTTAATAATCTATAAATGCTTAACACACTGAATGCTAACTGGGACTACCCCTATGACTTGAGAAACTACCATAGAAGAATTCGGCCATCAGTATGCCGAGGTTAATTGTGGTTTAATTGTGGCTAATTCAGGAAGCAGTATACAGTATGCCTCAATAATTGTGATCAATCAATTCTGGTCAAACTCAGCCCAGTCACCAACAACAGTAGGGGATATACCAACTGAATGGGGGTCTATCCGCATTGGTACCATTGCAAAACGGTGATTCCTGGAAGACAAACCAAAAGCTGTGGACATGCAAGACATACTATATACCGAAATGTAAGCATTGGTGCCAGGGATGACATCACTTGCCGAAATAGCCAGGTATAAGGGAGTCATAGCTAACAATGAAACAACATGTGGCGTGGGGAGTGCTAACAATAACCTAGTCAGGAAACAAATCAACAATGATCGACATGTAACTCACAGTTCAACAAAAAAACAAATTGACTCCAAACAAGGCAGAACCAACAGTCCAGCATCAGTCGGATGCAAACGTATTCCCATTTCCATGTCAAATCTGTGCAGGCAAGCGGGGGAATTGAGAAGTACCGATATGCTTCCAGGCTACAAGTTTTGCCAGGTGAACATTTGTGAACAAAAATAAAAGCTCAGGAGCCGAGAGCCCGCGCGGGATTTACATGTGGCTTGTTGCAAATTTCATGCAGGGCAGCGTCTCTTCCAAAGCATGGTTGAATTGGAGACAACGATGGTCTGAAAGCTTCGTGTCATGAGGTAATGATCATTGTAGGACGAGTGTGTTCAAATAGACAAGAATATGATCGACGGGTTGACTGTACTTCAATTGGAGGTGTCTGAGCATACTCATACTTAGCGTTCCCCAAAACTTGTTCCAAGAAAATAGGTTTGAGCAAGGAAACCCGAGATTTTGGGATGCCAGTTGCCAGCATAGCCATGACATGACCTATGCGGTCCTTGTTACGCAACATATTACATAATTTAGGGCACCAGAATTATTGAACTAATGGCAACCATGACTAAATACGTTTAGCTATGTACATAAAATGCCAATTATTGTTGTTAACAACAACTATTGATCCAACATGATCCAACCAAAACCATTAATATATAATCCCCTATATTGAACTATTGTTACATGTTGACTTGTTGATGATGTATGAGAATGTTGCCACACGACTTCGCTCTACCACCTCGCCCTCCTGGTGCTGCACCAAGCATCTTCATCTCTGAGGCCAAATAAATGGCGAGGTCCACCGGACTGACTTTGCCTTTCATGATCACCTGACGTCCCACCGAGCAGCTCCAAGCGGACTGCCCCATGTAGTGAGACACAACACAATCTGCAGGAGGTTGACTTGTTAATAAATCCACAATACAGTACACATGATCGTAGTCGTTCTTACAACATCTTTTTGGCGTGATGGCACTATCATTTCCGCCGGCATCGGCATTTCTTGAGTGTAGCTGTCAAGCTGTCCAAAAGTGGTAGCACTACAATAGTATTACACTGTAAATCACTTGTTATCAACCATTGTCCACCTGTGTTGGCAAAACATTTGAGCGTTGTGAATCAAAACCTTGTCATTCTACGTGACATGCCAGTCATGAGCGCAATGCACCATGAAGCATTCTTGGGGAGCCTGCTGCAAAATCCGTCCAAATGCATGAAGAAAAGAACAAATAAAACAAGTGTAAGAAATACTGCAGAGAAATGTCGTGACAACACCAGTTGGAGATCTACACCTGTTTGTTCATGTGTAAATTGGATATCACCCGAAATGATTGTAAGCACTGGAAGCGAAGCCTTCGATTATGATAAGTCCCCAGCCTTTGGGGTGGACCTGCAGCACGCAGTCTGAAAGTCTATCCACCACTGTGGTTCCAACCCCAACATCGGTGAACTCCGTTGCAACTTGGGCCTCCAAAACCGAGACACATATTGATCAACTGCTTGGTGGTCAAAGCGTGATACGCCATGTAAATGAGTTCTTAATCTCACAACGAACAACCAAAATATTGAGCCTTTTAAGAAAGTAACAGTTGATAGTTCCTGTAGCAATCTCACATGATCTCACATGACAATCGCAACATTTGTACTGTACATATATATCTTAGTAAGATCATATTATGTCATAATATATCATTATATATGTACTAGTAGTATATATATATATATCTCTTCATACATCATAACTCCACCAATGTTTATGACCCACTTCGCTTCTTTGGTCCAGTGGCCGTCTTCGCCAACTTCTCAGCCTCGGCCTTGGCACTTGGCAAACGGCACAGGTCCATCGTGGCCACCGAGGGGTCGGCGGCCACTTCCTGTGACGCGTCCGCGGGCTGCGAGCGCACCAGGCCCTGTAGGGCTTTCCTTAGCGCGTCCAGCCCTGTAGGGCTTCGAAGCATGGCATGATGCAACTAGGATAATTTCTCAAAGTAAGGGTAATGAAAATAATAATAATGATGATGATGATGATGATGATGATGATGATGATGATGATGATGATGATGATGATGATGATGATGATGGCAAAGCTTTATTAAACAGGGCATGATCACGACTCTATTAGTCAAACACATTCCATTGTGGTTTGCATCATTTTTCTGGGTGGCTCTGCCAACGGGTCCCAAACGGATTGGTGGTACGAACTCCTCGTGAAGTCCAGTGGGTCAATCCATCGGGTCCCATCCTGTGAAGCCAGGGGAAGGCCAAAGAGGTGTGATGTCTCAACTTTGGGGTAGTCATATTGAGGGATAATGATTAACCCCTTATTGATGAATCATAAGAAGCCATCCACAATGAACCAATTAGGGGGACCATTGAGCAAAACTTGAGGTGAGGTGTACAATGCCCTGGGAAGCAGATTCTCTAGAGACTTCCCATGAGTGCTCCCAACGAAGACTCAAGTTGAAAACATCAGCACTGTGCAGCTAAGTCAGCTAAGTATCTTTTGTTCCGCCACATTTTTCATGACTTCCGGTGCAAAGAAACCGGGCTTGCCATCCAATGCGGAGGCCAAGGCCTGACCCACCTGTGGTGTCTTCATGCTGGGCCGTTTCAAGGGAAAGCAGGTGCCCCGCGCAAGCAGATTGTTGCTGACCTCAGAGCTGCGGCTGCCCAAGCGCTAAAGGATAATCATTGCAGTAAGGTAAGGGCCCTGACTAGTTCTGAAGACCAGGCGTTCCCACCCCCCCAAAAAAAAAGAGTTTCTGTCGACAAACATTGTCTCTCCCAAAAATAACATGCCCCAGATTCAAATGGTTGCGGGGTTGAGTCATCATTTATTGGATGGTTGGCTATACTCAGTCGAAGCATGTTTATAACCAGTTCCGTGTCTATTGCCTCACAACGCGTTGACAGGAACTAGGGAATGCTTTGAGGGGGGCCACCTCATATAGGATTATTTGTACAAGTACAAATCAGTAAAACTACTAGTATATGTGTGTATGTAAATATATATGAAAAACATATTTATGGCCAGACCCCATGGACCCCAGGTAGCAGATGGAGATCGTCCAGCGCTACCGTTGGGCCGCATGGTAGCTTCATCGCCAAGTCACCGGTGGAAGGTTCTCCGTGGGCTTGGCAAAGCTGGGGAAGGGTCCTGCACCGGTGCTGTTCCACGGCCCCAGAGCCTTGAATAGCTCACCAATCGTTATCCACCAACCAACCTACGCACAACCAAGCAACCAGCCAACCAACCAATCAAGCAACCAATCAAGCAACAAACCAAGCCACCAAGCCACAAAGCAACCAATCAAGCAACCAGCCACATCAACTTCAACCAGTCGTCCTTGAGGCCATGCCTTCCTCAGCTTCTCAAAGGCTTCTTGTCGCTCCAACGGAGACATGTCGATCAGCGCTCGACATTCGGTGATGACTCGCCTTGTCACTCAGGTGCCACTTCTTAGATTGGAAGGGACTCACCACGGTGCTGGGGATGATTGGACAAAAATCGCTAGTAGCAAACCATGTTGCTTGATTACTAGCCAAAAAGTTTTGGCTGATATTTGCAACAGTCATTAATCTCGCTCTTCTGAAGAACAAAAAAAATAAAAGAAGTCCTTACACATCTTCCCAAAATTGAAAGTGGCAACTCCTGTCAATTCGTACATCTATGCAGTGGCAATCCATACAGCAGGTTGGAACCCAAGGGATGATTGTGATCCCTGATCTACCCTGGACCCTTCCTTGAAACCTATGGTTTGTAATGCAAACCAACTTGGCCACAAGCCTCTCTGCTTCAATCCGGACAAAACGCAAAACATATTGTGATGAACTTTGTCGCCAAGGGACTGCTTGCTCTCATCGTTGAGATTAGCGAAATGCCTTGCTTCCTCACAGCGATGGGTGTGGGTTGGTGGAGGATGTGGATATGTGGAGGAATCTGCTTTGGTCAATGAACAGTTTCAAGAACCAGGTGGTTGCACAGTACAGGATGCGTAGTTGAAACATCAGTACTTTTACTGTAATACTTGTTCGGCTGTTAGCGGTATATATCAAATGGTCCACTGAATCAAGCAACAACGTTGCATACCTCAAGTGACCTTTCCTGAGTTCCTAAGTCTTTCAATCACCAAGAACCGTCGTGAACCAACCGTCATGAACCCCCCCGGGGCCAGTCCTGCTCTGGGAAACCCAAAACATCCACCAAGGTCTCCTCAGTGGCATGAGCCAATTCCTCCAGCTTGGGCGCCTCCTTAGTTGCGGTGTAATCACAAACGCAGTGGGAACCTGAAACTGTTAAGACTTGTGCTTACAATGAGTCAAACCTATGAACAAACAAATAAACACCTACAAATTATAAACATGACTAAAATAAAGATGTCTTCTGCATTTTATGTATATATATATATATATACAAATTTTTATGTCAACATCAAAAAACAATATATGTATATATGTGCTGTAAATATAAATATATATATGTATACATATGATCAGGAGAGTTGCGGATTCTGAGTTGCGCACTGAAATTCCAACAGATGCAAATCAACCTATGACCTTTCGGTCCAGTACTATTGGGATGTCCAACGACTCCCGAACGAAGCAGAATATCATGATTGCTCAACTGGAAAATAGATTGTCACTCCCCCCATTGTGGACAAAATTTGTCGAGCAACTCCGGACGACCATCTTGATCTGGTTGAAGCCATTGTTTTCCAACCATCATCACTATCACCATCATCATCATCATCATCATCACTACCATCATCATCGCCACCATCACCATCATCATCATCATCATCGCCATCGCCATCGCCATCGCCATCATCATCATCATCATCACCACCACCATCACCATCACCATCATCATTATCATCACCATCATCATCACCACCATCAAAATCATCACCAACATCATCACCACCATCACCACCACCACCACCATCATCATCACCACCATCATCACCACCACCACCATCATCATCACCACCATCATCACCACCATCACCATCATCATCACCACCATCATCACCACCATCACCATCATCATCGTCATCATCATCATGCTCATAATCACCACCATCATCGCTACCACCACCATCATCACCACCATCATCATCATTATCATCACCACCATCATCATCACCACCATCACCATCAAATCATCATCACCACCATCATCACCACCATCACCATCATCACCACCACCTTCATCATCGCCACCATCACCATCATCATCATCGCCAATGTCACCATCATCACCATCACCACCATCATCATC
>VSDK01020989.1:145209-165341 GCA_009767595.1 Symbiodinium kawagutii
AGCAGCAGCAGCAGCAGCAGCAGAACCACAAGCAGCAGCAGAACCAAGAGCTGCAAAAGCAGCAGCAGAAGAACCAGCGAAAGAAAAGCAGAAGAACCAAATCCCAATGGCACAGCGGTTTTCTCACCGGAATGTTGCAAGCAGACTTGGACAACAAAAAGCTTGCGCACTACGCATTTTGGACACAATGTGCAATGTAAACATGTATTGCTTATGAAGGTTCTCCCAATGGCACAATGGTTTTCTTCCAGGGGTGCTAGAAGCCACCTTGGACAACTAGAAAGCTTGCGTGCCATGCAGCTGTGAAAAATTATGCCAGGCAAAAGTGAACAGCAGTCAATGTAAAAATTATCTTTTGTGAAGCTGATCCCAATGGAACAGCGGCTTCTGAAGGGTAGCTAATAGATGGGAAGATGAAATGGATGTGTTCGATTTGCCTGACGGCACGCAGTCAAAATGAAAGTAGACTAAAAGATAAGAATGCAAGAGTTGTTGATAAGGTAGTCAGAACCACTACCAAACCCTGACGGCACGGAGCGTGCCACGCCTTTTGGGTATGCGCTACACCTTAAGTCCGGGACCCAGTACATGTCAATGCTTAATCATGCTATGCATAAGCATCTATTTGTACAGCATTTTATTGGTACAAACTGTCTGCAGGAAGGGCTCTGCTCGCCCTTCTTGCGCTTGCTGGTGCCATCCAGGTCATCCTCTACTGCTGTGGGCACTACTAAGCTAGGAGCCGTCTTCTTCTCGACCTCAGGGTGTTCAACATCAACTACCACCACCCAATCTAGAATGGTTGATTTCTGATTGATCAAATAGATTTACAGTACCATATTCTGATTGATTGATCAACTAGAAACAGTTATGACCATCAATGATTAGCCACAACAGCTTCAAGGCTGTTGAGGTCCACGGATCCCTCAACAAGGCGTAAGCTTGCCATTGGCCATTGCAGTGGGAAATCCAACCAAGAACGAACCCCTCCCAATTTTGCTATACATGTTGGTGATTTTTCTTGCAACTGTTTGTATGGGTGGTTATCTATGGATGCAACACAGGATTGATGCATGATGATTGAGCACTAATCTGGTGGCAAATCCCTCCAGGTCCAGATTCATTATTGCTTCAGAAGCTCCCACCCCGGTGATAGCTTTAAGCCAAACACGAGTGCCTGTCATCAACCTCCGTCACCCAGGCGTGGTTAGTAGTTCGTTATTTGCATGCGATTCCCAACAAGTTGGTCAAGATTCAATATATTTCAATTCTATGCAGGTTGGAATGGTTTGTTGACCGGTAAAATCAACCGTTTGCACACTTAACGCATCTGATTTGCCTGTCTTACCCACAACTAGTTCATGTCCATGCCAATGTGGTTGGTTCTGCAAATGGTATTTGTCAGGGGTGGTGTTTGGCTAGCTACACAAGACCATCATTTTCAGTTGTCAAAACCCCTTGCTTGACATCATTTCCAGGATTTTCAAATAAAATACATGGTGTAGCTATGACATATATCTGTCCGAGATGTTCCATCAACTATTCTACCACTTGTTCGCTGGCTGGTTCCCCTATAATCATCGCAGGGGGCCCAGCGGTGCTGTGTCCACACCTTCCCCTTGGTCAGATCCTGTCGCCCATCGCTTCCACGGCGGGCTGCCTTCACCAGGAGATCCCTCTTGCCGTCTTTCACATCCACCCAGCCGGTGTAGGGTCCACGCCCAGACAGCCGAACGAAATGAAGCCGGTTCCTCAGGTGACAGCAGGGTGCGACCCATGCAGCCATCTTACCCCGGCGATGTCAATCATCGAGCTGGTTTGGTCAATCCAAGATTGACATCAGCCATTTAATAAAGGCAATGGGTTGTCCAACACCATATTGGACTGGCGGGCGCATATTCAAGACAACAAGGTTGTTTCTGCAAAAGTATGCATTCAGTGGGCTTGTTGGTTGACGTTGGAGGATCTCTGCAACATACGGTATTACTGTGCAAACAAAATGAACATGGTTTGACATAACACATGTGTATATATAGATATCGTAAAACATTCACAATATTCACATACATTGAAGTGCGATGAAGTGTGGAGGGAGCCAACAACCACAATGAATGTATCGCTGTTCCACTTACATCCACTAACTTCAAACGACTTACGCAATCAGATTTCCAATCAGCCAAGTGGACATAGGCATCCATGCACATCAATTCACGACCACACATCACTTGGCCTGTTGGATGGACAAAACAGCAAGTTGTCCTTGTTCCTGTTGCACACTTCATTCAATCACAAAACACATACGCAAAGGAGGCGCAAAACATTGGAAGCCTGTTGATAGTCTACGGCACAGTCAAGGTTTGGGCAAGTCATGAAAAAACATGAATCGCTCGGAAGCATGGGGAAGCTAGGGGAGGGCCTCAAACATGAGTGTCAAGGATATCACAAGAAAAACAACTTTGACTCGGATGGATCATCTTTTTAGTACCCACATTTGTTTCAGCCAGAGCCAACCATCTCTATGCAACATCCGCTGGAACATCAATCAGTCGTGCATCTCTGCATGCCCTCATCATTGATCCTGCAAAGCTTATCAACTAGAGTTTCGCTGGGTCATCTTGAGAGGTTACGAGCTACAATTCAGCTGGAAGAAGGGCTTCGTGAGACACCTCTGGTTTGGAGTGACGGTAAATCTACTGCCCAGTCTTGTGACCTCTGTCATGGTTCCAAAAGCCTTCTGCTAGGGAAACCAACATGGGACAATCTCTGGATAGCTTACAAATTGAAATCTTGTTGACTCTTTGGCTAATCGGGACATTGCAATCAAACATGCAAATCCAATGAGTTCAGAGATTCAACAAAACCAGCTGATCCGTCCACATCCATGTAAGGGTGGCAAACATATTTGCTGGTCTTGATCATGTCTGCTAGACTGCTAATTGGGATCAAACAGCCATTGAAAGTAACGCAATGTCAAGACAATACAAACCAGCGTTTTGAATGGGGGCGTCCACAAATGATGATCATCGTCAATAATCCCCAAAACCATATCGCGTTTAACTCTGTAAAACAACCACTGGATGATACTGGATGTATATTCAATTTTCATGGGGATCCCAAAATGGCAACCACTTCCAGTAAAAACGTAGCACGCTGGAGGGCCCACTTTGGCTCATAAAGCATGAGTCGATCCAAACGGGTGTCCGTCAACATTGTACCCCGGCAAACTGGTTGTGGCCTACAGTGGCAACAAATAGAACAACTTTAGATCGTAAAAAAATCAGGGATGGATCTCGATCAATTTTAGATCGCTTCGGATCAGGGATGGTCCCGGATGACCAGGGACACCCCATGGCTCATTCCACCATGGCTCCACCGCTCCACCGCTCCACCGCCGTGCCAAGCTGCCCTTTGAGTTCCTGCTCTTCCACGACGGCGCCCGCAGGAAGCGCCTCAGGCAGCAGTCGCGAGTACTCCTCAGCGCCTTCTCGGGCGATGATGCCATCTCCTGGAGACCACCAGGTGACCACCAGGTGACCACCAGGTGACCACAGGACTATGACCAGGCACTACAAATCATGAGGGGTAGGACTTGTGGTACTAGAGTTGTAGTGGACTATAGTTGTAGACTGACGATCAAGGTGTCACTGTACAGGTGCCACTACCACCAGGAGAAAACACTACTAGAATCTACTGTAGATACCAGTACTGGTACCAATAATTACTAAGACTGGAAGCCGCTGCTACGGTAGGTAGTACTGGTTCTTCACTGTATAGATCTTTATCCATTCTGGCCGTTATGCTTGGACTATGATAATCAATTTGGCTGAAGAGTTCCAGTAGTAAGTAGGGATACATTGACCACCTCACCGCGTGAGCAGGGTGTCAAAACCAAAACCGGCAGAAAACTGTGGTAGGCCAATGTCTCATTGTATGCTTCACGTGCTCTTCACATGCTCTTCATATTCTTGGGAACGGCTTCTGTTCATTTTGGGATCACGCAAGAGGGAGACTGGTCTGGCGTCACAGTATGGGCCACACAGGTTCGCTGCAAGAACACATTTCAGAGAAGCCACCCTAGAAATCCCTAGAATCTTAGCTCACACCATATCACACCATCTATCTGTGTCTTGTTTTGATATCTACACGTGTAGGTATATGCTCTGTGTGAGTATTCTGTCTCCATGTGTACAAAATATTGCCTCATCTTCATCTTCATATCCTTCTTCTCCTCGTTCTTCATGAATCAATCCCTACAATCCCACAAGTATGTGAGTTGTCCTGTACCGAGGCATCCATCAGGACACAACTATCAGCCCTCAAACTCTAATTGTACCTGTGAGCAAGCTAGAACCGGTGATACTTCTGCGCAAACGGCTGTGAAACGGTGATATTCGATGAACGCATGATCATAGTTTTACCATTGCTAATATTTATTCATCATAGTTTTATCATTAGCTAATATTTATTTACCATAGTTTTAACCATTGCTAATATTCATTGCTAATATTTGTAGATCCTGGATGATCATTGATGACCTTGAATGATGTGCTTGGTGATGTTTGCTATTGATCCTCACCCATTCGCCAGCTCTGGGTCAGCACCTCCAAGAACTTTCCATCTCTGCCCTTTGACCATGGCTGGTGATGCCGCACGCACCGTTGATCCGGGCGCAGTGCTTGAAGAACCCCCCGGTGAAACTGGAGACGTATGGACCCACTTGTTCCTTTGAGAACTTTACACTGAGAAGTTGATGCCTCAAAGTTCACATGTTGAAGACTGGTCCCTCAAAACTGGGTGATTTTGTATACTGCAAGAATCATATTCCATCACCCAATATCCACCATGAACTTGATTGTCTTCATGTGACTTGACCATCCGATTTCTTCGCTACCTCAGTTCCATGAGGTTCTGACCAAAGTGGCAGAGATTGTGTACGTAATGACGCGCATGTGATCAGTGGAACATATGGGTTATCAAAATATACTATCCATCAACAAGGGATAGCCATCCAGCTGGCAGCAATCAGCAAGTAACCACAAAAAATATCACCCCATTGAGAAATCAGCGACCTTAAGCAGTATAGCAAAATGTAGCAAGTATTGACCATAGCTCGGCAAATTCTCTTTGCAGAGCAATGTATTTAATGTACATGATCGCCATGGTCGTTTCTCAAGACTAACCCGACTTCCATATGCTGTCGACAATTCGTAACTCCTGGCACATTTCCAGCAAAGTTCTCCAACTATTCTATGGGTCTGTTTTTCAAAACTTGTACCTACTTGGCGCCAAAAAAGGACCTCTACCCCTTTACGCACCGAAAGCAAATGTCCAACATCAAACCCACTTCCAAATGGGAAAATGGGACAAAACAAATGGGAAGAAATTTGCCAATCAATTTCCATCCAGCATCACAAAATTGAAGGCTATCGCAAGATTCACACAGGCATATCTCGGGTAACATCTCAACAAAGGAACTGTTTCGTTGACTGGCTCATGTCCACGTCCGCCACGCAACCCCTGGCGCTCACCACCCTACCCTTGGGAAGCCTTCTCAATGGAGGCAACGGCCATATTGAAGGTGTCAACCACCTGTGGCAATCCCCGAGAGCTACCGGTGAGTCATGGTGTTTACAATAATTTTTCTGTATGGGTGTCGCAAAAGATGATCTCTCCATGAACTCCATGAGCCATCATGTGCTGGTTCGTTTCCAGATCCAGTGACATTTCCATATGTTTCCATAGCATCCCATCTTCAAGCTGTTGCTCGACACGAAAAACCCAGCCATTTACTTTGAGATATTTCACTGCAAGCAGTGTGCTGGCTACGGCCCCGAGACACTGACATCCAAATCTAAAAGACTTCAGGGATCCTCAGGGCATTTTAGACGCCCGTCTCTGCCTTCTCTGAACAACTCTGAGCACCAACTGTATCCAAATGTTGGATACCAAGTGCAGCAATTGGTCAAACATGGAAGCAATAATGAAATCCAATGCTCACCAAGCAACCGACCAAGTCACCAAGCTACCATCAAACAAGCAACCAATCAACAGGGACCAGTTGTTGCACTGCATTCCATTGCCGCTTTGCTTTGCGTCTTCATGTTGTTGCCTGCAAGATACCATCCACCATGATAACATGAACCTTCAGGCGCATACTCTTTCTGTTGACCATTAGCAACATGTGCTGTCTCAACAAGTAAAACATCAAAACATGTTGATTTATACAACTTTATCCAGCTCCATTGCCAACATATGGGAGACCTAACTTGCAGTGTGTTCAACAAAGCAACTGTGCAGGAACCACCTGAGCCAAAAGGCCAACCTGAAACCAAATCCGGTCAAGTGGCTTCTCATCGGCCTATAATGATCGACCAGAAGGTGAATAAACCACCATGTTGATCATGTTCGTTAAGCTGTCGATCATGTTCATTAAACTGTTGATCATGTTCATTATACAAATTGGTGATCATACAGCTGTTTCCGCAGTGGCCCACCATGTTCCGTTTCACCGCCTGTCGCACATGTTCTTCCAACTGGCCCTTGTCATGCCGGAGCCGAGCTTGCGATTCCACATTCACGGCCTGTGCCAGCGCGATTCAGACAGCATTTGGACAAGACATGTCGATGATAACGGCACAAAGGTGCGTGGGTGCGTATGTGATGTGTTTGGATTAACTATTGTATATATATATATATATGCAACGGCTCGTACATGGTGCATCATATGTTCACAAACACATGTAGATACATACGGTTATATGCCTAAAAACTAAAACATATGTATCCACATAGATGTTGCGAATTGTGGAATAGAGCACGCCCTCCAACCGCCGAAGCAGTAAATTACATTCATCTGACAGAAGTTTTTTTTAGTTTTTGTTTGCTTCCAGGACCCTGGAGTTTGCATTCCAAAACTCTTAAAAATCCTGGTGGCGCCCCAGCAAGCGTCACGAGGAACAGAACCCTGGCCAAACAACAGCAACTATGGCCGATGGGTCAGAGTCCAGTCAGCAACCACGAAATGATCAGCCAGCACTATGTACATTCTAGTTATGGGCTGTTGAATACACCTCTAAAGCCATCCAGTTATGAGCAAAACCAAGGGCGAAAGGACTTGCAGTGTCTGGGTGTGGCCAACAAAATCAGTATGCAAGCGGATGCAACCCTAGTTTTCAGCAGCCATACTTAATACAGCTATGGAATCATGGCCAGCGAAAGCAATTTCAGCCTTGTTGAGAGCATGGCTGAAAATGGCTCGCTGAGGATAACCAGCAATATATGTTCCAGCCCTGCTCGCCCCCTGCTCCTCCTCCCCATCATCATCCCCCCGACTGTGGTGTGGTGGTGGGGTTGGTGGGGGAGTGGGGTGGTAGCATCTAAGCAGTGCATAAATAAAGGTAAGATGTCGCGTATAAGCAATATATGGGCGGTCTATGGGTAGCATAAAGGTAGAATATAGGTAGCGTGTAGCTAGTATATGGGCAGTGTTCCTCTGGGAAGGCCCCTTGCCGGGTAGGAGGCCTTTCCTTACAGGTAGTTGCCCCAAATTTTTACATATTTTCAATCTGTGGTTCTTCAACTTTCACTTGAGAAAACCCATCGTCGGAAGCATGAGTTTCAGATACATGTCGTTAACATGAACTGCGCAGTCAGTGGTGCGCTTACAAGTCCAGAGGCCCGTTGATTCCCAGGCCGAGCGGCTAGGTGGATCGTTAAAGGTTTTGCTGTCGATGTTTCGTCACAAGGCAAGACATGGCACCTTCGAAGCAGCATCAGGTCACATGTGTGTAAACTCCATCCCAACTCGGTTTTTCAATCACCGTTGTTGTGCGAAATGTCAAGGGTGCATTGCCAGTCGTATGAACTATGTCTGTGTTAATGCGTTCTTTCACTGATGGGCGACAAGGGGTGTAGAATCAGATTCATGTCATTTTGACCTGTTGAGGCTTGCAACGCAGCTGCCCCTTCTTTTTGACAGAATTGGCGAAGCTGATCTTGGTCGCTCGCTCTCTGGACCTGCACGGGTTGTAGAGGGAATGGTTCACGCAATACACATAAATATGATCACCGAGCCTAGTCCATGAAGAAGTCCTCTTCCCATGCCCAGCGAAGCTGGGTGGAATTGGGAAGGTACCACCAGTACTGATCGTCGCAGCGCCGAAAACCTCAGTAGCATGGGGAACTGTTTGTTTCAGGAGCAGGGTTTCAGTTTGGTTCCACTTCTGGGCCTCTGACATTCCCAGCCGTTGTCCATAAGCCAGGTTGTAACGGATCTGGGTTCCCATCCCTGAAAGCTATGTTTCACACAAGGCACTGCAACCGTTAAGACGCAAAGCATAGACAAGGTTCTGAGGTTCGGACTTTGAATTTTTATGCGCGATTGATGAAGCAAGTGTGCACTCAAGTAGCTCGAGCGCGAAAACTTCACAGTTGATATTCCCAGCCTGTAGCTCAGCGATGCTGAGGCGAGCGGCAGGGCATTCATTTGACCTGAGTTTGTTGCTGATAGATTTTAGACTCGCGAGGTTCGGAAACATGCGTTCCACTCACTGTCGGTGATTTCCCCTTCGTGCAGTCAACAACTTTGAAGCCACGCGGCAGCCCATATAACCTTCACATCATCGAAAGGGAGTGACAGTCGCATCACAAGATACCCAAAAAACAATTGAGTTAATCACATAGGACCACGTCGTTGTCGCCTCGATACGTGGGATCCTCCCCCGCTTTGCTGCACCGCTTTTTGCAGGCCCTATAGGTCATGGCATCACGCGAGCTGTGGGTAGCACTGGTTATCTCTAAGGTAAAGATTTCGCAGAACTTTCCACGCTCTGTCAGGTAGAGAACCACAGGGTCAGAGGTCACAAGGTTTGATCCCTTCTTTAATCAAGATCTGCATGCATGCTATTTGATAGCATTGAGCATCTTGCTTTGGCCATGAGGCAACAAGAGAAAAGCAAACACGCAAGAGCTATTCTGAATCTTGAAGCGAAAGCTGCGAGCGTGAATTCCATCATTTTGAGGGCTTTTGTTTTATGCAAACATCATGGACTGTCATCTGAATCAAAATTCAAGTTGTCAACTGGATATTGGTAGCAAACAAAACGTATATAGGTAGTATGTCGCTAGTATATGGGCAATAAATTGGAAGCATACAGAAAGGATCTAGGTAGTATGTAGGAAGTGTATATGTTATGAAAGATAAACGTAGCATGTAAGATTCAGATGTATTTAAATAATATATAAATAGCAAATGGGCAGTATGTAGGCAATATACAGTAGAGGTAATATGTAAATACCATATATGTAGATAGGTAGTATGTAGGTAGCAAATAAGTAGATAGGTAGTTTGTAGATAGCATACAGGCAGTGTATGAGTAGGATATAGGGCGTATATAAGTAGTATGTAAAAAATATGTAGGTAGTGTATGGATAGAATTTAGGTAGCAATAGGTAGTACATGGGCACTATATAAGTAATATATAGGTAGCATTAGGTAGTACATAGATTCAAGTAGGTGGCATATGGGCAGGAGGCAGTCCGTAAGTTTTATATGCATTACGTAAAGCTCCCAAATGCTGCAAATAGTGGGCAAATGAAAGGCTAAAGCTCCCGTTTGCTGCAAATGGTGCCGTATGGGAGGCTAAAGCTTCCAAATGCCGTAAATACCATGCAAATACGAGGCTGAGGCTACTTTGGGGGGGGGAAGGGGGGGGGGTGACATCTGGGGGGGGGGGGCGTTGGCATCAAATGAGGCATCATGTTGCTGGTTGTATCACCACCACGAACAAACCAACAACCGGCAATGACATGCATTATAACCTGCAAAGAAAAAAATGCCAATCCAGAGTGGTCAATTACCTCTGCGAAATGGTATCCAATGGCTATGGGGTTTCGCCGCTTGCGCCTGGTGGGTATCCATAGGGTACATAGATGGTTGACAAAACTGCAAACACAGTGGCAATTCTGTTCCCCCCTGTGATTGTTCACTGAGAAGAACATATATAGATCAATATATAGATCAATATATACCATTTCCAGATGCTTGGAGAGGGGTCATGTAGAATCTTCAACGGAAAGAACCCGTTTACTCTAGTGATTAACCACCAATCAATGCATGGCACGAGTTCAAGAATCCTAGGTAAACATTCCCCAATAGCTATGCCGATCAACGCTGTCAGCTTCATCGCCTGTGACAGTTCATCGCTCTGCCCGGACTTTTCCTGCGCAGCGTCCAAGATGGGAAACCCCAGAACTTCATGGTGATGAGAAAATTCCTGGCCAACCAACCAACCAACCAACCAACCAACCAACCAGCCAGCCAGCCAGCCAGCCAGCCAGCGAACCAACCAACCAACCAACCAACCAACCAACCAACCAACCAACCAACCAACCAACCAACCATTTTTAATACTAGCCAAAACCAAAAAACATCAAAAACCAACAAATATAATCGGTTGTTCAGCTCTCTCCATGCTGGATTACCTAAAGGGTGAGCAAAAATTGGCACAAGAAAATAGATAGCCATGATACATCATGATACTTGGATATACCCGTGGCCAGGTGGCCAACAACCTAATTGGCGGCAAACAACATCAGAATGGATCGCTCTCACGAGTGTCCAGTGCAGAAAATCTGAGCCATCAGCAAACTTGGTTTGAACTGGATTTGAGGACAAAAATATAGCTTCCAGAATGGTTGCCAATGGGAACATACATATACATATACATATACATATAATAAACATACATAAATATATACATACGTAGAACAATAGCAATATACGCAATATATAGATAGACAAACAAACAAACAGACAGATAGATAGACAGACAAATAGATAGATAGATAGATAGATAGATAGATAGATAGATAGATAAATAGAGGGACATATTCAATTACTTATTCATTTATTCATCGAGACAAAGAGGGAAATAGCTAGATGTATACACGTAAATATAAATACACGTTTGCATGGTACCGAGATAAATAATAGGAATCATTCATCAGCAACTAACATACCTTTGAGTAGGGCAGCTTTGCTGTCAGGATACCTCTGTATAGCATGCACTTGAAAGAGAGTTGCATGTTGGGAAACGACAGATCCGGGCGCACCCTAAATCAACCTCAAACCATTCGAAAATGGTATATAGATGGTTTCCACTTGTCACCTCAAAATATGAGCAAAATCTGTTCATAAATCTTTATAGCCCTAAACTACTGCGAATTGTACTGCCTATTTGGTGGTTACTTAGTCACAATCATTGTCTGTTTTACATGGCTGCCACTAGACGCAATCGAACCGCTCCACAATGGATTGGTTTCATAACCGCTTAATACCAGAAACAACATCAGTTTTGTCTCGTCATGACCAGTGATAGCAGGAGGGATCAACAATCTGCAAACTGTCCTCGCATGTCATCACTGACTATCCAACCATGGCAAACATTCGGACAGCTAGAACAATTTGTTCATGCTTGGAATGTAAAAACTAAGCGCTGGACAAACAGAATCCTATGGATATGTCCTTAGCCATCGTGCCCCAATATCATCATGCCCAGGATCCACAGATTTTCTGTCGACCCAGCCCAGAAGCTGATCACCTGAAGCAACTTGCTTCGCCTTTGCGACCGGATGCTGGAGCAGCAAATTCGACCAAAATCTCATGTTCAGTGGGGATTCTATATCAAGAAGCCAATGTAGTGAGGTGATATAGCCAGTTCACAAAACACGTGGAAACACTACATATAGGTATATATAGGTGTGAGCTGGTGCAAAAATAGGTGCCAAACCCCAGAAAACCTCTGGGTCTCTTGAGCTGATATCTTAGAAGACCTGGGATGCTAGACCCCCACAGAGCCGTGCGGCGTTAAGCAAGGCGTCATGCTGCGAAACTGCTCTCTCGCTATGTCTGATGTGGTAATTTGCTCATGTTCACCAACACCCCTGCAAAAGATTGTGGTCCCACAATCATCACGCGACTACTTCATCTGCACTGATGTCTTGAAGCAACGACCGTGCGCTGCTTTCACAGAGTACAAACTTTATTAGAAAGAGAATCTAAAAGACAATAAAAAATACAAATACTAATAGTTGCAAACAAGCAAATGTAAGTATTGTAATTACAAATATGTGCATCTATTTATACATGTAGAGCCCAACCCTTGCCCTCCCCCAAGAACAATGAAGGATGCACATAGCCTTGACAAGTACACTTCAGCGTGAACACACCCACCCCACCCCATAGCACCCCAAGTACACTGAAGGATGCGAAGAGTGTACAAGAGTTCATTATCAATGTTGGCACGACTTCGCATCAACTCTGACACGCCCTGCCCATCCCACTCCACGCCACCACAAGTTCACATCAACGTAAACATGCCCACACTAGCCCAAATCGAAGAAAGCACTCTCTTGGCAACCGCCGTCTGGGGTCTGGCTGCAACTATGTCCACACATAGAATGCAGTTCAGGGCCATACTGTACTAGTGCACTTCAGCACTACTGCACACAGCCTGCTAGGTTTGCCATAGCTTCCTTTCATTGGTAGCAACATTTCCGCATCTAGGGCTTGCATCCAGGGTGCCTTATCCATTTTTTTTCAAGAAAAAATATGTTAAATGAGAACAAAGCAGTAGGGACTTTCAATTCTCCACCTCTATTTCGGAAAACACTGTTAACTCAGTACCAGCATCATTTTGCATCATGTTATACTTCTAATGCCATAGATTGACTACGTCACTACAAAAAAATCCAAACGAGTTGATCTGCCCGAGCCAATCCAACTTTTCATCCTGAAAGCAATCGATGTAATTATATATATATGTGTGTGCGTATAGTATGAAAAACATGATGGTGACGGGAGGGGTGATCCTCATCACCGCACTTTTCAATCTATGCTAATTAAGCATGAAACAAAGAGTAGACAGCATGAAACAGAAAACGCCAGAAGCATTGCATTGACCATTGTGTAATTCTTGTCATTAATGCATTTTTCTACTGTAGCTATTTGCCCCTATTCAGCATTATTAGGCATGATTGACCTGCTTGTTCTCAGTTTCAGGTATGACCAAATCAATCATTTGGAAAATGGCAGTGGGTCAAAACCCCGTACCTCTGGTTCCCCTATCATTAACCATTGTTTTGCCTATAGTTTGTTGGTTATCAACCACCATTGCTGGCAGGTTAATATTGACCCATAGCCAAATGACAAACCATGTGGTAATACACACAAGAGATGTGGCCCCCAAGTATGTTTGGAGGTTTCTCAAAATAGGAGGCCCCAAAATGGTTGGTTTACTCCTATAAATGGTCACTTAGCAGCATAGAGGACGATTTGGGGGTACTAAAGGATCAATGTAAAGGATGATTTGAGGGTACCCTTATTACATCCATTTGATCATTTGCAACTGCCAGGAATCCTGCCAAAAGGCAACTTCACTTGAGAAAACACCGCGGTAGGTGGCAAACCTTTTGCAAACGGGGAGCTTCAACGATTTCCTAAACTCCGATGTTTGAAATGCTTGCAGACTCCCCACGTCGTTGATGATTCACTGTCAGCAATGAACATGACAGTAGTTCCAGTAATCCCTTTATGAATCACCAGGACGGTTTACACCAACATATGGCTCCGCAAATGCACAAATCCCAGCAGTAGCCGAGGCACAGAGTGAGGCGCCCCACACGACGAGCAGCAAGCCTGCGGAGCAGCGAACATCACCCATGGGAGTCGCCAAGAAATGGCACTATCCAATATGCTGATCTTTCAAACAGTGCTTGGGTCTGCTGCATAATGTCTGCCTAAATGATCTCTCTTGCAATTGATTGGTTGAGCTCCCATGACATCTCGGCTGGTCGTTGTTTGGTCTTCAACCAGCCAGTGAAAGGTTGAACAACCTGTGCCACTTGTGCTGCGCACAGAACACAGAATCAATTCATCTATCGTCACCGTTCTCAACTCTCAACCATTCTTATTCAGTACGGCCATCATAAAACCATACAACTATTTATACATCGGTGTGGGAGTACTTAGCATTAATCATCATGAATCATAATAATGTAGTAATTGACAATTCACAAGTATCCTTCTGAACATCTACATGACCTACCCCATTACCTACCCCTATCAACCTTGATCACCTTGAACCAAGCCTGACCTCATCCACCGTTCAGAATCCACTGCGAACCCTGAAGTCGGAGCTCAGCCCCGGACGCTGCCCGGCCACTCAAAGGCACTGTTGGATTGCTGGGGCCCTGGCACAGCGATTCATTGGAAGCGGTGAAACTGAGGAGGGTAATTTCCAAAGCGGTGAAACATGCTGGGTATAGCAGGGTTTACTCCCAGCGTCCAGCTATGAACCAGGGTTTAACACTTAATTTCTCAATTTCTTTGGGTAAGGTGGGATCTGGCTCAAACGCTTGTAGTTCAGGGTTACCTTTGTGGAAAAAAACAACTGAATCCTTGCCAGCAAAAAAGAGACCATGAAACGGTGCAGTAAATTGAAGCAATGTTCAATCCCCAATGGAACTCACAATCTATAATTATGAGACTTGAATAAGCCATTTTCTATCCAAGGGGATTCTGCATAAAATGAAAATCCTAGAATGTTCAAATTCACTTGGGTTCTCACTGAACTATAGCTTCTTGAAGCATTTAACATTGGATCACTCCGTTTGGATCGCTCGCCGATGGGTTGCAATGACGCTCCCACTGCCGGTTGCCTTGCCCTTCTTCAGGGAACTCTTTCGGCCTGAACAAAGGAAACAAATGCGGAACCGGCGCGGAACAAAAATTGCTATTTGGAAAAGGTTGACTGCTCTGACTTGTTTGGGTTGATCATTTGAACAAGCTAATTATGCACATAAGTACCTTGAGCATGTGATATAGACAATAAACGTGCGAGGTCGTGCCATCAACATCGATAGCCCCACACACACCACCAACCAACCAACCGACCAACCTACCAACCAAGCAAGCGACCAATCCTAAACATCCAGAGCTCCAATCAACTAGCCAAAACTCCAAACAGCTTCGACGCTCCGCCACGTACAACGCAGCGAGCACTGACGCGCAACATGTTTTTGGTTTGAGCTGATGACAATACAAATCTCAATGCATATCTTAAGGACCCACGCCAATGTCTTTGCAAATTACATAGCACCGCTGTCGCCAATGCAGTTGTTCCAGTGACCACTCCTGTCTTGGGGCTTCGGCTATGTCAGCCAAAAATAACATGAGTATGAGTATGCCTGTGACGACATGCCGGCGCGGTACACAAGACATGCGCACACCCAGGCAACTAAGCCAAGCAACCAGAACACAATTTCAACCATGTAAGACCCATCAAACCTGTACGTTACAATCTGAAGTTCTATGCGTATGCAATTGCATCCATCTATTTCATTTATCAATTCCTTGTTCTGTATTTACATGTACATGCATAAACAAATTCATAAACAGAAACGCGTCTATGCATCAATCATTTGATGCTTTAGTCAGTATGCAATTTACATTTCTGGTCCAACCTCAACCAGGACTCCCAAATCAGTGCCTGTGTCGTCATGCTGTTCATCTCCAGCTTCCTCCTCACCTGCTACCACGGTACCCAAGTGGAAAGTGCAGCTACCAAGGTAGCTGCTACCCTATACCTTGTGAAACAATTAATTACAGTTCAAAAGAAACTACAACAATGCCCAAGAAAATCTAGCCTTGCATTGGGCTGGGGAGTGACGTGAACATACTGATGGTCTTCATGAGTTGAACAGCTCACGTTCCCCAGCTAAGCCATACGCCGACCGAACTTAATCACAGCTCGTGGGGTCAAGTTTTCATCTGAAGGTTAGAGCAAACGCCATGATCGAAATACCAGCAAAAATCAAAGAATCACAACAATCAACAACCCTCTATATCTATCTATTTCTGTATCTATTTCTGCATCTGTATCTATGTCTATATCTACGTCTATAGTCAAAACTCAAAATATATATGTGAAAAAAACACATTATATACATGTGTATATATATATATACATACATGTGTATATATATATACATACATACATATATATATATTTATATATACATATATATATATGTATTATATTGTATATGAATACAACACGCGTATCATGTCCTTTCAAATGAACTCACCATCTTGCCTTCCTCATCTTCTACCTCTCCATCGACCTCGTCGTCGCCTTCCTGGACCATGGGCGGAGTCAACACTGGTGAACAGGGGAAAGAACAAACATAGACCAGTGATCTATTTTCAAATAAGATAGAGATATGTATATCAATAACATGTATATATATATATATTTATAAGTAAGTAAGTGTATATTTAAATTCATTGATATATTTACACATAGACATGTATTCATAAATAGTGTGTATACATGTGCATACAGAAACATACATACATATATATATATAGGTCGCTTAAGATTCCATGGTGATGAAATTCTAAATTCTCTCATTCGCATGGCATTACCTCCATGTGATGCACGAACAAACTTAAATGCTTAAAGGCCCTAGGAATCAACAAAAATGACACTTAAGCTTTGATGTGAAGACTTAAACAATTTTGGCGGGCCCATGTTTGCGATTTGCAATGCATCATCAACTAAGTCAATATACTGGCAGTTTCCAAACAAAATGGAACAAAATAGCTAGCTTTGGCTTCCAACATTCAAATTGCATGAAGAATGATCAGAATGGTTGTATTATCAGGCTTGACCTGCATCGGACAATGTTTTTCCAGCTCTAAATTTGATGTCATCCGATATTAAGTAAGCAGAATTAATTATGCAGCCACCTGCCCTGCAAGATAATCAAAATGATCTCAGGACATCCGAGTGGATCGTGTAAATTCAAGTCAAGGCAAAACACATTCCCTCCCCACACTGCTATCATGTGTGTTGTTGCCTATTGTAGCAGAAACATGCTGGAGCATGTTGGAGCATGTTGGAGCATGTTGGAGCAAGCATAATGTCAAAGTGGACCCTCTCATATAGGAGGTGGTCAAACATCTGCGCGAGGGATGCTCTGTGTATTCGAAGACGATTAGACTATAATACATGCGTGTGCCAGCCTTGAACATAGTCGATGGTTGCAAGGTCCTGCATGTCCACACTATCTGGTTCCCTACCAACCAAAAAGTGCATCAGTCATACAAGGGTGTCATAGAATGTTGAATCCTGCGAAGTGGAGCTGTCCTGTAAACAGCAAAGGCATGGTAGGTGAAAAGCTACATGTGCTTAAGTGACGGACAGCCCGTGACAGCCCCTCATGTTCCGCTCCAAGACTCCAAGACCAATTGCTCTCTCTGAAGATCTCTGAAGCATTGCTCTATGTTGTCAGTTACTCGTGTCCAAGCTGCATTGATAGACTGCGACCAAAACTGAAATTGCCATAATTTCTCCCGGTTGGACGCCTCTTCATCTTCCTCGTCGAACTGGTCTTCAGTGGCTTGCGTTTCCTGCTGGCAATGGTATGGGACCAAAACTTGTTGAGAATGCCAAAACCATTGAGGGGAAGTGGCATTCTACGTAAGCAAACTATGTGGGTATGGGTCATGAAGTGGCTTCAAACAAGTGTAGAAAAACAAGCATGCTTTTCGGATAATAGTTCTGACATGTCCTGCCCTCAATGATTGCTTCATGATGTTGGCAACATCGCACTTTTTAGGTCCAACGGAATCAATGGGCTGGACAATGCCCCAACACAATCGGCTTTGATCTACCTTTACACATGGCTGGTCTCCGATTTGAAAGCGTATTCACATTCAAATAGAAAGGGAATACATAATGATGTGGAGCTAGGGAGAGACAGGGTTGGAAAGTTGGAAATTCCACTGCGTGAATGTGAGACTTCAAAATTTCCAACCCCTGTCATCGAACCATCCGTGAAAACTCTTGAATGTCCAGGCAAGCACTTCCCAAGAAGCACGGCCATACTTGCATGTGTTTGCCTTACTGAATTGATTTCCAGCATTAGTTGTGGAGTTGTCCCCAGCCACTATGTACCTCGGATTCACTGGTTGATTCCCTTTCTCAGAATATGATCTGATTTGATCTGATCATTAGTTTCTGATATCTGGTTGGTTTCCCTTTCATTGCTGGTTTCCCCATGCGCTGGTTGATCCCTAACGATCCCTTCGCTGGGGATGGCAACCGTCGGAATCTTAAATCAAGAGCAGCCACTGGCTTAACCATAGGCATCATCATCATCATCAGCAGCATCATCATCATCATCATCATCATCATCATCATCATCATCATCATCATCATCATCATCAGCATCATCATCATCATCATCATCATCATCAGCATCATCATCATCATCATCATCATCACCATCATCATCATCATCATCATCATCATCATCATCATCATCATCATCATTGCCAGCCATCAAAATCATCAGCCAGCACTAGCCATCATATTCATTGTCATCATCATCATGAATCATCAGTATCCCCATCATCATGATCAACCATCATCATCATCATCATCATCATCATCATCATCATCATCAAACATCATCATCATCATCAGCATCAGCATCATCATCATCATCATCATCATCATCAACATCATCATCATCATCATCATCATCATCATCATCATCATCATCATCATCATCAATTGCAAACAATCACTGAACATGATTGACCGGCATGAAACATGACCGTCATTGAACCTCAACCATCATGTTCCATGAGCCATGACACTTTCTTTGGTAAGAAATCTATGGGGGCACCCAACACGATGGCAGTAGTTTGACCCAGCCTCAGGATCCCCTCGAAGCTTTGAAGCAAAGGCCTGGTGACGCGAAAAAGCGACAGGGTGCTTAATTTGTAGGTGACACGATTGTTGGGGAACTACGGAAACCAACAATCATGTTAGTTGATCTTGGTTGATGACTATTCTTCACCAACAAAAACGTTGATATAAATGACGATACTGGGTGGTGATAATGGCGATGATGATGGCTTTGGCAATGGCGACGGTGACGGCGATGACGATGATGATGACGATGACGGCAATGATGATGATGATGATGATGATGATGATGATGATGATGATGATGATGATGATGGCTGATGATGGCTGATGATGGCTCTTGATGGCTCATGATGGCGCATGATGGCTCATGATGGCTCATGATGGCTCATGATGGCTCATGATGGCACATGATGGCTCATGATGGCACATAAGTCTTGTTACGCTTCGTCATGACTGTTTATGAATCAATCATGCGATTCTCTATCAGTTCCGGTTTATAGAGGGTGATTGACACCCTTGTGAATGAGTGTTATTGAACACTATAAACTCGAAATCGATAGCTGGCGGGTCAATATATGAGAATGATGGTAAATAATATGTATTATAATGAATAGTAATTATGATGATGACACGATGATGTTTGATTCTGATAATGATGGTTGATGATGATAGGTATCATTCGCATCAACATGAACAGGTCAATGCAAATTTGAGGATAGAAGTCGATCATAATAAACCTGTATTGGGACACACCGTATGATAAACTGAAGCGTTCCAGAGATCCATCCAGCAGCAGAATTAGGTCCGGATAATCCATAAAAACTGCTAGGCCTATGACTTGAGGTCTTTCTCGGACATCCATGGAGGGCGGGGTTGATAACAACTGGTGGACACCAAATCTGCGTTTTGGTAAAAACCAGTTGTTCAAGAGTACCTGTGGCTCTGTGAACAAACCCTTGTGGGTTGGTCATTTTATTTTTTGTTTCCTTACATTCCTGATTTTCAAATCACTCCAAGTGAGACCAAAATAAGTCAGATTAATGATTAATCGGATATTTTCAGTCTTGATTACTGTGTCTTTGATGTCTCATGGCCAGTTTACCCTTGTTTCCTCCTCCAAACACCGTGTTGTTGACCTTGCTGCGCCAACAGGTGGTGCGGTGCAAGCATTTCCAAAGCTTCACGGCTTAACTATGTGTTTGACCAGGTGACCTGTTTCCACCATCTCCTGACCCTGGGGCAAGCCATCATCATCAGCAGCATCAGCCATCATCATGATCATCATCATCATCATCAACATCATCATCATCATCACCACCACCACCACCACCACAATCATCATCATCATCA